>CAKLBY020000251.1:0-446163 GCA_921007115.2 Peronospora matthiolae | reverse complement strand
GCTGAAGGCAAGGAAGTTTACATGATGTCGACGGATGTGGCACTGTTGTACGCGCCTGAGCTTAAGATGGCCGTGGAACGGTTTGCCAACGACGAGGCATTGTTCAAGAAGGTCTTTGCATCGGCCTGGGCCAAGGTCATGACGGCCGACCACTTCAATGCCAGCAGCTATTGAGTATACAGTACTGCTGCTGGATTTGTACCCATTGACGTGTAAACGACTCGTGCGACATACGACGCCTTTTGCGGGGGGTCGTGACGAGGAGTTTAGTAGTTGCCGACGTGTATACGGTTGTAAAATGTTAGAGCCTAACATCAAAAAGACGGTGACAAAAGCATCGGATATAATTGCGCAACTCGTACTTTTGGGGCTATCGCTAAGCTATTCATATCTTGAATGGCCGCTTGCTAGATGAATAATGGATTCTCCATTCCCTGAATGCATTCTCTGCAACATTACCTCGCGCATGGCACCCATTTTTTGAATCCGATAATGGATCATAGAACACACAACGACAAGCTTCTGTTGCAAGGGCTACACACGCCTGATGCAATGGGTCTCAAAACAGCACTCGCAAACACATACGAAACCTGTAAACGACGACCAACATTGTTTTAAAGACCAACTGTCCAACCTAACTCTTCCATTTGTACTGTCGAACGGTTACCGCAAGCAGCGTGACTTCTTGTAATCGGTGTCGGATGCGTCTGCACAAAAATGTCGCCCTTTTAAGTGACTTGAAGCATATCGAATCATTCGGAGGCACAGCACGAAAAACTAGAGAAGCGAGAAAGCTGACACATCGAACTTGTCGAGGTTTGGATGCGTATGGCTGAATGGCTAGTTGGCAAAATCGGGGAATACACGTCTCACACGATTATTTAAAAACAGTATTTTGACAAGATCGAACACAAATGTTTGGAAGTAGCGTGTAGCGGAGCTGCACAGCTCCTTAAGTCAGAGGAGGACTTACCGCTCAACGAGCAACTTAGTTCTAATCAACTAGACTCAATGAGTCAACAAGCGTAAAACTTATGGTCCTTGTTCCAGGGGACCAAACGATTCAGTGAATCCACAGCACTTAGTGCTCAAGCGTAACTAGCTACCTCAAGGAGGTGTTGCCAACTCTTAGTGATCAGTGATCAACGGCCAAAGACGCCTCGCAAGGCACGTGTCTTTAAGATCAAAAGGGAACTGGATTTTATCTGCATTTAAACCTATAGAATATCTGAATCCTAATCTAGACACTCATGTCCAGATCTTAGTACAACTAAGATCTCTCCTATCTGGTGGCTGACACCAGTCAGCCCCTACAAACCGATAAGATATTCTATGTTTCTTTCAGTGGGATACCATTCGTGTATCTAAGACAGGGTACCAAGTACCCAACTACGTGTAACCTCTTTTTATCCTCCTCCACCAGACTGACGTTTACCTAAACGTCAATCGAACTTTGTTCTTCCACGAGGTCAGTGCGCTTGCGGCTCACCTCGCGGTAACGTAAAGCTTAGCACGATGTCCTCATCACCTAACGAGTCAAAGACTCCCAGTGATTACCTCGAAATGAGGGAAGTTTTGGACTATGGTAGCAATGCCAGTGTCCCGGGTGATGCAGGTACAATGTCTGGTACACCCATGTCCGAAGTACAACCTCGTACTGCCCCCTGTCCGTTCCCTGATCATGATAATGAGAATTCGCCATTGGCGCCACGCTCAGCACCCGGTTCGGATAATGCCATCTTAACGAACGCGCTCAATGAGCAGCAACAGTTACTTGTTAAACAAAGAGAAAGCGCTCGGCGCCATGCGCAAATGGTCGCAACCCTCGAGCACCAACGTGACTATACGATCACTTCACCCAGTGTGGAGGAACGCTAACGTCAAACGAACGGCCAATCGTTGGCAACGTGGGTCATTGACCATAGGTCTAAGTCTCCCAAGGGATGGAGATCGGACAGGCACTTCGCGAGAGGTACCTAGAGCCTCACCTAACGACCTAAGGTCAATACAAGGCACGTCTTGACACGCAAGCACGTGGTGCACCGGTCCCACCCGATCAAGGGTATGCCCATTCTCTTGTTTGCAGGCGAACCAGAGAGCGAAGAATACAATGCCTTCGCCCGCTGGGTGCACTGATACGTCGCCTCAGCAGTGTGTCTGCTCTAAGAGCTCGTGCCAGTGTGGCTGTGCGTCTCGAAAGTAAGCTTCGGTATGACTATGCCAAGCTTAAGGCCAGAGGTCAATTGCATAATCGCACGCGATATGCTTCGGCTACTACGGTAGTCACGAGCGTTGGTCAAACTATGACCACCTCCCCTCCAAATCACACCGATAGTGGAGGGAATCGTCCTCGGTCTCAAGATAACCACGATGTTCAAAAACATCCAAAGCATTAGGAAAATCTTGCCGGAGGGGTACCTCGTATTCTCATGAGTTCTCCGACTCAGGATGCCCACGCCATTTTACCAGATACTGGCATTGGCCGTGACGACGAATTCATTTTGGTAGTCTTTCAACATGAAACTGACGACACCCATGCTCATCGAGCAGCGTCGGTGGTGGCCGGTATAACGGTGGCAGTCCACGATAAATTGGGTTTCGAAGTGAAGAGTCTTCAAGAGAACTTGGGTAAGACCCAGTGCATGCTTGATGCGATGCAGAGTCGCCTTTAGGCAATGGAGCATGCTCAAACTCGGAGCGAGGCTCAGTTGGACTTGCTGATTCGCTTGCAGCGATCCGGGGCACCGCCCTCGTCGTCGGCGCAAGAGCCTTAAAGTTCACGCGGGAAGGATCCCGGTACGGCTTAAGTAAGCCCACGTAAAATACTGGGTGTGTGCGCAATTTGCGCGAAAGGTTGAGCGTATACGCACAGCTCTTCTTGGTTTTGATCTAAAACGGTCCGATGAAGCGTGGGCGCAACTTTGTATTGGATAGAGCAGACACTACATTTGTAAATAGGTTTTTAGCATTGAGTAATACTTGGTCTCCGAACTTTTAACTTTCAATACAATATCTTCATTTGGCATCAGTTTGTTGTTTTTGTTTATCGTGGCTATCAACCATTGCGTCACGCACATGTCGTAAGACATTCAATTGCGTTGCAAGAAACGCGCCTACCTGTATTTGAACAGTAGCCGGACTGATATCAGCAAGCCGATCGGCAATCTCTCCCTTACCAAGCCCTGAACCATCGAGTGATAGCGTTTTTTACGGAACGAGAGGGTGGGTGAGACCGTTTACGTAAAACGGCGTAAAACCTATGGAGGCATGAACAGCGTTGTTCAACGTAGATTTAACAACAGGAAACACTGAGCTCCAACGACTTGTCGTATCAACGCAAACACTGCGCAAAATGTCATTGATGACGCGATCAACTCGCTCATTTGGACCATCAGTCTGCGGATTACTCTCTACGATCACGTCCAACCTGGTGCCCAGAACCTTGGAGATGGAAGTCCAAAACTTTCCAATGAAACGTGGATCACGATCAGAGACAATTCCCACAGTAAAACAATGCTGTCCAAACACACGATCGATAAATAGCTTTGGTGTGCCTTCAGCATCGATCGTATCCGGCCCAGCCGCTAATTGAGCCATCTTGCTCAAACGTTTGACAAAGGCCACAATACCAATGTGCCTTCCGAATCTTTCGGTAGGCCGAACGCAAAATCCAAACTCATGGATTCCCAACACTTAGTGGTACAGGCAGACTAGCCAGCGGCGCAGCCGCATGTGCAGAGGGTTTGACCCGTTAACACGTTTGGCACGTAGGCACATAGGTGCACACCCATTTAAATAGTTTAAGCCGCAAATAAGTCTAGCTCACCAAGCCATGGGTCTTCTCACGACCGAGGTGACCGCTCAAAGCGGTATCATGTGCCTCATAGAGGATTCGATGCTTCAATTTCTCATCGTGAGTGACAGCAAAACGAGGGGTATCCTCATATCCGTGCTATAGCCCAACAGGCCATTATCGATAAGATATCGATGTAGCCTCGCACGCAAACGTGCCGACAATTCTATGTCCGAGTCTTTAAACTCATCGCTCCCAAGAGTCCGTAGCATGCTACATAGTGTTCATCCTTTGCATAAGCCGCACGGATTAATTCAGTGAATGATTACGACAATATAGTAACATGGGCAACCTCATTGTCAGGTCGGCGCGATAGCACGTCAGCCAAGGTATTTTGCCCATCAGCCTAGACATTTTGCATTCCTGGCTTATACTTCACCTCGAAGTTATTTTTGGCAAAGAAGGAAAGCAAACGAGCCATTCCCTGAGAGAGTTGCGGCGACTGTAAATCGTTGCACAATGACTCATGATCATTAAAGATCACAAAAGGCTTTGAGACAAGGAAATGCACTCTGAATTTGACTAGAGCATACTTTAAAGCAAGTAGCTCTTTGTCATGAGTTGATTAGTTCCTTTCAGCAGTTTTAAGATGGCGAGACTCGAATGCAATGACGCGCTCGCATCCATCAACATCTGTGTGCAACAGAGCACTTTCAATAGCAAATTCTGATGCGTCACAGACGACACTGAAGGGACGATCAGGATTGGGAAAGCCAATTTTGGCGCATGAAGAAAACGCTTCCTAACCGTTTTAAAAGTATCGTGATTGGTAATGCACCAACAACAATCTAAATCCTTTTTGGGAGATTGGATAATGGCCAAGCCGTGTCTGCGTAATTTGCACTAAACTTTTGCAATAAATCGGCAAGGCCAAGCCACTTGCGTAAGTCCTTTTGGTTTTCAGGAACCGGCCAATCGACTATGGCCCTTACCTTAGCGGGGTCCGCTCGAGCGCCTCTCCTCCCATCGAAGCACCTAGAAAGGAAATCTCTTCTGCACCAAAGATGCACTTAGATGCATTAGCGAACAATTTGTTCGTGCGCATGCACTCGAGCACCGCTCGTGAATGATCAATGTGGTTATCCACATCTGATCGACCATTCGTGTGAAGACTATGGACAAAGATGTCGTCAAAGTACGTTTGTGCATAACCTCGATGAGGTCAGAACAGTTGCATCACCAGACCTTTATAAGTAGCCGTGTGGCGTTCGACAGCACTTGTGGCATAGCGAGCCACTCCCAGAGCATACCGCTCGGAGTAATCACCGCTGTTAGCGGAATATCACTTGGTCGCATGAGTAGCTGGTAATAACCGTCGACTAAGTTGAGTGCGGTGTAAAGTGTACACCCTGCCATATTGTTCTATAAAACCTTATTTCCAGAATAGGCGTCTGCTCCGGTTTAGTTGCTGCATTAAGCTTATTATAAGCATGCACAATGCGCCACTTGCCATTTGTCTTCTTCATACAAAACTTCGGTGTTGAATGAGGTAATTTACTCTCACGAACCTTTTCAGCCGCGTGCTTAGCACGACAGAAATCGTCAATGACGTCACACTGCTCTTAAGGCAACGGCCACTGCCGCAGTATTTATTTCCTGGAACTAAGTCAATTTCATGACGCACACCTCTATCAGGTGGTAAGACAGACGGTGGATTGTGACACACCACATCTTGAAATTCCTTAGCAAAAGGATTAAATGGATCCAAAGGAGCTTCAAGGATCGAATATCCACTTCACGCACTAAGTGCTGCTTTTGTGTCTTCTAGGACAGACTCATCCATTAATGAGGACGAGTTTAACTCGACATCGGGTCTAATGACCACTAGTTTGGATTAATCGCCTGCCTTTAAGACCTGGCCAAACTCGCCATCCGACATTTCGTCTAGCTCACACAGAGCATCCAAAGATGAAAGGGTTTCAAGGCTAACATTGCAATCAACCTGACCAGTCACTCCATTAACAAGCGTATGTAGTGTATTACTATTATCACTCAGTGACGGTGTGGACGCCCGGCGGTTTACAGTTGCCACCTGGCGTATAAGTCGTCTCTCGGAGACCTTACACCCCTTAGGGGTCAGGACAGTACTGTCCCCTTTTATCAATTCTAACAGTAGTGCGCTCTTTACTAGAGACGATGTCTTGAATGCCATCCGGTGAAGGGTTGAAAGGCTCGAACACTATACCCAGTGGATTTCCAGGTGCCACTCCACGTACATAATGCGGACCGAGCCCCGAACTGAACGGCGTTTCGCCAACAATGTCATCACCGACATTAAGTGTGGTGCCTTCACGGCCAACCCCACTCGGTGAATTTAAGCGTGCCATCTCACACACATCAAAGGAATCACATCCTTGATAATCCGGCCCTAGGAATACCATGCTTTCAGCATGCAGTGACTCGTTATCACAACGAGTAACACTCAACGGAGTACGTGCCGTATCACCAAAATTTAATGAGCTACGCTCAGAATCTATGTGTACAACATTGGAGTTAGACAACTCAGACATTCTAATGTCCAGTACATTGACATCTTCTGCCAAAGGCTCGCGCCAGTAGTGCTTCTGTTGCCAAGTGAAGGTGGGTTCATGACTTTCCAAACTTTGCTAGGAACGTTGCGCGTGGCGTCTAAGGTCTTAGACCTCCAATCAATCCATGGCTCACGGCGTTCACGCAAAGCCATACCAAGGATGAGATCACATCTCGAGTCCAAATCAAGGACAAGAAAGCGTTCAATGCTGTCAAAGTCTAAAAATTGTATACCTAAGTTCAAATGAACTTTAGGCACAGTAACATGGAACTTTAGGCACAGTAATACGACTTCCAGTTGCTAAACGAACCGTGATAGAATCACCCTCATGCGCCGTAAGCACCTCAGCATAACGTTGACTTCCCTCAAGGGAACGACGTCGATCACAATTACAAGACGCTCCAGAGTCGATCAATATTGACCAAGGCCTCTCAAAGCGCTTAATTTTTGCCTCGGCGACTAACAAGCCAGACTTGCATCAACGCTCCATACCAATAGGTATGTAGCTCTTTGGGGCTAATCTCTGTTTAACTTTACCTCCTAAATGTGTAACAGAACTTAGTTCTTCCCCAGTAGGGCGCCCCGCGCCTAGTGGAAGTCGGCAATTCCCCGTGCCGTGCCAGACTTCTGGCTCGGGGTTGAATGTTGGCTTGTAGGTTGACGCTGTTTACGTAAAGGGCAACCAGACCGCAAGTGCTTAGTGCTTCCGCACGTAAAACATCGTCGCACGACGCGTTGCTGCTCAGCAGCTTGAAGTTCAACTTCAACTTCATCTTCAGCATAGCTGAGATCCATCGGTTCCGGCCTGTTAAAGGCTGGACCACTCATGGAGTTTGCTCTCGCAAAGCTAGGGTTGTACCAAATCCAGCCAAGCCTGGACGACGTGAAATTATGCCCAGCATTAAGAGAAATTATCACGGCCTCTTCAAACGTAGAGGGGTGAACCTGAAAAACTTCGGTTCTGACAATGCCAGTACGAAGACCTTCCATGAAGATAGTCACATGATTGCCTCGGGCAGAGGTTCAGACTGAATTGCAGCCATGAGAGTTCCCAACTCTTGTACACAGTCCGATAACTCATTCTTACCCTGACGGGTGGACAAAAAGCGTGAACGGACGCGGTAAGCTTGGTTAGGTGGTGAGGACATTTGTACCAGTTGTGACTTACGAGACTCCCATGTGGGAAACGCTAAGTCAACCGACGTACTACACTTCAAAGCCCATTTGCTAGCTCTTCCATCGAGCTTTGAGATAGCCAGCTAGAACTGTTGATGGTCAAGCTTGATCAGGCCTGCTCTCACGGCCGTCTCAATCTCACGGACCCAGAGAATGATGTTTTCACCCTCCTTACCGTAGAAGATCTTAACTTCCACTCTAAGTGGACGAGGCCTAGCCTCTTCATCTGGTACAGAAATACAGCGCGTAGGAATAGCCGATGCTACTTGGTCTTGGAACTGACCGAGAAGGGTCGCTTCATACTGCATGAAGTATTCAGCACGTGCATTTAGCACCTCAGGGCCTTGTGAAACAAGGAACTCCACGTACTCTGAACCGAAAGATGCGATCAGCTGATCAAGCGCCACCTTTTGGGCCTCAGAGAGGGGAGTTGGGTGTTCCATCCTCACAGAGGATCAGTCTAAATAGACTCAGGCGTAGTTTGACTACAAGTTCTACCAAGTGTGGCAGAGCTACACAGCTCCTTAAGTCAGAGGAATACTTAACGCTCAACGAGAGACTCAGTTCTAAAGAACTAGACTCAATGAGTCAACAAGCGTAAAACTTATGGTCCTTGTTCCAGGGGACCAAACGATTCAGTGAATCCACAGCACTTAGTGCTCAAGCGTAACTAGTTACCTCAAGGAGGTGTTGCCAACTCTTAGTGATCAGTGATCAACGGCCAAAGACGCCTCGCAAGGCACGTGTCTTTAAGATCAAAAGGGAAAACTGAATTTTATCTGCATTTAAACCTATCGAATATCTGAATCCTAATCTAGACACTCATGTCCAGATCTTAGTACAACTGAGATCTCTTTTAATGGGGTAGACCATTACTTGATATTGACACCAAACGGTGTCAGAGATTTTTTTTAGCATTACAATATCCTACCAATATGATTTGGGATGGATATTGTTAAAGGAGTATTATCCCTTTTGAGATAATATTCATGTGCTGCTCAAAGATTGGTTGATAATAGACATATCAACCATAGATAAAAGCCGATCGCTGCTAGACGCGCGCAATGAGTGGTGAGCAGGTTGTCGTCATACGACGACGTAGATTACTATAGTTAGATAAAGATTGGAGTTATATTGATAGCTTAACTGTATTAAATACAGTTCTCTGTTTACCTTTTCTCAAACGATCTGTTTGAGTAGATTAGCTTCCTCTGCACGTACTAGTGAACGTAAAGTTTCGTGGCACTCAAACAAAGGGTGCCCCATTACACCTGGTAGCACTTTGTAGTCCGTCCAACGACTACTTAATCATTTTTTAGCATGAACATGCTGGACAAAGAAGACTACAGCTTTCACATCGCACGTAAAGACTACTCCCATCTAAGTGACTCCGAATGGAAGGTAGTCGACCGCATGAGTGTGCTCATAGGCGAACCCGCCATCAGTGGTATGTTGGAGTCTCTAAGCAGAGACCAGCAAAGTGCTGCTATCAACAAGTTACTAAAAGGAGAACTTGCCGTAGAAAGACAGAAGATAGCCTTGATACAGCAGCAAGGCTCTCATCAGTCGATGGGTGGGCCGACGCACACGCGTTGACGTTATACCTTGAAAATAGATATCTCAAGGTACAAGGGAACCGATGTAGACTACTTTAAAAGACGGTTCGTCGAGTTAGACGACGCCATCAGGGCCTGTCACATCGAGGGTGACGAGATGCAAGTCACCTTTGCCCTGTCAAATTTGACAGGACGAGCTAAGAATTGGGCTTAGGGCTTAAGCTTCACGTCCCAAACGTGTTTGAGTCGTTGGAAATCTTGAAGTCTCGGCTCAGAGAGATAGTTGAGCCGCCACGAGCCGAGTTCAGAGCACGCTCTGCACTCCTGAGGCTCAATCAAGGTAAGCATGATGTGCACGCTTACGCAAAGCACCTACGCTACCTTGCGAGTAGCGTCATGGAAAACTCTGTTGATGTCCACACACTCATCAACGTGTTCATCTACGGCCTTGTAGATGGGCCGGTGAAGACATACATGTTCCGAGAGGACTTCCATACGCTGGAAAAGGCGATAGCGTATGCTGAACAAGAAGACTTCAGCCTGAGACAGTCTCAGGCTAACTCGTCAAACTATAGTTCGACGAGACGACAGGAAATAGGAGATGTCGAACCAATGGACCTCTGTTACATCGAGAGCGAGAACTCTCGCTCTCTGAGTCACAAGCGAACGGAAAGATGCTATCGCTGTCAGAAGATTGGACACTACGCTCATGAGTGTAGTATCCCAAGCACTGCGACACGTCCGAAAACAGGACGTGATGACAACCGTTGGCCAAGGAAAGGTCCAAGACGTGGTTCCGATTATGTCGCTAAGTCGCGACAGCGACTTGGACCCTCAAATATCGGACAGGGTCAGTAGGGGCGGAGCACCCTGCTGATCTAGCAACGTCAAGAGAATTTGCAGGTCTCTTGACGAAGATTGCTCTTAACACACAGTCGCTGTGTGTTACTGCCCCTAGTGATGAGGTGTCCCTCATCACTTTGAAGATCGAAGTGACAAGTGGAATTTCACTTCGCGCCCTATTTGACTGTGGGGCGTCGAACAGTTTCATTCGACGCCAGTCGCTAGAGGATAGTAGACACAACCACGTTACTCGAGAGTTCCCTCCAACGAGGATGACGGTGTGCCATGCTACAGGCGCATCCGTAACAGTGAACAAACGAGTAGTAGAAATCCACTACACTGCTAGAAGGAATGCAGTACGATGATGACTTCATAGTACTGGATGTGGATGACAAATTTGATGTCATCCTCGGTCTGCCATGGCTTAGAAAATACCAGCCATGGATCAGCTGGCAGCATCGATTCGTGCAGATGCCTGCCGTTTGTCCATCAGATGGCCATCTGATGTATGTCTTGGAACATCCACAAGCGTATGGATGTACTACGATTGAGTGCGATGGACTCACTTGTGGTACGGTCGTTAGTACAAATGCAAAAGATTACAGTGTAGTAGGCCACCACACTGTGGAACCAGCTTCCGGCATCTGTGTAGAGACACAGGCTGCGCCGAAGTTTCACCACTTGAAGAGATCGAGTGGACTAGAACACGGATGCACACCAAGAAGGGTGCATCCAAGAAGAGAGACTAGTGTTGTTCAGGATGAAAAACACGTTGAAGCAAGATCGAATATAAGAGAGTCGATCGTAGAACAAGCCCGATCGACTGAAACAGAGTCGATCGAAGAGGACGTGACCGTGGTAGTACACCCACACTTAGTACACGTAATGAAAGAAAATTCAAGCGTTCCTGAGAGTGATAATTCCCGAGCGAGTTATGTTGAGTGTGTGGATCCCCAACCACCTGCAGATGTGTTTTCCCAGGAAATCATCGAGACAGTGAATGTCTTGGTGAATGACGGATCGAGTATAGGCGCTTATACACTTGTCTGGTTACGCCCCCGAAGTCAGCTTCGGAAGTGGTCAAGTTGCCAACGCTAGAATCTAAAAGATTCTCGCGAGATCTGCGTAGTGACAAGATCAAGCAGATCTGAGTACTCGTCACATAGAACGATTACGTCGCCAATGTTTGGTCAGCACAAGTGTTTACTGAGAACGAACGGGTTCTCAGTAGCTCAACGATGGACGATAGTGTCCTCGATGAGAAGACCCGGATTGAGCGATACACGTCTCAATCTTAGGAGTCTTTGAAGACGAATCCTTTGTATAAGGATTTGGTTGAATTCAGGGATGTTTTCCTGAATCCGTGACATGCAAGCTGCCTAAGGACAAAGGCAATCGGCATGAGATCGAACTGAGACCCGGTTCGAAATACTGTGTCATGAAGCAGTGGCCACCGCCTCGTGAACAGGTCACAGCGATCGACAAATTCTTTGCCGATCGTTCAGCGGCTGGTTATGTGAGGAAATCAACATCCACACACAGCTCTCCGACCTTCTTTGTGCGAAAAGACGTAGGAGGGTGGCGGATAGTGCAAGCGTTCAACAAATTAAACGCTACAACGGTACCGGCTCAAACGCCGATCCTAAGGAAGGACGTCATCATAGATGGTATTTCAAAAAGTACCATAATTTCGTCCGTGGATCTGATGGATAGATTCTATCCGATCATCATGCGTAAACGGGACATCCCGTACACAGCAGTGAGCACCCCTAGCGGTATGATCTATGATTAGCTAGTGATTCCACAGGGGCTAAATAACGCCCCGCACCGTTCAGCAGATGTGAACCGAATCTGTTGCGATCGGTGCGCGATTTCGCTCCGATTTACTTTGACGATTTCTTCGTCTATAGCCGGGCTATCGATGGAAAGACGGACGCGGAGGTTCATAGAATCCACTTCCGGAAGGTTCTCACACTAATGCGTGAGCACAAGTCGCTCGCGAACCTCAAGAAGTGTATATTTGCAGCGAACGAAATGCCACTTCTTGGCCGCATCGCGGGTGAAAACGGTGTACGCCCTGATCCGAAAAAGATCAAGGCTATTAGCGACTGGACCGTAGCAGTGGACGTCAAGGGACTTCGAAAGTTCCTTGGCTTGGCGGTGTACTTGCATAAGTACTCGCGCAATTACGCCGAGATGACCGTACATCTCTCTCGTTTGTTAAAGAAACGATAGGTGGTCATGGAGTGCTGACTGTCAGCACTCTTTTGAAGGTATCAAGAAAAGCTCGATACAATCTTCAGTGTTGGCGATTGCAGACCAGGACAGACCATCCCATGTGGTCTGTGACGCCAGCGATTTTGCAATTGGCTACGCGTTAATGCAATACGACTCAGACGGCGTGGAGCGCGTCATTTTTATCAATCGCGTCAGCTGGAAGCAGCTGAGCGTAGCTAATGCATGGCAAGGGGTTCCTTGCCATGAAATACGCACTGGCTAAGTTTCGGGTACATCTCTTAGGAGATGAACCCTTCATCGTTTATATTGAACACGTGTCGTTACGCACGGCCGTAAACAGTCCACACCTCTCGCAACGAATGGCGAGGTGGCTGTCTTTCTTCGCGGAGTACAACTTCTTCATCGAGCATAAACCAGGACGACTTAATGTCGTCGCTGATGCTTCTTTCGCGTCGGCCCGATTTCGAGCCGACAACTCAACACAACAGTAGTGGCGATCCCACTGTAGCGACGCTAATAGTGAGTGATTCGTCGTCGAATCTGCTCCACGATGTGCGAAAAGCATACGCAGAAGATGAGTCTCTTCTGCGATTGATGGATTACATGCCCAATCCATGCAGTCAAGCTTTGGAAAGCTTGTCGCCTCAATACCGCTCTTCAACCGAACGGTATTCGGTTCGTGATGGACTGCTGTTATATACAGCAGTCAGCGGCGACACACCTCGTGTCGAAGTTCCCGATCACGACAATTTGCGACCGCGCATCTTACATGAGTGTCATGATTCTTCATCAAGTGGGCATCGCGATAGAGAAAAGACTAACCTCACGGTAAGTCGTGACTCCTACTGGCCCCGCCAGTACGAGTTTGTGCGCAAATATATTCGCGCTTACGAAGTTTGTCAACGGGTGAAGCCTGGTCCTTCATCCCGCGCACCCTTGCAGCCCCTACCAACTCCACCAGTGTGTTGGTAGTCCGTATCGATGGACTTCGTCGTCGGGATTTCCAGAGACTCTCACAATAATACTGGTATTCTTGTGTCTGTTGATCAATTCAGCAAGATGGTACATCTTGTTGCTGTACCGGCGTCAATCACAGCTCAGGGCTGTTCTCGTGTCTTCATCGATAATATCTTCCGACTTCACGGGTTACCCTGTGAACTTGTGTCTGATAGGGACCCCCGCTTCACGGCGAAGTTCTGGCAATCCGTGTTCCATCCACTTGGAACACGTTTGATGATGTCGACTTCTGACCATCCCGAAACAGATGGTCAGACGGAACGCGTCAACCGCGTCCTTGAAGAGATACTTCGAGGGTACTTCCACTCGTTTACAAGTTAGAGTGAGTTCTTGCCGATGGAGGAATTCGCCGTCAACAACTTGGTGCATGCGTTGTCGACGCATGCACCGTTCTTCGTGGATGGCGTAGGCCATCCACGTTTACCCGCCTTCTTAGCGTTTGACCATAGTTTAAGGGGGGTGGACTCGCTCGAACAAAACCCGATCTGGTTCTTGCTCATCATGTTAACATTAGGTGATGCGACATGTGTGAGATGGACATCAGGATGGATTAACGTGTCCATGGGTTAGAGGTTAAAATAAGTAGTGCTACACGTAGACCAAGCTTGCTGTAGCTCAAGTGGTTATGTGTGGCAGCCATCACCCAGAGGTCACTGGTGCGATACCCGGCAGCAAAAGTTAAACTTTCGGGTCCTGGTGTTTGGGGCTCACCAGCACTGTCCTGCCAGACAGTGACGTCCCCCATTTTGTGTCCATTTTGTGTGTCAACAGAAAGCTGTGTGCCACATCAGAGATCCTGTTTTAGAAAAGGAACATGGAAGAGGAACATGGGAAAGGATCTGCTGTATTGATGGGACGGTTAGCATGAAGAATGGATCGGAAGGATGAGCAGCAACGGTAGGAACGAGTTGGCACTCAAACATTATTCACTTTTGGTTTTGCTGCTTCGACCAACAGTCATCTTCACTTCAACGCTCTGCTAACTTTAACAGGTTATTAGCCCAAGTAACGACTCCACGCCCAAGGTGGCACAGTCTGACGGCACAAACTATCCGTTATGGGCGTTCAAGATGAAGATGTACCTCATCTCCAAGGGGTTATGGGAAGCGGTTGAAGCCACATCTGGCGTCACCGAGGCGAAGGAGAAGCAGGCGCACGCGGCGATTGTGCTCAACTTGAGCGATACTCAGCTCGTGCAGGTCATTACAACAAGTAGTGCACGCGAAGCATGGGGAGCACTCGCGCGAGTTCATCGGACCCAGGACATGACAAGTCGGCTGTGGCTAAAGGAGAAGTTTGCGACATTCAAGTTTACGGCATCGGACGTGAGCGCCCACATTACGGAGCTGGAGCGGCTCGTGCTGGAAATGAATGGAGCTTCGTGTGGACCAAGTGAAGAAGATACGTGTGCAACGTTGCTACGAAGTCTCCCGGCGCAATACGAGGGTCTGGTGCAGGCTTTTGCATGAGCGTCACACAATTCAGCTTCAAAGATCTGGTGAGCAAACTGATCGCCGAGGAAGTGCGCCAGAAGGATTCGACGCGCATTGCAAGAAAAGCTTCAACAAAGGAACGGTGGTCCGCGGAAGACAGGGTCAAGTTTTCAGTGCTTTAATTGTGGTAAGCGCGGACACTACGCGCGCGACTGCAGGAAAAAGAAAGATGATAATGGCGAGAGACAAGAAGATCACTCGATGTGGCATTTACAGTCACTCAAGGAAATACGAGCGACTGCTGGATCATGGGCAGCGGCGCAACGGCGCACATGTGCAAGGACAAAGACGCGTTTGTCGACTATACGGCATCACCAACGGCATGCAATGTGAAAAGCGCGAAAAACAGTGCGAGCTTAAAGGTGCTTGGAAAAGGCACGGTGATCTTGCGTGCTTGGAATGGCATATTGTGGATTAATGCCCGGCTGGAAAATACACTACACGTGCAAGATCTCAACAAGAACCTGTTTTCACTGACAGCAGCTACTGCACGCGGGATGACGGTTAAAATTACCAGCGACGGGTGCACTGTTTTAAAGAGCGGGCGAATCGTCGCGACAGGAAAGCGATGTGGTATTCTTATCACTCTAAATGTCGAAGGAAGTCCACAATGCCATATGGTGGAGGATGAAGCTGAACTGTGGAACCGCCGACTTGGACACGTGTCATACTCGACTGTGAACAAGCTGATTCAAGACGGCTGCATTAAAGGAAAAGCTTGGACTCGAATGTCGTCTGTGACATATGTGCAACAGCCAAGCAAGTACGCAAGACTTTCCACAGCACTAAGGCTGATGCAGAAGCGAGGGAGAGTCATCGTATGGACTCAATCATATGCTCGGATGTTCTAGGACCGATAACACCAGCATCAAAATCGAACTATCACTACGTTGCGACGTTCATGATGATGAACAGCCGCTATGAGATGGTATTCCCGCTACGAAAAAAAAGTGAAGTCACGAAAGCATTTAAAAGGTACTGTCACGATATCAAAATCGACTGCGGCTTAGACGTGAAGGCACTACGCAGTGATAACGGCGGTGAGTACCTTAATGACGAGATGACTCGATTCTGCCATCAAGAGATGATAAAGCAAGAGTTCACAGTGCCGTATAATCCGAAGCAGAATGGCATGGCGGAGCGGCTTAATCGCACACTAGGCGAGATGACGCGCTGTATGCTGAGCGAATCCAAGATGGATAAAACATTCTGGTGTGAGGCGATGCTGACCGCTGTGGATATTCTCAACGTTCTTCCACGAGCTTCAAGTCCGAACCTGAGCCCGTTCGAGATGGCGTTCAAGCGCAAACCTCGTATGGATATAATGCGCGTATTTGGAAGTCTTTGCTACGCGCATATTCCCAAACAGAATCGAAACAAGTTGTACCTCTCCGGTGTGCGGTGTATCATACTCGGATACGCCAAACAACACAAAGCGTATCGACTTCTGAATACAGCGACTGGAAAAGTGTTCGTTTCCCGGAGTGTGACTTTTGTGGAAACTGCGGTGGAACAGACACGCAAAGAAGATACGCCTAGTGTAATTGACGTCGTTGGCGATGGCGAAGATATGCAGGATCCAAGGGACCACGCAATAAGCGATGAGGGAACCTGCACGCCGGTACCAGGAAGTCCGATTATGACACCAAATAGTACAGTACCAATGGACAGACCAACCGGAGCAGTAACCACACGACAATCAAGCACACCAGGACGAGACGGCGAACAAGAGTGAAATGTGAGACCAGCACGCAAGAAGCAAGCAATCAAGCGCTACGAGCAAGAGTTTCCCAATCTACGGCGAGGAACCTTCAACCTTGACGACTATGACGCTAGCTACGCGACACAGTACTGTTTGAGCGCCAAAGAGGATGTTGAAAGCGCATCGACATACTCTCAAGTGTTAGAAAGCAAGCACAAGGACGACTGGATACGTGCAATGAAAAGTGAGATTCAAGCTTTGACACAGCACGACACATGGACGCTTCAAGATTTACCCTCGGACAAAAGATCAATAGGGTGCAAGTGGGTATTTCGCATAAAACGCAAACCTAACGGAGAAATCGTGAAGTTCAAGGCACGACTCGTAGCGAAGGGATTCACCCAGCGTCCTGGTGTGGACTATTTTGAGACGTTTTCTCCAGTAGCACGAGAAGAGTCAATCAACGTTGCTATAGCACTTGCGGCGGAGCAAGATTTGATAATGGAGAACGTTGACGTTGACACCGCTTTCCTCTACGGCGAAGTCAAGGAAGAGATCTACATGGATCAGCCGGATGGATTTGTTGACAAGCAACACCGTGACAAGAAGTGTCATGAAGAATGGATCGGAAGGATGAGTAGCAACGGTAGGAACGAGTTGGCACTCAAACATAATTCACTTTTGGTTTTGCTGCTTCGACCAACAGTCATCTTCACTTCAACGCTCTGCTAACTTTAACGCATCACCCATCGACAATGGTGTCGACGTGATGGATGCCGATGTTGTTACGATCGATGTCGATGATGATGACGACGAAGATGCTGGCATATTCAGCATCGCCATTGACCGCCACAGTGAGGACGATGACGCCCTCACTGGTGAAGACAACGTTCTTTCAGCAGTGCGCTCCGTGTGCACTGCTGTTGACAAGGATGAATCAGCAGAGGAATTTCTGCTGACTCGTGAAGGGGTTGTCCGCTTCGTTGAAGACTCTTTTGCAGATGCACTAGACAGACAGAAAAGAAACGCATATAAACATGGAAGATAAAATATTCTTTCATTTGATGAAGGAGACCTAGTTTTACTGTCTACAGTAAATCTACCGAAACAAGCAGTGACAAACGTGGGCAGCAGTAAATTACTGCCCAGTTACATTGGTCCATTTCATGTGTTGCGCCGGATAGGCAACGCATACACGATTTAACTGCCCCGTAAGATGCGCACACATCCTTCGTTTTACGTTGGACGTCTCCGCGCGTACTATCAGTACGAGCCCGTTTCGAGATGCGAAAAACACCTCCGCGGTCGAGAGCCGAGACTATCTTCGAGTGGTCCCGTTTCAACAAGCCAGTCTGGTTGACTAGCGAAGCGACCTGCTCACGCAGTTGAGAGATGTCTCGACGAGCTGCAGACAGCTCGTCACGAAGAGAATGAGTCGAACGTTCGTTCTCAAGTTTCGCGAACGCAAACGCGGCACGATCTTTCGAACGATCGTGCGCTAAGGAATTGTGATTACCCCTTACAAGATTCTCAAGCTCATAACGCCGAGTCTGTTCATTATCCAGGTCATCTTGCAACTGTTCCATTACACGGTTCAGCTCCTGAACATCATGCTGATCCGGCTCGAGGGCCGGATCATGTGTTCTCGCCGCCACCACATCCTTTGGTGGACTCAGGCGGTGGTCAACGCTTTCGTGTGGAGCGTATTTTGAACCACCGCGACGTGAATAACGTCCGGACGAGTTACCTTGTCCGCTGGCGTGGCTAAATACCGGCCTGGGACAGCTGGGAGCCTCGTGCCCAGCTGGTTGATGATGTTCCGGATCTCGTAAAGCAGTACGACGAGACCCACCCGCTGCGTTCGAAGAAGGGACGTCGGAAAACGACCTCCCCGAGCGCGAATACAGGGATTGCAAGGTGTCAATCCCTTCGGCCATCTCGGAAGAGATGCGCGCCCTCCAGTAGGGATAAATAGGGAGGTAGGCCTCACTAGGGGCACGGTTCGAGTTGTCCAGGCAACTTGGACACGAATCATTCCACGAGAGACAGGTTAATCCTGCCTCTCTTGATAGCCGGTGCAACTCGCATTGCACCCCGACTAGGTTGTGCTTTTCAAACCTGATACAACCTGCATCAAGTTTGAAGAGCCAGGCCTCACGGCGAATGCACTCGATGTTATGGATGAGGGCATTCCATCCTTGCACCGAGGCCTTTCCTTCTCGAACACGGCTGCCATTGTTCCACCGATGTTTGAAAAATGCATCGGTGAAGAACTCTTCCTCAGCATGGATAGTTTCCGTGCTGGAATTAGGAGGACAGGTCCTCCTACAGTCGAATAACAGGATTCGATCCCGTTCGGTGGTCATTCCGGTCACTCGATCGCACTCTTTGGATGACGTCATCCAAGGAGACTCCACTTGAGGAGCGTGGCGCAGGACATTTCGGTCCCATGCCTCTTGATTGGTGTCAACATGAGCTCTAACACCAGTGAAACCCCGATCCCTCGAGTTAATTCGCTTGTGGTGATGTATATGTGCATCACCACCATACCCACGCGTCCTATCGTTGGATGGACTCGCGTGAGGCGTGGATTCGTTGGAATAATCGCTCTATCCGAAGATCTCGAACATGATACCGCCACGTTGACCAGAGCCAGTCAACCTGGCTCTTGCATTGTCCGCCCCGGGTGATCCGGAGGCGTGAGGAGTCGCCTTCGAGTCGGATACATCATCCGACTCGCCGGAATAGATGAGCTCTATTTAGACTCATCTGGATACTACTCGCGGTATCCGTTGCAGACGCAGCTATTGTTCCTGTTGCACGTGGTGACTCACCATCTGGACGATTCACAACAACATGCGACGAATCACCTGCTGCTGAGTTGTGAGAGGTACTCTCTTCGGCTGCACGCATGAGTGCAGCTGCCTTTCTTGCTGCTGCAGTAGCAACTCGCTTGGTTATCGAAACCATGCGATGAATCGGCAAATGAGTTGGAATTTGACCAACAAGTGCTCCCCTTCCCAGATTGATCCAACGGTGGTCACCCAGTCCCAATCAGATAAATTTAATGAACGAGTGATTGATGGTTAATGGGGGGGGTGATGTAACGGGGTAGCCCTGTTACACGATATTGACACCAAACGGTGTCAATAGAGAGATTGTCTAGCATGACAATGTTGAAGGAGTATTATCCCGTTTTCGATAATATTCATGTGCTGCTCAAAGATTGGTTGACAAACACATATCAACCAAGGTTACCACCAATCGCTACTAGACGCGCGCAATGAGTGGTGAGCAGGTTGTCGTCACACGACGACGTAGATTGATATAGTTAGATGAAGACTGAAGTCATATTGATAGCTTGACTATATTAAATACAGTTCTCTGTTTACCTTTTCTCAAACAATCTGTTTGAGTAGATTAGCTTCCTCTGCACGTACCAGTGTACTTAAAGTTACGTGGCACCCCAAACAAAGGTGCTCCGTTTACTTGATGGCCTCTCTGACACTTTAAATTGAGCTTATGGCACACTGGCTGAGCTTTACGCACACCTTCAATAGATTCTGCTTGCAGCAGCGTCACGTTGTACGATTTAAATGCCATGTCGACACTGTGCTGGTATTGCACTGCTGGGTCCGTCAGTCCGTTGCCAATTGCAATCCCTGCTAAGTTGATATAACTAGCGTTCGGATGCAAGTGCTGAAGCATATTGGCCTTCAAAATGTGACTAGTAGTTGCAGGCACATAGTGACCACCGAAGCTATCACTAGTCAAAAAGAATTCGCGGTCATTCAAGTCGGGGTGTTTCTTGAAAAACGCCTGCAGGAACCAGCAGATGTTTTCAGCCACGTCGACCTCGTTTGAGTCCTTGTCCTATTCAGAGCCGTATGAGAACCCAACACCTGTTGGTTGGTCCAGCCAAATCACATTGGCTTGATTGTTCCAAGCCGAGGGATTGATTACCGTAGACAGATCTGATTGGACTCGACAGGGCCCATTTTCAGCCAATATGGCCATCAGACTGGAACAGCCTGGCCCTCCAGTAAGCCAGAGGACCAGAGGGTCTTTCTGCGGCGCGGTCTGAGATTCCACGAACCAATAGAAATAGTGGTCGTTATCTGTATTCGGGAGCTTGAGGTACCCCGTCTCATGGCTCGCGGGTCCGCAGAAAACCTCGTCAAACTTTATCGTGCCTTTGAGGTTCGTCACAGTTGATATTGGCCACGTCTCGTGCACGACGAGCACGAACAAGAGGGAGAAGCCAACGATCGTGAGCAGCAAGAAGTGAGTGATGGTCGGACGGAGCGCGAACCTGCGACGCAAACGGGTGCTCTCGGGCACCAACGGTGTCATCTCAGACGTCTGCCTCATTGCTTAGATCAAATGAGAAGTCCGAAGCTCAGTGTCAGATTTGGAGTGCCAAGGAATCTTTTTCGAGACGACTTTCCCGGATTCCGAGGGGTTTCTGCATTTGGATGGTACATTGTACCACCGCAAAATATCGTTGTCCTGTGATTCGTCGAAACTGCCATGTACCCCTTCGTCCTGCCGTTCGAGGCATCGATTCAGGAAAACGGACCGACTGAAAAGACTGACGCGGTTATAGATCCGTGTTCATCAAACTGATATTGTAAGTCCTGCTGGTCTTACTTGAATCAAGACTTTGCGGAAGGTTTGGACTTTAGGGTACAATTGTACAATTTCGAGCAAAACCCATGATCGTTCTGACAAACAACGACTCGTGTTCTCATCCAGCGATGAGCGCGCATATTCTAGTTGCATCATGACCAACAGTTTTGTTGATAGCTTGATCCTTACTCGTGTTCTGGTTGCTTCGTGTTGTGCATTATACAAGCGTACAATACACAAGCGTACAACAGGTTGCTCGCAAGACTCGTTCTCTACTGTATAGTCAAGGTCGTGGGGTGAACGGGAGGAAAAAGTCATGCAAGCAAGTCATGTATGTTTCCCTCGATTTTCCCTCCCTAGGAGAAACAATTATGCTGACCTACAAGAGTGTGCCGACTTTTTCCACTACGATCGCAGAAGCGATTGTCGTTGTCGGCCAAGGCAAATGGCTGATGGTCATTTTTCAAAGGAAATGTCCATTACCAAGTATCTTGATCATGATTAAGCCATCTGATACACACACCTGTAAACGACAGATAAAACACAGAGATGTGCTCGGCTCTGAGGATGTGACGCCACGGCAAAACACTTCGGCGAAAACGCTCACAAAACTCCATGAAACAATAGGTTCCGTTTATCCTGGAATACACATGTACTTGATAAAGAACGATGCGTGTCGACAAACAAATTGATGCAAGACATATGAGATTGAGGCAGAGTAATTAAACGTCCGCTGCTGCAGCACGTATAAGGGATTATGAATACTTCAGCACCGGTCATTCCGACAAAACTAGTCGGGTAATGTGCTACGTTGCGCTACCATCTCGCTGAATAATGTTTTCATGACAGAGCTTTAACTGATCTAGTAAGGTGATGTGGTGTGCGATCGTTCTAAGCGACCCCATGTATCCAAAAAGATTTGGGCTGTCTTATCCGATGCTCCCGATTGTACATGGTCTCTTGCCGTTGAACGATCTATAATTTTGCAGAAGCACTTCTATGCAGTGGAAGTATAGAATAGACTTTTTGACCGACGAGAACGGCAAAATATGCCTTACATGAGTCGATGTAGCACGCAGTTGATCGGATTGACCTGTCGAATTTAGTAGGTGATATATACTTCACAAGGTAATGCCAGGACCTAGCGGCATGTCACGCTGTCAATCCGGATTATTGTCAACACGGCGACCTAAACGCTAAGAGCCATTTCCTTTGCCACGCTGCCAGAATATGTACAGACGAAGGACAATTGGCTTTAGTAGAGCTTTCTGCACTAGCACATGTAGTCTGAAGCCATGCATGACATTTCTACGGCAATAGGTGTTGGGAAGATCACACGCTGTATAAGTAGCGACTCGTCTAATCGAGCTTCGGCGAGACCCGATTTATTCGCTCGAGAATGGGAATGAACCGTACACACAATCATATCATCAACGTCAAGTCTAACGATGCAGTTATTTGTTCGGATGATCAGAGTTTTGACATCGCTCCCGGATACTCACGCAATGCCCCCGCCGTCTGAGTTTTCATGACCATCGCAAAGCACGTCCAGTAGGCCTTAGTATTGCATTTTCTACTTCATATTTGGACATAGAAAGCTTCAACATTTTATGATCGTACTTTTACAAAAAATAATTTCCGGGCCGCTGATATCCATGGCTCATAGATACGACGTGAAGCGCTCGTGTTGGATGAAAACTTGTCCTGATAGTTATTCTCTGATAAAATTGCTGTTTAGGAAAAAGGTTTACACACGTACTGGTAGAATGCACTATGTAAAGGGGCTACACGTAGTTGGGTACTTGGTACCCTGTGTCTTCTACACACGGATAAAATCCCACTGGAAGAAGCATATAATATATTTTCGGTTAATAGAAGCTGCCTGGTGTCAGCCACCAGAGAGGATAGATATAACGGGGCACCCTTTGTTTGGGTGCCACGTAACTTTAAGTACACTGGTACGTGCAGAGGAAGCTAATCTACTCAAACAGATTGTTTGAGAAAAGGTAAGCAGAGAAATGTATTAATTATAGTCAAGCTATCAATATGACTTCAGTCTTCATCTAACTATATCAATCTACGTCGTCGTGTGACGACAACCTGCTCACCACTCATTGCGCGCGTCTAGTAGCGATTGGTGGTAACCTTGGTTGATATGTCTTTGTCAACCAATCTTTGAGCAGCACATGAATATTATCGAAAACGGGATAATACTCCTTCAACATTGTCATGCTAGACAATCTCTCTATTGACACCGTTTGGTGTCAATATCGTGTAACAGGGCTACCCTCGTTACATCACCCCCCCATTAACCATCAATCACTCGTTCATTAAATTTATCTGATTGGGACTGGGTGACCACCGTTGGATCAATCTGGGAAGGGGAGCACTTGTTGGTCAAATTCCAACTCATTTGCCGATTCATCGCATGGTTTCGATAACCAAGCGAGTTGCTACTGCAGCAGCAAGAAAGGCAGCTGCACTCATGCGTGCAGCCGAAGAGAGTACCTCTCACAACTCAGCAGCAGGTGATTCGTCGCATGTTGTTGTGAATCGTCCAGATGGTGAGTCACCACGTGCGACAGGAACAATAGCTGCGTCTGCAACGGATACCGCGAGTAGTATCCAGATGAGTCTAAATAGAGCTCATCTATTCCGGCGAGTCGGATGATGTATCCGACTCGAAGGCGACTCCTCACGCCTCCGGATCACCCGGGGCGGACAATGCAAGAGCCAGGTTGACTGGCTCTGGTCAACGTGGCGGTATCATGTTCGAGATCTTCGGATAGAGCGATTATTCCAACGAATCCACGCCTCACGCGAGTCCATCCAACGATAGGACGCGTGGGTATGGTGGTGATGCACATATACATCACCACAAGCGAATTAACTCGAGGGATCGGGGTTTCACTGGTGTTAGAGCTCATGTTGACACCAATCAAGAGGCATGGGACCGAAATGTCCTGCGCCACGCTCCTCAAGTGGAGTCTCCTTGGATGACGTCATCCAAAGAGTGCGATCGAGTGACCGGAATGACCACCGAACGGGATCGAATCCTGTTATTCGACTGTAGGAGGACCTGTCCTCCTAATTCCAGCACGGAAACTATCCATGCTGAGGAAGAGTTCTTCACCGATGCATTTTTCAAACATCGGTGGAACAATGGCAGCCGTGTTCGAGAAGGAAAGGCCTCGGTGCAAGGATGGAATGCCCTCATCCATAACATCGAGTGCATTCGCCGTGAGGCCTGGCTCTTCAAACTTGATGCAGGTTGTATCAGGTTTGAAAAGCACAACCTAGTCGGGGTGCAATGCGAGTTGCACCGGCTATCAAGAGAGGCAGGATTAACCTGTCTCTCGTGGAATGATTCGTGTCCAAGTTGCCTGGACAACTCGAACCGTGCCCCTAGTGAGGCCTACCTCCCTATTTATCCCTACTGGAGGGCGCGCATCTCTTCCGAGATGGCCGAAGGGATTGACACCTTGCAATCCCTGTATTCGCGCTCGGGGAGGTCGTTTTCCGACGTCCCTTCTTCGAACGCAGCGGGTGGGTCTCGTCGTACTGCTTTACGAGATCCGGAACATCATCAACCAGCTGGGCACGAGGCTCCCAGCTGTCCCAGGCCGGTATTTAGCCACGCCAGCGGACAAGGTAACTCGTCCGGACGTTATTCACGTCGCGGTGGTTCAAAATACGCTCCACACGAAAGCGTTGACCACCGCCTGAGTCCACCAAAGGATGTGGTGGCGGCGAGAACACATGATCCGGCCCTCGAGCCGGATCAGCATGATGTTCAGGAGCTGAACCGTGTAATGGAACAGTTGCAAGATGACCTGGATAATGAACAGACTCGGCGTTATGAGCTTGAGAATCTTGTAAGGGGTAATCACAATTCCTTAGCGCACGATCGTTCGAAAGATCGTGCCGCGTTTGCGTTCGCGAAACTTGAGAACGAACGTTCGACTCATTCTCTTCGTGACGAGCTGTCTGCAGCTCGTCGAGACATCTCTCAACTGCGTGAGCAGGTCGCTTCGCTAGTCAACCAGACTGGCTTGTTGAAACGGGACCACTCGAAGATAGTCTCGGCTCTCGACCGCGGAGGTGTTTTTCGCATCTCGAAAAGGGCTCGTACTGATAGTACGCGCGGAGACGTCCAACGTAAAACGAAGGATGTGTGCGCATCTTACGGGGCAGTTAAATCGTGTATGCGTTGCCTATCCGGCGCAACACATGAAATGGACCAATGTAACTGGGCAGTAATTTACTGCTGCCCACGTTTGTCACTGCTTGTTTCGGTAGATTTACTGTAGACAGTAAAACTAGGTCTCCTTCATCAAATGAAAGAATATTTTATCTTCCATGTTTATATGCGTTTCTTTTCTGTCTGTCTAGTGCATCTGCAAAAGAGTCTTCAACGAAGCGGACAACCCCTTCACGAGTCAGCAGAAATTCCTCTGCTGATTCATCCTTGTCAACAGCAGTGCACACGGAGCGCACTGCTGAAAGAACGTTGTCTTCACCAGTGAGGGCGTCATCGTCCTCACTGTGGCGGTCAATGGCGATGCTGAATATGCCAGCATCTTCGTCGTCATCATCATCGACATCGATCGTAACAACATCGGCATCCATCACGTCGACACCATTGTCGATGGGTGATGCGTTAAAGTTAGCAGAGCGTTGAAGTGAAGATGACTGTTGGTCGAAGCAGCAAAACCAAAAGTGAATTATGTTTGAGTGCCAACTCGTTCCTACCGTTGCTACTCATCCTTCCGATCCATTCTTCATGACACTTCTTGTCACGGTGTTGCTTGTCAACAAATCCATCCGGCTGATCCATGTAGATCTCTTCCTTGACTTCGCCGTAGAGGAAAGCGGTGTCAACGTCAACGTTCTCCATTATCAAATCTTGCTCCGCCGCAAGTGCTATAGCAACGTTGATTGACTCTTCTCGTGCTACTGGAGAAAACGTCTCAAAATAGTCCACACCAGGACGCTGGGTGAATCCCTTCGCTACGAGTCGTGCCTTGAACTTCACGATTTCTCCGTTAGGTTTGCGTTTTATGCGAAATACCCACTTGCACCCTATTGATCTTTTGTCCGAGGGTAAATCTTGAAGCGTCCATGTGTCGTGCTGTGTCAAAGCTTGAATCTCACTTTTCATTGCACGTATCCAGTCGTCCTTGTGCTTGCTTTCTAACACTTGAGAGTATGTCGATGCGCTTTCAACATCCTCTTTGGCGCTCAAACAGTACTGTGTCGCGTAGCTAGCGTCATAGTCGTCAAGGTTGAAGGTTCCTCGCCGTAGATTGGGAAACTCTTGCTCGTAGCGCTTGATTGCTTGCTTCTTGCGTGCTGGTCTCACATTTCACTCTTGTTCGCCGTCTCGTCCTGGTGTGCTTGATTGTCGTGTGGTTACTGCTCCGGTTGGTCTGTCCATTGGTACTGTACTATTTGGTGTCATAATCGGACTTCCTGGTACCGGCGTGCAGGTTCCCTCATCGCTTATTGCGTGGTCCCTTGGATCCTGCATATCTTCGCCATCGCCAACGACGTCAATTACACTAGGCGTATCTTCTTTGCGTGTCTGTTCCACCGCAGTTTCCACAAAAGTCACACTCCGGGAAACGAACACTTTTCCAGTCGCTGTATTCAGAAGTCGATACGCTTTGTGTTGTTTGGCGTATCCGAGTATGATACACCGCACACCGGAGAGGTACAACTTGTTTCGATTCTGTTTGGGAATATGCGCGTAGCAAAGACTTCCAAATACGCGCATTATATCCATACGAGGTTTGCGCTTGAACGCCATCTCGAACGGGCTCAGGTTCGGACTTGAAGCTCGTGGAAGAACGTTGAGAATATCCACAGCGGTCAGCATCGCCTCACACCAGAATGTTTTATCCATCTTGGATTCGCTCAGCATACAGCGCGTCATCTCGCCTAGTGTGCGATTAAGCCGCTCCGCCATGCCATTCTGCTTCGGATTATACGGCACTGTGAACTCTTGCTTTATCATCTCTTGATGGCAGAATCGAGTCATCTCGTCATTAAGGTACTCACCGCCGTTATCACTGCGTAGTGCCTTCACGTCTAAGCCGCAGTCGATTTTGATATCGTGACAGTACCTTTTAAATGCTTTCGTGACTTCACTTTTTTTTCGTAGCGGGAATACCATCTCATAGCGGCTGTTCATCATCATGAACGTCGCAACGTAGTGATAGTTCGATTTTGATGCTGGTGTTATCGGTCCTAGAACATCCGAGCATATGATTGAGTCCATACGATGACTCTCCCTCGCTTCTGCATCAGCCTTAGTGCTGTGGAAAGTCTTGCGTACTTGCTTGGCTGTTGCACATATGTCACAGACGACATTCGAGTCCAAGCTTTTCCTTTAATGCAGCCGTCTTGAATCAGCTTGTTCACAGTCGAGTATGACACGTGTCCAAGTCGGCGGTTCCACAGTTCAGCTTCATCCTCCACCATATGGCATTGTGGACTTCCTTCGACATTTAGAGTGATAAGAATACCACATCGCTTTCCTGTCGCGACGATTCGCCCGCTCTTTAAAACAGTGCACCCGTCGCTGGTAATTTTAACCGTCATCCCGCGTGCAGTAGCTGCTGTCAGTGAAAACAGGTTCTTGTTGAGATCTTGCACGTGTAGTGTATTTTCCAGCCGGGCATTAATCCACAATATGCCATTCCAAGCACGCAAGATCACCGTGCCTTTTCCAAGCACCTTTAAGCTCGCACTGTTTTTCGCGCTTTTCACATTGCATGCCGTTGGTGATGCCGTATAGTCGACAAACGCGTCTTTGTCCTTGCACATGTGCGCCGTTGCGCCGCTGCCCATGATCCAGCAGTCGCTCGTATTTCCTTGAGTGACTGTAAATGCCACATCGAGTGATCTTCTTGTCTCTCGCCATTATCATCTTTCTTTTTCCTGCAGTCGCGCGCGTAGTGTCCGCGCTTACCACAATTAAAGCACTGAAAACTTGACCCTGTCTTCCGCGGACCACCGTTCCTTTGTTGAAGCTTTTCTTGCAATGCGCGTCGAATCCTTCTGGCGCACTTCCTCGGCGATCAGTTTGCTCACCAGATCTTTGAAGCTGAATTGTGTGACGCTCATGCAAAAAGCCTGCACCAGACCCTCGTATTGCGCCGGGAGACTTCGTAGCAACGTTGCACACGTATCTTCTTCACTTGGTCCACACGAAGCTCCATTCATTTCCAGCACGAGCCGCTCCAGCTCCGTAATGTGGGCGCTCACGTCCGATGCCGTAAACTTGAATGTCGCAAACTTCTCCTTTAGCCACAGCCGACTTGTCATGTCCTGGGTCCGATGAACTCGCGCGAGTGCTCCCCATGCTTCGCGTGCACTACTTGTTGTAATGACCTGCACGAGCTGAGTATCGCTCAAGTTGAGCACAATCGCCGCGTGCGCCTGCTTCTCCTTCGCCTCGGTGACGCCAGATGTGGCTTCAACCGCTTCCCATAACCCCTTGGAGATGAGGTACATCTTCATCTTGAACGCCCATAACGGATAGTTTGTGCCGTCAGACTGTGCCACCTTGGGCGTGGAGTCGTTACTTGGGCTAATAACCTGTTAAAGTTAGCAGAGCGTTGAAGTGAAGATGACTGTTGGTCGAAGCAGCAAAACCAAAAGTGAATAATGTTTGAGTGCCAACTCGTTCCTACCGTTGCTGCTCATCCTTCCGATCCATTCTTCATGCTAACCGTCCCATCAATACAGCAGATCCTTTCCCATGTTCCTCTTCCATGTTCCTTTTCTAAAACAGGATCTCTGATGTGGCACACAGCTTTCTGTTGACACACAAAATGGACACAAAATGGGGGACGTCACTGTCTGGCAGGACAGTGCTGGTGAGCCCCAAACACCAGGACCCGAAAGTTTAACTTTTGCTGCCGGGTATCGCACCAGTGACCTCTGGGTGATGGCTGCCACACATAACCACTTGAGCTACAGCAAGCTTGGTCTACGTGTAGCACTACTTATTTTAACCTCTAACCCATGGACACGTTAATCCATCCTGATGTCCATCTCACACATGTCGCATCACCTAATGTTAACATGATGAGCAAGAACCAGATCGGGTTTTGTTCGAGCGAGTCCACCCCCCCTTAAACTATGGTCAAACGCTAAGAAGGCGGGTAAACGTGGATGGCCTACGCCATCCACGAAGAACGGTGCATGCGTCGACAACGCATGCACCAAGTTGTTGACGGCGAATTCCTCCATCGGCAAGAACTCACTCTAACTTGTAAACGAGTGGAAGTACCCTCGAAGTATCTCTTCAAGGACGCGGTTGACGCGTTCCGTCTGACCATCTGTTTCGGGATGGTCAGAAGTCGACATCATCAAACGTGTTCCAAGTGGATGGAACACGGATTGCCAGAACTTCGCCGTGAAGCGGGGGTCCCTATCAGACACAAGTTCACAGGGTAACCCGTGAAGTCGGAAGATATTATCGATGAAGACACGAGAACAGCCCTGAGCTGTGATTGACGCCGGTACAGCAACAAGATGTACCATCTTGCTGAATTGATCAACAGACACAAGAATACCAGTATTATTGTGAGAGTCTCTGGAAATCCCGACGACGAAGTCCATCGATACGGACTACCAACACACTGGTGGAGTTGGTAGGGGCTGCAAGGGTGCGCGGGATGAAGGACCAGGCTTCACCCGTTGACAAACTTCGTAAGCGCGAATATATTTGCGCACAAACTCGTACTGGCGGGGCCAGTAGGAGTCACGACTTACCGTGAGGTTAGTCTTTTCTCTATCGCGATGCCCACTTGATGAAGAATCATGACACTCATGTAAGATGCGCGGTCGCAAATTGTCGTGATCGGGAACGTCGACACGAGGTGTGTCGCCGCTGACTGCTGTATATAACAGCAGTCCATCACGAACCGAATACCGTTCGGTTGAAGAGCGGTATTGAGGCGACAAGCTTTCCAAAGCTTGACTGCATGGATTGGGCATGTAATCCATCAATCGCAGAAGAGACTCATCTTCTGCGTATGCTTTTCGCACATCGTGGAGCAGATTCGACGACGAATCACTCACTATTAGCGTCGCTACAGTGGGATCGCCACTACTGTTGTGTTGAGTTGTCGGCTCGAAATCGGGCCGACGCGAAAGAGCATCAGCGACGACATTAAGTCGTCCTGGTTTATGCTCGATGAAGAAGTTGTACTCCGCGAAGAAAGACAGCCACCTCGCCATTCGTTGCGAGAGGTGTGGACTGTTTACGGCCGTGCGTAACGACACGTGTTCAATATAAACGATGAAGGGTTCATCTCCTAAGAGATGTACCCGAAACTTAGCCAGTGCGTATTTCATGGCAAGGAACCCCTTGCCATGCATTAGCTACGCTCAGCTGCTTCCAGCTGACGCGATTGATAAAAATGACGCGCTCCACGCCGTCTGAGTCGTATTGCATTAACGCGTAGCCAATTGCAAAATCGCTGGCGTCACAGACCACATGGGATGGTCTGTCCTGGTCTGCAATCGCCAACACTGAAGATTGTATCGAGCTTTTCTTGATACCTTCAAAAGAGTGCTGACAGTCAGCACTCCATGACCACCTATCGTTTCTTTAACAAACGAGAGAGATGTACGGTCATCTCGGCGTAATTGCGCGAGTACTTATGCAAGTACACCGCCAAGCCAAGGAACTTTCGAAGTCCCTTGACGTCCACTGCTACGGTCCAGTCGCTAATAGCCTTGATCTTTTTCGGATCAGGGCGTACACCGTTTTCACCCGCGATGCGGCCAAGAAGTGGCATTTCGTTCGCTGCAAATATACACTTCTTGAGGTTCGCGAGCGACTTGTGCTCACGCATTAGTGTGAGAACCTTCCGGAAGTGGATTCTATGAACCTCCGCGTCCGTCTTTCCATCGATAGCCCGGCTATAGACGAAGAAATCGTCAAAGTAAATCGGAGCGAAATCGCGCACCGATCGCAACAGATTCGGTTCACAACTGCTGAACGGTGCGGGGCGTTATTTAGCCCCTGTGGAATCACTAGCTAATCATAGATCATACCGCTAGGGGTGCTCACTGCTGTGTACGGGATGTCCCGTTTACGCATGATGATCGGATAGAATCTATCCATCAGATCCACGGACGAAATTATGGTACTTTTTGAAATACCATCTATGATGACGTCCTTCCTTGGGATCGGCGTTTGAGCCGGTACCGTTGTAGCGTTTAATTTGTTGAACGCTTGCACTATCCGCCACCCTCCTACGTCTTTTCGCACAAAGAAGGTCGGAGAGCTGTGTGTGGATGTTGATTTCCTCACATAACCAGCCGCTGAACGATCGGCAAAGAATTTGTCGATCGCTGTGACCTGTTCACGAGGCGGTGGCCACTGCTTCATGACACAGTATTTCGAACCGGGTCTCAGTTCGATCTCATGCCGATTGCCTTTGTCCTTAGGCAGCTTGCATGTCACGGATTCAGGAAAACATCCCTGAATTCAACCAAATCCTCATACAAAGGATTCGTCTTCAAAGACTCCTAAGATTGAGACGTGTATCGCTCAATCCGGGTCTTCTCATCGAGGACACTATCGTCCATCGTTGAGCTACTGAGAACCCGTTCGTTCTCAGTAAACACTTGTGCTGACCAAACATTGGCGACGTAATCGTTCTATGTGACGAGTACGCAGATCTGCTTGATCTTGTCACTACGCAGATCTCGCGAGAATCTTTTAGATTCTAGCGTTGGCAACTTGACCACTTCCGAAGCTGACTTCGGGGGCGTAACCAGACAAGTGTATAAGCGCCTATACTCGATCCGTCATTCACCAAGACATTCACTGTCTCGATGATTTCCTGGGAAAACACATCTGCAGGTGGTTGGGGATCCACACACTCAACATAACTCGCTCGGGAATTATCACTCTCAGGAACGCTTGAATTTTCTTTCATTACGTGTACTAAGTGTGGGTGTACTACCACGGTCACGTCCTCTTCGATCGACTCTGTTTCAGTCGATCGGGCTTGTTCTACGATCGACTCTCTTATATTCGATCTTGCTTCAACGTGTTTTTCATCCTGAACAACACTAGTCTCTCTTCTTGGATGCACCCTTCTTGGTGTGCATCCGTGTTCTAGTCCACTCGATCTCTTCAAGTGGTGAAACTTCGGCGCAGCCTGTGTCTCTACACAGATGCCGGAAGCTGGTTCCACAGTGCAGTGGCCTTCTACACTGTGATCTTTTGCATTTGTACTAACGACCGTACCACAAGTGAGTCCATCGCACTCAATCGTAGTACATCCATACGCTTGTGGATGTTCCAAGACATACATCAGATGGCCATCTGATGGACAAACGGCAGGCATCTGCACGAATCGATGCTGCCAGCTGATCCATGGCTGGTATTTTCTAAGCCATGGCAGACCGAGGATGACATCAAATTTGTCATCCACATCCAGTACTATGAAGTCATCATCGTACTGCATTCCTTCTAGCAGTGTAGTGGATTTCTACTACTCGTTTGTTCACTGTTACGGATGCGCCTGTAGCATGGCACACCGTCATCCTCGTTGGAGGGAACTCTCGAGTAACGTGGTTGTGTCTACTATCCTCTAGCGACTGGCGTCGAATGAAACTGTTCGACGCCCCACAGTCAAATAGGGCGCGAAGTGAAATTCCACTTGTCACTTCGATCTTCAAAGTGATGAGGGACACCTCATCACTAGGGGCAGTAACACACAGCGACTGTGTGTTAAGAGCAATCTTCGTCAAGAGACCTGCAAATTCTCTTGACGTTGCTAGATCAGCAGGGTGCTCCGCCCCTACTGACCCTGTCCGATATTTGAGGGTCCAAGTCGCTGTCGCGACTTAGCGACATAATCGGAACCACGTTTTGGACCTTTCCTTGGCCAACGGTAGTCATCACGTCCTGTTTTCGGACGTGTCGCAGTGCTTGGGATACTACACTCATGAGCGTAGTGTCCAATCTTCTGACAGCGATAGCATCTTTCCGTTCGCTTGTGACTCAAAGAGCGAGAGTTCTCGCTCTCGATGTAACAGAGGTCCATTGGTTCGGCATCTCCTATTTCCTGTCGTCTCGTCGAACTACAGTTTGACGAGTTAGCCTGAGACTGTCTCAGGCTGAAGTCTTCTTGTTCAGCATACGCTATCGCCTTTTCCAGCGTATGGAAGTCCTCTCGGAACATGTATGTCTTCACCGGCCCATCTACAAGGCCGTAGATGAACACGTTGATGAGTGTGTGGACATCAACAGAGTTTTCCATGACGCTACTCGCAAGGTAGCGTAGGTGTTTTGCGTAAGCGAGCACGTCACGCTTACCTTGATTAAGCCTCAGGAGTGCAGAGCGTGCTCTGAACTCGGCTCGTGGCGGCTCAACTATCTCTCTGAGCCGAGACTTCAAGATTTCCAACGACTCAAACACGTTTGGGTCGTGAAGCTTAAGCCCTAAGCCCAATTCTTAGCTCGTCCTGTCAAATTTGACAGGGCAAAGGTGACTTGCATCTCGTCACACTCGATGTGACAGGCCCTGATGGCGTCGTCTAACTCGACGAACCGTCTTTTAAAGTAGTCTACATCGGTTCCCTTGTACCTTGAGATATCTATTTTCAAGGTATCACGTCGACGCGTGTGCGTCGGCTTGCTCATTGACTGATGAGATCCTTGCTGTTGTATCAAGGCTATCTTCTGTCTTTCGACGGCAAGATTCTGTGGTGGAGTGGTGATCGCTCATTTCCTAAGACGAACCCGACTCTCCACTGGCACCCGGACGACCGACCAACGGAGGGGGTACCCCGATTACGTGTTCTTATTATTCTTGCTCACCTTTGTACCCGTCGGTGGGGCGGGTTGCGCTCTCCCTTGTGGAATTGATCTGAAGCTGAACTTGACCGTCTTAGGGATAGGTGTTGATCGGGTGGAAATACTTTACCCGGTCAACGTAGGTGTGGATCGCGTGGAAATTCTTCACTTGATCGCTTGTAACTTGGGCGCTCTCCCAGCGTCGCCTTTGCCAGGGGTGATGCTTGATGCGCGAACCTTCTGACCACTTAAGCCGTCTCGCGATCTTGAATCTGAACCGTAAGGTTCACGGCGTCCAATCGCAGTTAAGGGGTGGGGGGGTGAGAATTGGCCTTCCGCCTGGCCAAATAATCCAAGGGCGAGGTTCACTTGAGACGTTGGTGACTCTCTATTCAACGGAAGTTCAAAGATCCTGCTCGGGAGAAGACTACGCGTGTCGTTCGTTGCAAATTCAATTCTGTTAAATGTCAACCGATCAAACCTAAAACTTATGACTATGCCTGTTCACTAGGTCGGCTGTCTATGTCATTCACCTCTTACATCCTATGGTCCACAGCAGATAATACATGGTGGATCGCCCCCTACCGAATCGCAAAGTTCCGGATCGCGGAGTACCGAATCGCGGAGTTCCGGATCGCGTAGTACCGGATCGCGGAGCACCGGATCGCGATATGCTATTCACGGTGAGTACGTAGTCTACCTTGATTATCATGACACACTCCACTTGACCTTTACCCCTTCGTGACCGTTAAGTGGGTTACTCTGCATAATTTACACATTCAATTCCTGTCACTCAGCCGTGTGACACCTTCATCCGTGCCAACGGGTCCATCTCCGTACGCGCTCCACCAATCAAACTGATTTCGTACTTAAGGCGAATCGCACGATCCACACTACCGTCGTTATTCCTTCGCGCTTCTCCACAATCGTCCCCTGCACCGAAGCTCAATAACAGTGTCGATGGACGGTGCACTTACAACGCCCATGGCTCCTGCATCACCTGCACCTCCCTCATTGGAGGCCAATACCGATTACGCCTTCTGCTCCGCCGCCGTGTCCACCCGTTAGAAGGCCAGTTGTGTTGCTGTCGTTTCGGGTGAGCGCTGCATCCTTTTTTAATTGTGATACTTTGACTACGGGAATTGCAGCGATCTACGGTCAACTGGATCTTTATGCCGCGGTTGCTGCCGACTACCCTTTGATGGAGGAGCTATGTCGAGACCAGAAACTGCAGATCGACCGACGGCAAACGCAGTTGCAATCGTACGTCGAGATTGCCCCGCGCTTGGCAACCTATGTCCAACAGCGTTATCTCGACCTCTGGACGGATCGCCAAGACTTTATCGAGAGTTTGCACGGGTTCCAGACGGAGCTGGCGCGGATCTTGGGTCAAGATTACGTGGTCCGAGAACTTAAGACGGCTCTCCCAGAAGCCGAAAAGAAGTTTAAACAAGTCGAGGATCTGCGCACTCGTGAATCTTCCGCCGCCCAACAGCAATTAGAAGCGATGACTTTGCGCCTGGCTGCTGTGGACCAAAATTCGGGCGGCGATCTCCAAGCCGCAACAGCCAAGGCGTCCAAGTACAAAAAACTCTCCCGCAGAGTTGACAAGAAGCTTGACACGACCAGACTGGGATTGGAAAACATGTCGAAGATCCATCAAGACTTCCTCCACGACCAAGAGCTCGTAGAGGCGGAGCTGCAAATTATGCGATCAGACCTAGCAGACCGGGACGCCCTTGTGGATCGTCTGCGTAATCAAGCATCGAACTGGGAACAGTAGTGTCTCTTGGCCTTTTGCGATCGCGACACGATCCGGACTCATCTGGCTTGATTGGCTTCTGGATCATTCCGCCTTCCCTAAAATGTACTTTCCACTGCCTACGCTACCACATTAATCGGCAAACGATCCAGGCCTACGAATTCCGGTCTCCTGATCAAGCGTCCCCGCACTGCAAAGCTGACGTAGCCCGGAACACAATCGGTGGATACCTCTAAGGCCAAGTCATCCAGTGTGTCTCCGCGATCTACTGGACCAGTGCGATCTGCCAAATAATCCAAATCTAATGAAATACTACGCTTCTCTACGCGACCCTCCAAATCAACTCGCTCGGACGGGTTCACAGCTACGTCAGGATCAGCACGGACTCCAATAATCCAAGGCACCCTGGGTAGAAAACGATCCGCCTCCCAAACAGGAATTAAACGGGCTCAGAAGCTTCCGGCTGGCGTTCCATCGCTCTCCGATACAAAGTCATTCGAATCTTTTGAAGAAGATGTTCTGGCCGCCTTGTCTGGATCGAGCTCCTCTTGCGGCGCCGTGGATCATCGAGCAACGTTACACCTTCTGCCGGATCGGTACCTGCCTCAATTCCAATGGACTCCCCCTCCCTAAGTCCGGATCGTCTCCACTTCCGAGTGAATCAGCACCACCTGCCAAGACTCGAATTTAAGGGTGGATATCTTTGGCGAAGCATCAAGCGACTCCGACAGATTGGCCAGCATGACCGGTAGTCCGCAGAAGGCCGAGTATGTCGTGCTTCCGCCCGCGAAATACGATCGTTTAGCTTCGACCCGGGTACCTCGCTCTGAACTGTTTCCCGGATTATTGTGATCGGGTACCCTGGTCTCACCCCCACGTACACCTGTGGTCGGCCTGTCGTATCAGCCTGATCTCCGTGTCGGAGATGGACTTGAAAACCTTGTTCAAGCACATGACACGGCAGGCAGGGTACATCTTCCCAGCACCCACCGCGCCTCGGTCTAAAGCTGCTCCGCCTAAATCTGAGTGGATCCCACGGCTGCTTACTTTGGCTCAAGTTCTAGCGTTGTATTAGCAAAAGCCTTGGAACCAACACCATAGACAAGTCACACCGGTCTCGTTTCAGGCGACTTGCTGGTTCGCAGAGTTGGTATCCGCGTACCGAGACTTTAAGACCCGAAATCGACAGGCTCTGTAAGAAGAAACCCACGCCATTTATTTGCCGACCGAGCAGCGCGATCGTTATCCGGACTTGGAGCCGATTTACCAGCAGCGCAAACAGCGGTGATCGCGATGCGGACCCCGATGAAAAATAGTATTTCGCTTTATCCTTCATAGGATGATCGACGGACACTGCGATTTGGATCTGTTCTTGGATCCGTTCTTCATGCATCTCCCGTCACCGGTCGAGATGCGTCCATGGTACCCGGGTTCGGGCGATTCTTAAACAAATCATAAACCTGATCTCCGCGTTGGCGCGATTGGAGACAGCTGAACACTGGCGCAACCCAGTTTCGATCCTGCATCGAAGATCATCCCGGGTCGTCGATCGCTCGCTTTTCGGGTAGATATTTTTCGAAGCAATCCATAGCGATCCGACATTCCGTTTTAATCGGTAAATGCATATCCATATTTTTCTTCATTGTCGATCATCTTGACTTCAATTCACTTGCCGTTTCTAATTACTCACTACAATCGGGTTTGATTCCCTGGATCGCCACACAACCCCTCCCTTTATTCCCATCTGCAACCTTCTTGCAGGCAGCTTCCGATTCGACACATCGGTTATTCACCTACCGCTGCTTCGTGTGATTGCATCACCTAGAAGCATTTCTTCTGACTCGATCGCGATTGAACTCTTGCAGCAAGGCCCCACGATTCCAGTAGACCTCATCTATTCAAGTCGGATCGACCGATCCCTTCCATTGCCCCAAATACTGGCGCTGCACTCTGCCAAAACGGGTCCGTCGGCAAGATCGCACATCCAATATCTTCTCGACTTCAAATTCATCTTCATCCAATGTGTGTTCCCAGCTATGTTCGGCAGCAGGTATTTGTTAAACTCTACGCGATCCGCCTCTTCAAAGTTCAACATTTTTTTGGCCGATTTGGGAACGGTTTAACCCGCTTAGGCTTGCCTATATGTACCATTGGGAATAATTGATACGGTGCATCCGAGATCTCCAACCATACTGCGTGTCTCTCGCAAAGTTTCTTAACCCGTATTGGTCCATGCCACATGTGTACCAGCTTTAGGGCGTATCCTTGTTTCACTAGATTCAAGTAGAGCCACCTTTGCAATTTAACTTTGATCTCATGTGATCCGTCCTCAGCGTTATGTCGATCGGCCTTACCTTGGATTGCAATCCGTAGACGATCGCAACGGCTTCTCTTGCTCTCTGGTAATGGCGTTGCATATGATAACGCCCTCTTCTTATATCTTTGTCCCGTCGTTTGGTGCTTCCCAAAGACAAAGTCGCTTCCAGCGTCGATCGTGGGTCCCAACCGTGAACCAATTAGAATGACGCATCTCCTCGTATGCGATCGTGTGCCGTATTGATGGCGAACGTCAACCTCTCAGCTTACTCGTCCCAATCCTTCTGATCCGTATCTGTAACGAACATTTTTACCGCCCTCGCCAAGATCTGCACCATTATTTCTGCTTTTCCATTCGCCTGGGGTCGGTATGCCACAGTAGCACGCTGTTTCTGCCCCACGATCCGATTGAACGCTCGAAAAAAATTGGACATGAATCCGGACTCTCGATCATGGCGGATCGCTTCACTGGCTCCAAATCTTCGAAACACACACTCTTCGTAATTTTCGGCGATCGTTTGAGCATTTCTGAAAGAACTCGCCCTGGCAATTACGTGCTTTAAAAACAGATCAACCCACAGCAACAACTCAGTGTATCCCTTGAAAGATCGCGGCAGCGATGGAATGTTATCCAAAGCGATTATCGTAAACGGATCGGTGGCTTGGATATTCCCCGACGATTTTCCGCGCAGTACAGGTGTACCTTTTCCCGTCAAGCAATCCACACATCCTCCCACAGAAAGCTGAACATTCCGATAGATTCCTCTCCAGTGGAACTTGGACCGGATTTGTTGGTATGTTTTACATCCTCCCACAGAAAGCTAAACATTTCGATAGATTCCTCGGCAGTGGAGCTTGGACCGGATTTGTTGGTATGCTTTGCAGATATCTTGGTGTCCGCCCTCCAATCTTGTATGATAACGATGCAGAAAATCTTGCTGCAGTAGTTTCTGTACCACCAAGCGAATCAATCTCACGCGGCTATCTGGATCTTCCGTCGATCGCGGGCAGAATAACAGTAGTCCGCTTTCGTTAACTTCATAATCGAGCGCGGTCCGAGCACATAACTTTGCTTCTTTGATACTCAACTTCGTTATGTCTCCGATTACGAATTCCTTCAAGATTGCGTTTCAAATCTCTTCTTCCTGTGCTTGATCCTCTCGATTCTGATCCTACGAAAAACTTTCTCTTGCAATACTTCAGGGGATCGTTGTCTCCTTACAGGTGATCTAGTAACGGCAGATATTTTCACGACCCGATCGATACTTTTGGGTGTCAATAAGTCGTCCAAACGGTTCGGTGAATGTTAATTCGGACGATCTTGATCGGATACAGTCATCGTGCCTTTCTCTTGTTGTAAAGCGTCGCTTGCCAGTCGATCGGCACTCTGATTTCACTCTCTCTTCATGCGTAAAAATTCATGGATTGGCAACGATCGAATTTTTCCATAGCTTTGTGACGTAGCAGCTGTAATCAGGGCGCCGTGCATTCAATTACTCCGCGCATCCGCCTGATCACTAAGTTAGAATTGTCGCAATAGACGATACGCCCCCGCGCCTGATCGGCCAGGATATCGAAACTTAGCAGCAGGCCACGAAAATCGGCTTCGTTCACTGTCAGGTCTGTTGCGATTTCGGCTGCGACATTCACGATCTTCCATTCCGGGAGTTTCCACACTATTGCACTAAACGCCCCGTCTTTTCTTTTGTTTTGGGCCGATTCATTAGAACAGACCACCAAAATACTTTCACCGTCCTCCACCGCTTTGGTGGCATATTTATGGTATGTTTTGGCTTTTCCTCGGGGCGATCGCGATCAACATCTCGTCAGCACTTTCGCGCGGGATAATGCTGGTGGCAAGCGTACCAAGTAACTCATTTTCTCCCTTTTCAAATTTCTTAATCTACAGCGTCCAAATTTGATAGCAACGCCGTCCATCTCCCAGCCTCCCATTAAGCTTCAAAAATTGTACCAGCCACGCCAAACGTTGAATGACGTGTGAGTACCTTGATCTCTCGTGCAACCAACATAGTGTAGCCGATATCTAGGATGCGCAGCAGAGCTAAAACTTCTTTCTCCACCATTTTTTTGTTGATCTCGTAAGGTTTTAGCATTCTGCTTGTGAACGCTACAGGTGAATATACTCATTCGTGTTCCTGTAGCAAAGCTGCAGATACTGCGCATTTTCTAGCATACACCACGATCACTGGAGGGCGATTCGGATCAAAATTTTAAAAAATTAGAGTCTGAGTGATCCTATCCTTCAACATAGTGAACGAAATTACCGCCTTCTCCCGTCGACTTCTGTCTGTGCAAGTAGGATCGCCCCCAGCAACACCGGAAAACGCTGGGCCGCCCCCTGTTCCACTGTTACGGTTTGGATCGTGATCACCAAGACACTTCCTGTCGTCAGCTCTCTTTCCATTCCGTGTTGACGATTCTACCTCATCCATACGTCGAATCTCGTGGAAGTCGGCTTCGCGTAATTCGTATAGCACTGATGCATATATCGGAAAGTCTTCAATGCATAGGCTGAAGTAATTTAAACTCCCTAAAAACGACTGCATCGACCGCAGTTTTTGAGGAAACGGAATGTTGACCAGCGATCCGAGATCCTTCGGGTGGATTTTCCAGTCCAGCAGTGATACTTGATGACCGAGATGGTCCACCTTGTGTCGTCCCCAAAAACGCTTGGTCAGGCTAATCGACAAATTCCACTTATTGCATGCACGTAGCAATCCATCCACTCTTTCGTACAAAGATGCCCATGATGTTTTTGGAATCAGTATGTCATCGATGTACGATCTTCGGCCTAGCACGGATTGTGTCCGACTGGTGTCCGGCTCTCCTTCTGTGAACACGTCGATCTGTTTGGACGATTCCGTAATGGAGGCGCCCGGATCAGCACCGATCTTCATCTATCCATACAATGCATTGTCGATCAGGCGTTGGTAAATCTGTGGACCGTTTTTTTAAACCCATACGACACCCGTAGCCATATATACAAGCCTGACGGCGTTATTAATGCGATAATCCTTCTTGCTCGTTCTTTCATTATCACCACCAAAAATCCGCTTGTCATATCTAGTCAGCAGTACCACATCGCTTTGTCCATGTCTTTTAAAAGTTCATTGATCAGTGGCATTGGGTACACCATCAGACTTGTCAACTCATTTACCCGTCGATAGTCGATGCACAATCGATTGTCCTCGCCATTATTTCTGATGATAACGACGATCGACGAGGCCCAAGGTGATGTGGAAGGTCGAATACTCTTGGCTGAGAGTAAACCTTTTATCAAATCCGCTAAGTTTTCGTGAAACTCGGGTGCTACTGGCCGTACTCTTTGCACGATCGGGTTTGCTCCTTCCACGTCAATATCGCATATCGCTTCTCGTGCGACTGGAGGGAGTGCGTTTACTTTACCAATAAGAAGGTGCTTGTTTCTCCAGGTCAGTTGTCGTAATCGTTCTTGGTCATCAGTCAACGGTACATCTGGATCGCCTACCTGAATATTATCAATCGCAAATTCGGCAGTGGGCGTAGCAATGTTGGGCAGTACCGCCATGTGATGATTCACATCCTCAGCATAAAACTACTTACTTACATGATTACAGGTAGCGATGTCCAATTCCCTCGCGATCTGGTCATTCCTCGGATCAGGCTCATCGTCCATCGTCTCACCTGGTGAAGATCCGGCCTCTTCCCTCGACTGATCCCCTGCTCCTTCGTTCGTCGTAAGTTCGTGAATCGTACAAACCACGGGCCTGACACTTTTCGATCGGTGATCCGCTTGTCGATCGTCGGTCGTGTCCTGCGACCCGTCATGCGGTCTATCGAAATTCCTGTCCTTTTTCGTCGCGACATCTGCCATTGCCCCCCCGGGTGTTCGAACGCTTCCGCCCTTCTCCTCGATCGTGTTAACGACACGTGGCAGTGGGTTACACGTGAAATAACTTTCTCGTCTACGATCGGGCTGTTCTTTGATACATCATTCTCCGTAGGCCGACTTAAAACTGTCTTTGGCGTAGGGTAGGTCGGGTGATCTACAAGTGGTCCCGCAAATGCGGTCAGCACTTCTTCCTCTCTTTCAGTCGTAGCTTCAATGGCTAGTGTCTGCAACTTATTGTGCCGTCGCGAACCAAACGAGACGTAGCCTATGTATCGAGGTTCCGTGTCGGCAGCCATAATCCAGCTTAAAGCCGGTCCGTGGCCAATAATTTTTTCTTTGTCGCCGAGGTTCGTCAGCTGCAAAAACTTGGTCCGACGTATTCCAGTGGTTTCGGTGGGTACCCACGTAGAATCGCGCCTCACCCAGAGTTCGGCGTTAGACTGAACATTGCCGATCCTTATTTCCGCCGATCTACCGACCGGCAGCACCAAGTGCTGTTCTGGGGTCACGATCGACTGCATGGATGATCCGTACAGAGGTCTGTGTCCTGCTAGATGAACCCTCACTTCATCTGGCAATACCAGCGTCCCGTCAGCCAAAATCCAGACGTATACCTGCAGGTACCATGAAGTCCATACCCAGGATCGCCTCTTGACCGACTTTTTCACCCATCCACACGTCAAAATAGTATACCAGCAGTCCACTCAGGGTGATCTCGATCTTGGTACGTCCTTCGGTCAAGTACGTGCTTTCACCTATCCCACACACTCTTGTTTCAGATTCTTGTCAACGACACATCCTACCTTACGAGCAAAGGCGGTGTCCACGATCGAGATCTCAGCTCCGGAGTCCAACAGCATTGTGGCCTTTTCGTTGTTAATCTTCCCAACCACATTAGCCAGCTTAAACCATTTTCCTGGTGTATGGTATTTCTAGTATCCCCTTGACTCGCCCGGCGCTAGGATAAGTTCCATCTTGGTGGGCGATCGGGTGTACTCATCATGTCTTCTAGCACTCGAAATGGAACGCAGACAGTTTAAAATCACATGCATTTTGCCGATCATCCTGCTTGTCCTCGCTTCCGTCTACCCCCTTCCTCTGCACAAATGCATATACGCAGAGCCTAGAACGCTCGGGTCGTACCAGATTTTAACCTGGCGAGCGTCCTAATTTAGCATCTTCTCGGCTTGTTCCGGCAGCATCCCTACATGTTTGATAGGCACGTACAACTGAAGGATTATGTTGTCAAGTTGTTCCATCGGGCATTTTCCTTTCTCGTGGACGTCCTTGCATACGGAACACACTTAGTAGCATTTGTTTGCAGGTTGCCCCTTACGTCTATACTTCTGACACGTAAGTCTTTTCCGACATCCGCGATCGTCATGTCTCTTCTACCCACAGTGCGTACACACTGTTTAAGGCCTTAAACGATCGTAGTGGCGATCGCGATAGGCTTGCTCACTTCGAATGAGTGGATCTCCCGGGTTTTGAGCGCGATCAGCAGCGGTAGCTAAGTACTGATTGTGCCGATCCGGATTCTGTGCGCAATCCGTAGTTGTGGCCATATTCCCGCTGCGTCGATCTGAGTCGGATTCCGATCCGCTAGAGTCTCTGTCGGCCCACTACTCTCGTTATCCACATGGATTGATCTCACAGCTCGCGCTAATTTAGCTGGAACTTGGGCCGCCTGTGGCGCAACACGCTGTCAAAATTTGTTTGACCCCATAGAGGCACGGGCTTCTCAAACTTCTATGCTCTCATTTTCTTGCAGCGTTTCTTCCAGATCACCTACACCTCTAAGACGTAGCATTGTTAGCATTTTAGCCAGATCGTGATCGTCCAGGGCAGCAATGTAATGACTCAAATGTCCAGTGCGAGTGGCGAGCATTCCATTTCGTATCGCGATCTTCGCCTGGATCGCGGCCACGTTCAAACGGTACAAGTACTCCAATGGAGTCTCGTTCGATCGCTTACGCGCATGGTAATAGAGTCTCCCAACTGAAACACTATTCTCCCCTCTGTATTTTGCCATGAAGCCTTTCCGGAGTGCCTTCCACGAAGTCCTCGTTGAGCGGCTAAACTGTTTATACCAGTCACGCGCCGGTCCCGTAAGAAGATCGCTGAACACTAAGCACTTATCACTTCTGGCGCTTGATTGCGTTAGAACGCCAAATACACCTGATAGATCCAATTCCTGGCCCTTTCTTCACTTCTTTCTCGGCCGAAGAATTCTTTTAGTTCGTCCATGGCATACATTCGAATGCTTTGGTTATTGAATCCGCCACTCTCTGCCGCTCCTGCCTTCGCCACCTGCGGTATTCTCTTGCCTCCTTGCTCCCGAAACGCATGACCATAGTCATGGAATCCGCTAGGACGCGATCCAATCGACTCTATGTCAATGTCCGGCATGTGGATCTCCGGTTCGGGATGGCGATTAATTAATTGTCCAGCGTTCATGTGAGCTTGTTCAAGCTCGTATTTCTTCATGGGTGCTCGAAAAAAAGAATTCACTTGTTCTGACTTCACCATGTTCATAAACCGCATTGCCGTTGGCTTTCCCGCTTGCGCTTCTGCCGCATTCCGTTCAAATGTCTTCCGCAAAAGATCCGCGTTCTTTGGTTCTAGCGACATCCGTTGGATCTCGAATGAATCGTTCGAGTCCCCTTCCGATTCCGCTGAAGCGTATCGAAACGATCCAGTGTGTTCACCCATTTGGTAATTCGTTCATCGGCGTGAGACTTGATCCATCGTAAGTCCCGGCGCGATCCGTTGAGATGAGGTGCCGATCGGCGGAGTCGGGACGTCTCCGGGGTCACGTATGCCTAGAAGCGAAATCAACCTCTTAAACAGCGACTGTTTGGCAGCGATCACTCGATCGTGGTTGCATTCTGGTAAAGTTTGTGCGTTAAACGTTCCCGCCGTAAAACGTGCCTCCGTTAGCAGATTGATGAGACGCCGGAGCGCCTCCAACACGTTGGGGGTTGGTTCGGGCGCTGTCATCGGTCCGCGTAGCAATCCGGTCAGCTTCGGCTTGATGGTCTTGAGTACTTAATTGCTCGACAGCAGCTTCTTCAGCTAATTCAGGTGCTACTCCCTGCTGAGATGGTCAAATTGCCAGTGTTCAAGCTACAAGTCGCGATCCACTGACTTTGAGACTTGATCTATCGTCTCCATCTTGACCTGGCATCTAGATGGCTTGTTCTTGTAAACATTTCGATCTTGTTTCGCCTTGCCAGCTTCTTTAAGTCTTCCGAACATCTTATTTTTCTCTTCATCATCTCTGATGGTTCTTCCAGTATTAAGGAAAACCGTTTGGGAATTGTCCTAGAACTTTCATCTTGCGGCTCGCGCTTTTCAGTGCTATCTGCGGTGTCCCCCGAATAGGCTTCAGGAGGTAGTTGGGGGTTATCTTCCGGACAGTGAAATCGATCTTCCTCTTATTTTTTCTCGTCATCAAAGCCCCTCCCAAAAGCTTGACGATCTGGAGATCATTCATCTACGTGTGTTTGCGACGATCTCTCTTTCGCTGACGCTTACATCCCAGTCTCAGCATCGGAATTCACTACTTCGCTCAGGGACTCACGGTGAAATCCCGGGTCATTAGAAGATCCGGGCACGCGCACCATTGTGGTAAAATGGCAATAAATCAATATCTGAGACGATCCCGACTCTCCACTGGCGCTCGGACGACCGACCAACGGAGGGGTTCCCCAATTCCGTGTTGTGTATGTTCTTGCTCACCTTGTGTACCCGTCGGTGGGGCGGGTTGCGCTCTTCCTTGTGGAATTGATCTGAAGCTGAACTTGACCGTCTTAGCGATAGGTGTTGATCGGGTGGAAATACTTTACCCGGTCAACGTAGGTGTGAATCGCGTGGAAATTCTTCACTTGATCGCTTGTAACTTGGGCGCTCTCCCAGCGTCGCCTTTGCCAGGGGTGATGCTTGATACGCGAACCTTCTGACCACTTAAGCCGTCTCGCGATCTTGAATCTGAACCGTAAGGTTCACGGCATCCAATCGCAGTTAAGGGGTGGGGGGGTGAGAATTGGCCTTCCGCCTGGCCAAATAATCCAAGGGCGAAGTTCACTTGAGACGTTGGTGACTCTCTATTCAACGGAAGTTCAAAGATCCTTCTCGGGAGAAGACTACGCGTGTCGTTCGTTGCAAATTCAATTCTGTTAAATGTCAACCGATCAAACCTAAAACTTATGACTATGCCTGTTCACTAGGTCGGCTGTCTATGTCATTCACCTCTTACATCCTATGGTCCACAGCAGATAATCCATGGTGGATCGCCCCCTACCGAATCGCAAAGTTCCGGATCGCGGAGTACCGAATCGCGGAGTTCCGGATCGCGTAGTACCGGATAGCAGAGTACCGGATCGCGATATGCTATTCACGGTGAGTACGTAGTCTACCTTGATCATCATGACACACTCCACTTGACCTTTACCCCTTCGTGACCGTTAAGTGGGTTACTCTGCATAATTTACACATTCAATTCCTGTTACTCAGCCGTGTGACACCTTCATCCGTGCCAACGGGTCCATCTCCGTACGCGCTCCACCAATCAAACTGATTTCGTACTTAAGGCGAATCGCACGATCCACACTACCGTCGTTATTCCTTCGCGCTTCTCCATATTTCTCTTGTAGAAACTTGTTGATAGCAGCACGTTGCTGATATCTGCTAATAGACTACAACAGGCCATGATGGCAGTTTTGCCCATGAGCACACTCTTGCGGCCGACTACCTTCCATTCGGAGTCACTCAGATGGGAGTAGTCTTCACGTGAGATGTGAAAGCTGTAGTCTTCTTTGTCCAGCATGTTCATGTAAAAACGAAAATTAAGTAGTCGTTGGACGGACTACAAAGTGCTACCAGGTGTAATGGGGCACCCTTTGTTTGAGTGCCACGAAACTTCACGTACACTAGTACGTGCAGAGGAAGAAAATCACTCAACGATTAAGCTGAGTAAAGGGTAAAAAGAGAACTTTATTTAATATAGCTAAGCTATCAATAGAACTTTAATCCTAATCTAACGATAATGAACTACACCGTCGTATGACGACAAACTGCTCACCACTCATTGCGCGCATCTAGCAGCGGTTGGCGGCAATCTATGGTTGATGTGTCTTGTATCAACCAATCTTGGAGCAGCGCATGAATATTATCATAAAAGGGGATAATTTTCCTTCAATATTACCCATCTCAGATATACTGGTAGTATATTGTCACGCTAGACAATCTCCCTGTTGACCCTGTTTGGTGTCAATATCATGGAACGGGCTACCCCGTTATACTGATGCTATGTATTTTTGTTTTGTGGCGTTGGAAAGCCCGTACTATCGGTCTGGACGGAATCCGTACGATATTCGAAACCGTGCGTGGCAGAAACTGTAATGACGTGTTTTAATTTTTAGGACATTGAAGAGTGCTTGAACTCCCCTTGTGTGTTGGAAGAGCTAGGCGTCAATGTTCGCAAGACGAAACCGTGGCAGGAGTGCGATGCTACGGTCAATACACGCTTCTGGTTCGAATAATTGAAGTCTTCTGCTAGTGGAGTCAAATTCCTGCTGGATGCGGGCGTGAGAGTGTTGATTTAAGCTGGTGACACTGATATCATGTGCAACTGGGTGGACAATCAAGCATGGGTTATGGCTCTCAATTGGAGCGGTAAAGCGGCCTTCAACGCTGCGGCAAATCGCCAGCTCAGCACGTTTGAGATCCCGGACGCAGGACGCGCTTAACCGTTTGATAAATAGTTTGTACGCCTCTTCAACTCTGTTCAAATGGTTCCAAAGGATCAACCGGTCCTTTCGATCCAGATGATCAACAAATTCCTCTACAATGAAGAATTGTGAATCCAGCGTAAGGTTACTTAAGCAAGAAGCAGAAGTGCGAAAAGCTTTGGATTTAATGATCACTATGAGGCATCTAGATCCAGACTAAAGCGGAGCTGCACAGCTCCTTAAGTCAGAGGAGGACTTACCGCTCAACGAGCAACTTAGTTCTAAAGAACTAGACTCAATGAGTCAACAAGCGTAAAACTTATGGTCCTTGTTCCAGGGGACCAAACGATTCAGTGAATCCACAGCACTTAGTGCTCAAGCGTAACTAGCTACCTCAAGGAGGTGTTGCCAACTCTTAGTGATCAGTGATCAACGGCCAAAGACGCCTCGCAAGGCACGTGTCTTTAAGATCAAAAGGGAACTGGATTTTATCTGCATTTAAACCTATAGAATATCTGAATCCTAATCTAGACACTCATGTCCAGATCTTAGTACAACTAAGATCTCTCCTATCTGGTGGCTGACACCAGTCAGCCCCTATAAACCGATAAGATATTCTATGTTTCTTTCAGTGGGATATCATCCGTGTGTCTAAGACAGGGTACCAAGTACCCAACTACGTGTAAATCCGTTACAAAGACTGTTTGCGTGGAGAGAGAGGATCACGTGTGCAGACGTTAAGTCCCTATGAAATGCAATCAATTTTCGCTTAATTGATAATTTTGATGTCAATGCGTCTTTAATTAATGCAAATAATGTCATGACACACCTGGCATACTGTTTCCGCCGCAATTCCCTGGACGCCCGTTTCGACCTTTGCTACAATCTCGATGTCGAATTGCTGTGCTTCACTGCGTATCACCTTCGGTGCAGATACGTTGCCGGTACTCAGTGCTTTGTGGTGCAGACTTTTATTTCGGTTATAGTAGCGACTGAAGCAGCGCCGTCCTCCGAAAATCGCTGTCGCACTCAGTTAAGTACCAGACACAGTCAGCAGGAAATTCACAACATGAAGGACCTTGCAGTAAGTCCGTGCCGCAGTAATCAGCAGAACTGAATTCAGACTGGTCACGTCATCACGCTTTCAAGTATCCTTTGGTCTTCTGTAACTCCGGTCCAAACTCGGCAAAGGATAACGTGGTTCGCAGCAGTTTATGTAGTAGTGCACTTAATATCATCAGGTTATCATCCACTGAGAGCAATCTTGCTCAGCCTGATCGCATGTCGTATCCACCTGGCTGAAGAGATCAAGCAAAGTACGTCATAAGACTTCTTGTCAGCATGACGGTAGTGCAAGCTGGCACATGAAGCACACATTCTGGTTCATACATCTCTAACCTATAAAAAACCCTCCCATGCAAAAGTGCTGCTTTGTGTAGCCACGAACATAGCAGTGGACGTCTCGTATGAAACGGCCACCAGCTCTTACTTTTGGCCGACAACTCAGTTATCGTTAATCCTCAATACCGATTCGTTATTCGTAAGCTCGCTAACTTGCATCTCTCAGTGACACGTAAGAAATTACGTGTTCGTCAATACCGGTGTTGGTAGATGCTTGGAGAAAGTCTGTAGCACTGTGACAAATGGATTTTGTATTTTCGTTTACGCTTACAGCTTCACTAACTCAATTCGATTTGCATCATTCTGTTAGACGATTCCTTTCATTCTGTTAGACGATTCCTTTCATTCTGTTAGACGACTCCCATTTTCTTGCTGGCGCTTTCCATCATTCTAAGTCACCAGCCGTAACTTTAACTGTTTAACACCCTCTCATGTCGCTACACCCTTTGTTTGGGGTGCCACAAAACTTCACGTACACTAGTACGTGCAGAGGAAGCTAATCTACTCAACGAGTAAGCTGAGTGAAGGGTAAAAACAGAACTTTATTTAATTTAGCTAAGCTATCAATAGAACTTCAATCTTCATCTAACTACATTGGACTACGCCGTCGTTTGAAGACAAACTGCTCACCACTCGTTGCGCGCTTCCAGCAGCAGTTGACGGCAATCTATGGTTGGTGTGTCTTATATCAACCAATCTTGGAGCAGCACACGAATATTATCATAAAAGGGGATAATTTTCCTTCAATATTGCCCATCTCAGATATACTGGTAGTACATTGTCATGCTTGACAATATCCCTATTGACACCGTTTGGCATTAATTTCATGTAATGGCCTACCCCGTTACATCACCCTGTAACCATCTACTACCCGTTAATTTAATTTGTCTGATTGGGACAGGGTGACCACCGTTGGACCACTCTGGGAAAAGGGGCACTTGTTGATCAAATTCTAACCCATTTTCCAATCCATCGCACGGTGTCAAATTCCATGCAATTGGCTGCCGAAGCAGCAAGAAAAGCGGTTGCACGCATGCGTGCAGCCGAACAGAGTTCTTTTCTTGCTTCAGCATCAGGTCGTGCTTCGCCTTCTGCTGTGATTTAGCAACAGGCGGTGCCTGTTGCGAACAGTCCACTTGGTGAGTCACCACTTGTGACAGATGTATCCCCTGCGTCTGCAGCGGGTATTACGAATCGCAATGCAGATGAGCCTAGAATTGAGCTCATCTATTCTGGCGAGTCGTATGATGTATCCGACTGGAAGGCAACACCTCGCACCTACATATCATTTGGGGTGGACACTGGAAGAGCCAGGTTGACTGGCTCTGGGGAACGTGGCGGCATCATCTCCAAGATCTTCGGACCGACGAATTGGCTGACGAATTCTCGCCTCACGCTAGTTCATCCAACGATAGGACGCGTGGTCAAGGTTTGATGCCCCTATGCATCCTCACGAGAGAAGCAACTTGAGAGATAGAGCTACTACTGATGTCAGGGCTCGTGCGGACACCACTCAAGAGACCAGGGACCGCAATGTCCTGCGTCACGCACCTCAAGTGGAGTCTCCTTGGATGCCGTCATCCAAAGAGTGCGATCGAGTGACCGGAATGACCATCGAACGGGATCGAATTAGGTTATTCGACTGTAGGAGGATCTGTCCTCCTAATTCCAGCACGGAAACTATCCGTGCTGAGGAAGAGTTCTACACCGATGCATTTTTCAAACATCGGTGGTTCAATGGCAACCGTGGTCGAGACGGTAAGGTCTTGGTGCAAGGATAGAATGCCTTCATATATAAAATCGAGTGCATAGGCCGTGAGTCCTGGCTCGGTAAACTTGATGCAGCTCGCATCAGGTTTGAAAAGCGTAACCCAGTCGGTGTACGGTACAAGTTGCACCGACTGTTAATGGAGGCAGGGTACACTTACCTTGCGATAGCGAAAATACGAATATAATTGAGTACACAAAAATATTGTTTGGTGAAATTAAAAAATTCAGATTGAGACAAAATGTCGTACGCCGTTACTGATAAGGACAGTAGAGCTTTCATTTTTCGTAGAAATTAGGTAGTTTTTAGTGTTCGGCGAACATGTTGTACGAGGGATGGTAAAAGCCATAATTTTAGGGGCTTGCCTTTGGACAGCGGTAGGAAGTGCGTTAGTTTAGCACAAGCGAGAAGTTCGAGGAAGGTAGAATAAGGGGAGTAATGGGTTAGGGCCCATATGTTTACATCATCAAACCGTTATGCGCTATAGGCTGCGCTGGAGGCAAGACGGATGGAAAGAAACGGTGTTCTGTTAGGAGCATGGACTGTAGGCTGGTTCGTAGTGGGTGCATAAAAAAATAGAATTTGGTGAAGTCGTGTGAAAGACGCGATTTTGGTAGCCATTTTATCCAGGAAACAGGCCAATGTGCACCCGAATAAGTTGGATAGTCGCACTTATATAATTAACGACGACCTGCACCAGGGCGCTCATTGTAGACAGTTGAAAATGAACAAATGTCAGTGACATGTAGATATCTAACTGCAGCTGATGATACACCCACTGTTGCTCTGTTAAATGCAGGGTCAATGGCCCGGCGGTCACATGCGAAGAACCCGGCACTGATAGTTCAGGATGTCGGTTGGGCAAGTGGCAAAACTATGTTTTGGCAAAGATACTTTTACAAAAAATTACATCGATCAACTTCCCATTGTTATAAAAGGAACGAATTTGTGACAGCGAGAAAACCGTCAATCTCCGCTCAGTTTCTAGTAAACCCTTCAGTTCGATAAAACGCTGCATGATTAGCGAATTTATGACATGCTTTGGGGGTATTGTATCTCAAAGACCGGTTTTAAACATTTACTGGACTTAATTCAGTATGGTTCGCAATCGTTCTTATGGGGGTTTTAGCGCAAGATTATGTCAAAATTTGTCTGAAATGTTTGCGGACTCGAAGCTTTTTAATTCGCAGATGCTCTCATTCGCTTATTAATTTAAAGTTAGAGGCCTCCGCAACAGCAAGCAATCTGCATCACGCGTTCATGCAAAGTTTTCCGTGCGAGTGGGTGGTTATTCTACTACTTTCTCTTACGTTGTTTATTTTATGCGTATTCGGATCGTTCGTGTCGCGTGCATGCGACGCGTGTTATAATTATCGGTCCTGCTTAATGCGGAATATCTTTCGATTTTCCTGTGCTGTTCTGGATCTGTTGATGTGCGATGTAGGCACGCGTAATAGTATGCAGGAGGACATCAAGATAGTCGTGCACAGGGAGGTTCCGACAAGCACGCATGAGGAGTCCCCTTTGATGAAAAAGATGTGAAGGCACCGCAACAAGTGAGATGTTACTTTACGATATTGCAGTTGTTGGTACTACCATTAAAGCCGAGAAATCTGCGTGCTCGTGTAAGTAAGCGTCAATTTCAGTAATGCATGGGGGATAGTGCTTGCATAGATAGTAGTAATGCAGTAAAATCCAGATTGAGATTGATCTATTAATTGTCTCCGTCAAGTTTTGTAGGTTGTTAGTGCTGGATCAATTAAACTTTACATTGTTCTGAATTGTGACCCACCCTAATGAAACGGCCGCATCATCTCCACAAATTCTATGTCTTTATTGCATCAGTGATACTTATCGTTGATTGCTTTGGTTTATGTGATAGTTCTACTCTCACTCGATTACTCACTCACATCTTTTGATTAAAGGACATCGCTAACTTGGCTGAAAGCCGCCGACAAAGCCGTCCACCTCACGACATTGTTGCGCAAAAAAGGTTCCATTGTAAACCATTACGACAAATAAAGAGTTTCAAAATGCAACTGATGCATCTTGCTACCTCTGTTATCGACTCACAAGTAGCCAATCATGTAGCGTTATATAAGACTGAGGAGATTTTACCAGAAAGCTGAGGGGGGATAAACGGTTCCCACAGGAAATCACTGGAAAGTACAAACTTGTCTCTTTCAGATGTATGGATGTTTAAGAGCACCAAATTTAATTTGGTACCATGTGCAACGGGTATGGGACTATGTGCAACTATCGCATGGCCCAAAGTTGTCTACTGTACTATATTAGCAGATTCAAGATATATGGAATCTGGTACCAGGTAATTGGACTTGAGACCTGGTCCTTAAAAACATAAATCTGAGCCGGCTGATTAGATTAAAGACTGAATTATTTGACAAGGGACACGAAACGTGACTTAGTCCTTTCTGACCCTAGTACTGTTCGTTGAAAGGTGACTGCTTTATAAAATCATTTCATTTGTCCATTTCGGTAACAGGGCGATGTGTGCATCTAGCTCAGGCAAAGACTGGTACGCTGGCGAGTACAGTGTCGGATACTTCCAGCCGGAAGACTGCAAGAGCAACAAGATTGCGCTCAAACTTAAACTGTAGTCGGAGCATGACCACTAGAAGGACGCATTCACAACGACGAAACCGTCGAGCTCCGAAAACAGCGAATTTGCACAATCGATTACGCGGCAGGCATTATTAGGGGTGCCAGAGCTACTGTTTTGGTGGCTACGCTCGTTTTATAGGTGTTCACCGTAGCTGCACCCTGTCCATTTTGTGAGCATACAGATGTCACACTAAAGGGTAGCTTTTGCTGAGTAATTTTCCCGTGGCGTCTTGTGATTGATCTAAGCGTACACGAATAACGAATTTATTAATGAATGAATGAATTGTTCGTTCGGGATATCTCGACTGTCAGGGCAGATGGAACTTTTCTTAAAGTACAATACAAAGCGTGTATGCTAGACAAAACATTGGATAACGTATATCAAAATATATATATACATCTACTTAAAGTTTCTTTGTATTTGGATATACAAGAATGATTAGGTGAGATTCGTAAAGGCCCCATCTCTGAGTATAAAAATGGACAGTCAAAAGGTTTTATAAATTGGTCACCTCTCAAAGAACAGTGTTACAATTTAGATGAACTGCACTACGATCCATGGTCATTGACACGGAGGAACCGGGACCAGGTGTTTATTGCGGCGCCAAGTCATACGATAATCTGAGCCTGGAACTAGGTGGTTGACTCAGGGACCAAGTGGTTGGCCAAGGTGAATTTGGGACCAGGTGTTTTGCCTCTGGAGCACTTGTGAGGTGGGAATGTAAATAACCGGGGACATGTCTTGTGTACCCAGCCCAGCACTCACCTCTTTACGAAAAAGTGATATTTGAGATCAGGACGTGGATTCGTGAAATACACCTTGTAAGGATCGAAGGTGGAAATGATGTGGAGATCAAAACATAGGTTTAAGACAATCACTGGAAGTTTACATTAGAATTGTGATGAAACGTGTACGAATTCATGCCTTAACTTAATGTGGTGAAGCAAGTATTCGAAAATGATGGAGTTGAAGGTCGACGAGCCGGACGGACATGGGACCTCTCGGCCGGTAAAGGGACCGGGGACTTGGGAGTCACAGGTAAGGAGCGGTCGTTGGGTTCAACCGTGACGAGCGGTTAAGGTTTCGGCCAACGGGAACAAACCGACCAACGGTACAAGTTAAACGGTACCAAAATGGATCGTTCTTAACCACTCGTCAGTCGGCCTGGGTCGCCCAAGGTGAAACTCGGTCACCCGTAGGCCGACCTGGCCACCCATCGACCGACCTGGTCCCCCATAGGTCGGCTTGACCTCTTAAGGTCTAGTGGCTCCTGGCCAATCATCATAGCAAACCCAGGTGCAAGGTAAGGATAGAGTAAAGGAGTTTAAAGGATAGGATAACATTAAATACTACTCAATTTGCGCTCTAAGTAGCACGACGTGTCGTGCGCTAAGAAACTTGTAGGTCTACCGACATGTTCCGGACCAGAGATCTGTTTAGCCCACTTATCGAATAGACAGTTGTCAGTAAGACACAAGTGCAAGCAGAACCCCAGAAAATACATTGGCTTGCGGGTTGTAGAGTAGCAACTCCCCACTCAATCCCGCTATAGGAATCGGCCTCCATACCCTTGTGTCAGGGGGGAGACGTTTAAAGGCGAGGTGGTTAACACCCTGAGACACGTAAAGGCCAGACACTACTAGCACCTGAGACAACTGGTTGTAAGACCACTCTCGACCAAGTTGATCGAGTAGCCGCCTAAATGGGACCCCGACTGAAGCATATCCGCTCGGGGCCCCCCGGGTCGACCTCCAATAAGGCCGACGTCCACATCATCACCAAGTCCTCCGCAGAGTGAAACCCACCAGCCGACTGGTACACAAGGTGATTCATGGTCCACAAGCGGCATCGGGGTAACCTCTCCGATAGTCGGCATTCCGGCGCAGTGAGTGCTTTGGGGTCTCATCAAACGGTTTTGACAATTCCCTCCACCACATTTATTCAAGCATATTTAGCCCATCATTTGTAGTTTTTCCCTATCGTGTGTGGATAGAATCACGACAATCTGGATGTAAGCGCAAAATATGAGATTCAGTGATATCTGAAATGGGAGTCAATATTGCGACAGTCAATTACTCAGACACAAGCGAGTGTTTTCAACACCTTTCCAGGGAAATACATAGCGTAAATCCTGTACCAGTTTGGAGAATCCAACGAGATTAATGTTAGCTCAGCGATATAATCGTTATTTATTTGGCAGGATCATAAAAGAAACCTAGATTTAACTTCATACACTAAAGCTACGCGTCCCGCTCTCCAGTCAAGGATTCTTTGGATTCCCTCCGACTGAATAATCACGTGTCCTGAGACTCAGAATACCGATCTTGAGTTTTTGACCACGATCATGTAGATCGATCCTGGGCCATATGGCCCAGACTAGACAAATGCTCATAAGATTTCACTGCAATCGGACACAGTGCACAAGAAAAATGATATATAGCTTTAAAGACGTCTGAACCGGTCAGAGATTGGAAAAGAACTTTTAATACTGGACAAAGTAAGATCACGACGCAGGAGTGCCAGATCACTGTGACCAGAATTCTGCAAAGTAGTAAAACCTTGTTATAATCACATCGCAAATCGACATCTCTTAAGGCCGTAACGACGATCTCAAGCCATTTCAATCGACATCTGTACAAGGTTAGCACAAAATGTTATTGTGAGGCATTAAAATGAGCACCCCTCCGTGAGTGGGCAAGTCTGAGCGAGTGGAAGATCAAAGCTCTCATCAGCAGTTTTGTGAGATAGACTATACCATAGTGGTGGACGTATTGCTGATATCCACTTCAATATCTGATATATCTTGCTGTAGAAGCCCTCTTAGCTGAGTTCTCTGCGACATCAACAAAGATTTGACTTGATGATGAAGCAACGACGCTTGGAGCTAAAAGATGATCGACGCTTGAGCTGTCGCGAGGCCTAATTTTATTTAATAAAACTGAGTATACACAAAAATACAATTTCAAGACACATGTCCGAGAATTTCGCTGGAACAGGTCGTAAGTGACATGTTGACAAGGTAAGCACATATTCAACATCTTCCTGACGACTAGCACAGAACACACTTTACAATAACACCACGATTTCCGTCCTTCTACCATTTTATTCTTAAACCGTGACTTTGATAAGCTTTGACGCATACTTCATTTGCTTCTTCCACAGACGAGAGCTTAGTCTTTGCTAAACAATCTTGTGGATAGCTTGCAAACGATGTTGACATATAAGCACTCTGGACCCCGTAGCTGTCATCGTTCCCAGAAATGAAAGTCTAATCAGCCCCTTCTATTATTAAATAGGTTTGCTAAGATGACCATGTCAATTACATGGGAACCTCCTCATTAGAGAAAGTATCGTTTAGGCTGCTACCACCTCGGTGTAAACGCCTGTAGCTCACGGAACTTTTAAATGGAATCACAAAATCGGCGCAAGACTAGCTATTTTTCCAAACGATCGATCATTTGAGTTTTAAATCGTGCAAAGATATGGGTTGAATTGACTTATTGAATAGTTACCACTCTCTTTGTAATTTCATAACGCTGAAAATGGGGCCAGAAAATCAATCTGCACAAAATCTTTTGTTGTGTCGTGTAGAAGGTCTGAGTTGCACCACAGAGACGCTAAAACTCTATTTGATAAAAACGCTACAATACTGCCTATCTATAATGAGTAGAACAGAGGGTACGAGATTCGTGTACGGAGATCGTTTGTCTTGGAAGCGGTTTAGACGAACCTGCAATTCTTCGAGAATCAAGAGAATGCAAAATGAAAGCGTCGCGTTCTTCTATGTCTAAAATATAAAATCCTTTCATAATTGTCATTATTCGACCTTTTTGCCAAGGCAGACATCAAGGCACTTGGAGCTGTATACAAGATGATTTGATTGTCCCGAGCAACAATCCGATATATATCCTTTGTAACGGAGCACCCTGAAGCTTGTACTGGTGACAGTACAAGCTGCTTATTCTGACGACAGAATAAGGCGGTGCCTCGTAACTTCACATACAGTGGTACGTGCAGATTAAGACGGTAAGAAGAAGCGATTACTTGGTTTAAGTAAAACGTAGAACTGTATTTATCATAGTTAATGTCTGTTAATAAATCACTATTTATTTTCATCTAACTATGTCTAAATACAAATGTGTATATCAACTATCTGCTTACCACTCATTGCGTGCGTGTGTCGTGGCGCGTCTTCATTGGTTGATACAATGGCCTATATCAACCAATTAGGAACTACTCGTAAGTGCTACAGAATAATTGTCCTTATGACAATTTTCTGAGAATGTATCTCTTATAATTATATTCTATTAACAAATTCTAATAAATTGTTATGTAGCGATTCACCCCGTTACATCCTTGATCAAAGGAGGCTCGCGAATTTAATCTCTCGTGAAGGTGGGGTTTTATGGTAGTGATTCTATGGCTTTTTTAAACCTCGTGAAGAGATTTACTATCCCCATAAACGTCAAAATGAATTTCGGGCAATCGCATGACAGGAATACATCAGAACTTCGCTACCCGCGGAAGTCAACTACGTCAATGTTTGTGCGCGTGGTCATTTTTGCAACTTCGTTGCCCTTACCATAAAGAAGAGCCCTGCTTTCATCAGTACGCCATCAGCGGCACCGATTAGGATCTAGTGGAACAGGCGTTCAGTTCCTACACTTTCTGTGGCAGGTAAGCATTGATGTCATTTTGATATAATTTACCATTTTACTATCATTCTCATTCTTTGGTACCCCCAACGCATGTGAAGGGCTCATGTGTACGCAGATCTGGTCGTTTCAAAAGTATACGTAAAGTAAAATGATAAACGATCTCGTCCCACAACAACCTGTCCTGCGTGGGATGGGACTCGGGTCAGATCGATCCCGCATAACCCTGCGCAGGACAGAGCCAGCGTCAGAAGATAGGACGCGGGATGGGAATAGGGATGGGACGCTAGATAGGCCGATCCCGTCTTATCTTGCGCTCGAGAGAGCCTTCGCGAGTCCGGAAGCCACAACGAGACAAGGGAGCGTCAATCGTCAGTGACACGCCCTTGTCTCGTTGTGGCTTGGGAATAGGGATGGGACGCTAGATAGGCCGATCCCGTCTCATCTTGCGCTCGAGAGTGCCTTCCCGAGTCCGGAAGCCACAACGAGACAAGGGAGCGTCAATCGTTAGTGACACGCCCTTGTCTCGTTGTGGCTTGGGAATAGGGATGAGACGCTAAATAGGCCGGTCCCGTCTCATGGTGCGCAGGAGAGAGCCTTCCCGACTTAGGGAAGGCTCTACCCTGTGCACCATCAAGTGCAGCTTCAGGTTTCTCTCACATTTCAATTCACCTTGAATACCGCAAACACATTCACGTCAATCGATGAATCTCCGTCTCATCACCTTCATCGCTGCACTCGCCACTGGTTCCTCCACAACTCACGCTGGGAAATGTCCATTCGGTTTCGATGTAGTCGCAAGTGTGAAACTGCAAGAGCGTCAGATCTCCAGTGAGCTCTACAGCTCCACGAGCTGCGACGTGGTCGACTATGATCTGGTCAAACAGGATCTGGAGAAACTCATGACCGACTCGCAAGCCGTCTGGCCTGCAGACTTTGGCCATTACGGCGGTTTCTTCATCCATTTTGCGTGGCGCTGCAGTGGGTCCTATCGCCAATCAGATGGACGTGGAGGTTGTGACGGTGCTCGAGTCCGCTTTCTACCGGAGCAAATGTGGGGGGACAATCGGAACTTGGACAAAGGCTTTCGTCTCTTGGACCCCATCAAGGCCAAGTACGGTGACGCCTTGTCCTGGGGCGACCTCATCATCTTGTCGGGTAATGTAGCCATCAAGAGTGTCGGAGGTCCCGTGCTCGGCTTTTGTGGTGGCCGTCGGGACGACGTTGATGGGGCCAGCAGCGTGCCGCTTAATTCAACATTTCATCCAGCAGTCGATGCACCTTGTGCCGTGACGGGGCAGTGTGAGAAACCATCAGGACCTACTACTACGGGCCGCATCGCCGCGAACCCGGAAGGTCCAAAGAACAAGCCGGACCCTGTTGGATCAGCTCTGGAAGTGCGTGACATGTTTACTCGCATGGGCATGAACGATCGCGAGACAGTAGCTCTCATTGGTGGTGGACACGCTATTGGGAAGGCACACGGTGCCTGTCTGACTGGTCCTGGTTCGTCTCCGCTCGAGGATCCTGGGAACCCATGGCCCGGAACCTGTGGCGAAGGCGAGATGAAGGGCAAGGGGAACAACACGTTCACTAGTGGATTCGAGGGTGCGTGGACGTCCACCCCGACCAAATGGAGCAATGAGTACTTCAAGAGCCTCACGCAATTGACGTGGGAGACGTATGTCGGACCGGGAGGTCGAACGCAGTGGCGCCCCGTACCGGACACGCCTGTACCTATTCGGATGCTCACGTCCGATATGGCACTGGTGAACGACGCGAGCTACCACAAGCTTTCGCTCGAATTCGCTGCTGACCAAGCAGCATTGGACGACGCCTTTGCTCACGCCTGGTACAAGTTGACGTCATATGATATGGGTCCCGTGGCTCGATGCCGTGGCAACGACGTGCCCCCAGCGCAGCCGTTCCAAAACCCACTACCACCGACACCTGCAACTTTGCCGGATTTTGGTGCTGTGCGTCGTGACGTTCGTGATCTGTTGAAGAAGTCGGTAGACGGTCTACCGAGCGACTTGACCAGCGATGGGACGCCGTATAACGGTGCTTTGTTTGTGCATGCAGCGTGGCAGTGTGCATCATCATTTCGTGTCACTGACTACGCTGGTGGCAGCAACGGCGCCAAGATCCGGTTTTCGCCGCAGAAAGACTGGCCTATGAACGCTGGCGTTGACAAGATCATTGCTGCGCTAGAGCCGATCAAGGCAAAGTACGCGACGCTCTCGACTGCTGATCTGATTGTACTCGCAGGACAAGTAGCACTGGAAGACAGTGGAGACGTGAAAATCGACTTCCTGGGTGGTCGAACGGACGGTCAGAGTGGCAAGGGGGATGAGATTCTAGTCCCGCGTGACTACTACCCTTCGGTTCTGGTCGGTGTGCTCGACAACATCAAGATCCTGGGTGTGTCGCCGGAAGAGGCCGTTGCTCTGGCTGGACGACCCCGCAGTGTCGAGCAGCAGAAGGTACTTGGCTACAGCGGCTCGTACTCTGACAACTCGGTCGCTTTCTCAAACGAGTACTTCAAGATTCTGCTGAACGAGAAGTGGAACCAGGCGGGATCGAACGAGTTCAGGGCTGAAGGCAAGGAAGTTTACATGATGTCGACGGATGTGGCACTGTTGTACGCGCCTGAGCTTAAGATGGCCGTGGAACGGTTTGCCAACGACGAGGCATTGTTCAAGAAGGTCTTTGCATCGGCCTGGGCCAAGGTCATGACGGCCGACCACTTCAATGCCAGCAGCTATTGAGTATACAGTACTGCTGCTGGATTTGTACCCAGTGACGTGTAAACGACTCGTGCGACATACGACGCCTTTTGCGGGGGGTCGTGACGAGGAGTTTAGTAGTTGCCGACGTGTATACGGTTGTAAAATGTTAGAGCCTAACATCAAAAAGACGGTGACAAAAGCATCGGATATAATTGCGCAACTCGTACTTTTGGGGCTATCGCTAAGCTATTCATATCTTGAATGGCCGCTTGCTAGATGAATAATGGATTCTCCATTCCCTGAATGCATTCTCTGCAACATTACCTCGCGCATGGCACCCATTTTTTGAATCCGATAATGGATCATAGAACACACAACGACAAGCTTCTGTTGCAAGGGCTACACACGCCTGATGCAATGGGTCTCAAAACAGCACTCGCAAACACATACGAAACCTGTAAACGACGACCAACATTGTTTTAAAGACCAACTGTCCAACCTAACTCTTCCATTTGTACTGTCGAACGGTTACCGCAAGCAGCGTGACTTCTTGTAATCGGTGTCGGATGCGTCTGCACAAAAATGTCGCCCTTTTAAGTGGCTTGAAGCATATCGAATCATTCGGAGGCACAGCACGAAAAACTAGAGAAGCGAGAAAGCTGACACATCGAACTTGTCGAGGTTTGGATGCGTATGGCTGAATGGCTAGTTGGCAAAATCGGGGAATACACGTCTCACACGATTATTTAAAAACAGTATTTTGACAAGATCGAACACAAATGTTTGGAAGTAGCGTGTAGCGGAGCTGCACAGCTCCTTAAGTCAGAGGAGGACTTACCGCTCAACGAGCAACTTAGTTCTAATCAACTAGACTCAATGAGTCAACAAGCGTAAAACTTATGGTCCTTGTTCCAGGGGACCAAACGATTCAGTGAATCCACAGCACTTAGTGCTCAAGCGTAACTAGCTACCTCAAGGAGGTGTTGCCAACTCTTAGTGATCAGTGATCAACGGCCAAAGACGCCTCGCAAGGCACGTGTCTTTAAGATCAAAAGGGAACTGGATTTTATCTGCATTTAAACCTATAGAATATCTGAATCCTAATCTAGACACTCATGTCCAGATCTTAGTGCAACTAAGATCTCTCCTATCTGGTGGCTGACACCAGTCAGCCCCTATAAACCGATAAGATATTCTATGTTTCTTTCAGTGGGATACCATTCGTGTATCTAAGACAGGGTACCAAGTACCCAACTACGTGTAACCTCTTTTTATCCTCCTCCACCAGACTGACGTTTACCTAAACGTCAATCGAACTTTGTTCTTCCACGAGGTCAGTGCGCTTGCGGCTCACCTCGCGGTAACGTAAAGCTTAGCACGATGTCCTCATCACCTAACGAGTCAAAGACTCCCAGTGATTACCTCGAAATGAGGGAAGTTTTGGACTATGGTAGCAATGCCAGTGTCCCGGGTGATGCAGGTACAATGTCTGGTACACCCATGTCCGAAGTACAACCTCGTACTGCCCCCTGTCCGTTCCCTGATCATGATAATGAGAATTCGCCATTGGCGCCACGCTCAGCACCCGGTTCGGATAATGCCATCTTAACGAACGCGCTCAATGAGCAGCAACAGTTACTTGTTAAACAAAGAGAAAGCGCTCGGCGCCATGCGCAAATGGTCGCAACCCTCGAGCACCAACGTGACTATACGATCACTTCACCCAGTGTGGAGGAACGCTAACGTCAAACGAACGGCCAATCGTTGGCAACGTGGGTCATTGACCATAGGTCTAAGTCTCCCAAGGGATGGAGATCGGACAGGCACTTCGCGAGAGGTACCTGGAGCCTCACCCAACGACCTAAGGTCAATACAAGGCACGTCTTGACACGCAAGCACGTTGTGCACCGGTCCCACCCGATCAAGGGTATGCCCATTCTCTTGTTTGCAGGCGAACCAGAGAGCGAAGAATACAATGCCTTCGCCCGCTGGGTGCACTGATACGTCGCCTCAGCAGTGTGTCTGCTCTAAGAGCTAGTGCCAGTGTGGCTGTGCGTCTAGAAAGTAAGCTTCGGTATGACTATGCCAAGCTTAAGGCCAGATGCCAATTGCGTAATCGCACGCGATATGCTTCGGCTACTACGGTAGTCACGAGCGTTGGTCAAACTATGACCACCTCCCCTCCAAATCACACCGATAGTGGAGGGAATCGTCCTCGGTCTCAAGATAACCACGATGTTCAAAAACATCCAAAGCATTAGGAAAATCCTGCCGTAGGGGTACCTCGTATTCTCATGAGTTCTCCGACTCAGGATGCCCACGCCATTTTACCAGATACTGGCATTGGCCGTGACGACGAATTCATTTTGGTAGTCTTTCAACATGAAACTGACGACACCCATGCTCATCGAGCAGCGTCGGTGGTGGCCGGTATAACGGTGGCAGTCCACGATAAATTGGGTTTCGAAGTGAAGAGTCTTCAAGAGAACTTGGGTAAGACCCAGTGCATGCTTGATGCGATGCAGAGTCGCCTTTAGGCAATGGAGCATGCTCAAGCTCGGAGCGAGGCTCAGTTGGACTTGCTGATTCGCTTGCAGCGATCCGGGGCACCGCCCTCGTCGTCGGCGCAAGCGCCTCAAAGTTCACGCGGGAAGGATCCCGGTACGGCTTGAGTAAGCCTACGTAGAACACTGGGTGTGTGCGCAATTTGCGCGGAAGGTTGAGCATATACGCACAGCTCTTCTTGGTTTTAATCTTAAACGGTCCGATGAAGCGTGGGCGCAACTTTTTTTTGGAGAGAGCAGACACTACATTTGTAGGTAGGTTTTTAGCATTGAGTAATACTTGGTCTCCGAACTTTTAACTTTCAATACAATATCTTCATTTGGCATCATTTTGTTGTTTTTTTGATATTGGCTATCAACCATTGCGGCGCGCACATGTCGTAAGACATTCAATTGCGTTGCAAGAAACGCGCCTACCTGTATTTGAACAGTAGCAGGACTGATATCAGCAAGCCAATCGGCAACCACTCCCTTACCAAGCCCTGGACCATCGAGTGGTATCGTTTTTTACGGAGCGCGAGGGTGCGTGAGACCGTTTACGTAAAACGGCGTAAAGCCTATGGAGGCATGAACAGCGTTGTTCAACGTAGATTTAACAACAGGAAGCACTGAGCTCCAACGACTTGGCGTATCAACGCAAACACTGCGCAAAATGTCATTGATGACGCGATCAACTCGCTCATTTGGACCATCAGTCTGCGGATTACTCTCTACGATCACGTCCAACCTGGTGCCCAGAACCTTGGAGATGGAAGTCCAAAACTTTCCAATGAAACGTGGATCACGATCAGAGACAATTGCCACAGGCAAACGATGCTGTCCAAACACACGATCGATAAATAGCTTTGCTGTGCCTTCAGCATCGATCGTATCCGGCCCAGCCGCTAATTGAGCCATCTTGCTCAAACGTTTGACAAAGGCCATAATACCAATGTGCCTTCCGAATCTTTCGGTAGGCCAAACGCAAAATCCATACTCATGGATTACCAACACCCAGTGGGTACATGCAGACTAGCCAGCGGCGCAGCCGCATGTGCAGAGGGTTTGACCCGTTGACACGTTTCGCACGTACGCACATAGGTGCTCACCTATTTAAACAGTTAAGCAACAAATAAGTCTAGCTCACCGAGCCAAAGGTCTTCTCACGACCGAGATGACCGCTCAAAGCGGTATCATGTGCCTCATAGAGGATTCGATGCTTCAATTTCTCATCGTGAGTGACAGCAAATTGAGGGGTATCCTCATATCCGTGCGATAGCACAACAGGCCATAATCGATGGAAAATCGATGTAGCCTCGCACGTATTTGTGTCGACAATTCTATGTCCGAGTCTTTAAACTCATCGCTCCCAAGAGCCCATAGCAAATCTACATAGTGTTCATCCTTGGCATAAGCCGCACGAATTTAATTCAGTGACTGATTATGACAGTGTCGAAACATGATTAAGCTCATAGTTATGTCGGCGTGATAGCACATTAGCCAAGGCATTTTGCTCATCAGCCAAGGCATTTTGCTTTCCTGGCTTATACTTCACCTCGAAGTTATTTTCGGCTATATATATAGGGCGTAACCCTGGGGAAAGTCAGATTACATTGGCTTGGTGGCTGTGGGGAGAAAATCCACCAATCCCTATAGAATCGGCCTCAGTGCCCTGGCCAGAGATGCTTGAAGCAAGCAGGTGTAAAGGCTAATCCCGAGATAACAAAGGCCAGACACTACTTGCACCTGAGACCGAACTGGTTGTAGAGACCACTCTCGACCAAGTTGATCGAGTAGCCGCCTAAATTGAACCCCGAATGAAGCATATCCGCTCGGGGCCCCGGGTCGACCTCCGCCAATAAGGCCGACGCCTCACATCATCACCAAGTCCTCCGCAGAGTGAAACCCACTCAGCCGACTGGTACACAAGGTGATTCATGGTCCACAAGCGGCATCGGGGTAACCCCTCTCCGATAGTCAGCATTCCGGCGCAGTGAGTGCTTTGGGGGTCTCATCAAACGGTTTTGACAATTCCTCCACCACATTTATTCAAGCATATTTAGCCCATCATTTGTAGTTTTTCCCTATCGTGTGTGGATAGAATCACGCCGACAATCTGGATGTAAGCGCAAAATATGAGATTCAGTGATATCTGAAATGGGAGTCAATATTGCGACAGTCAATTACTCAGACACAGGTGAGTGTTTTCCAACACCTTTCCAGGGAAATACATAGCGTAAATCCTGTACCAGTTTGGAGAATCCAACGAGATTAATGTGTAGCTGAGCGATATAATCGTTATTTATTTGGCAGGATCATAAAAGAAAACCTAGATTTAACTTCATACACTAAAGCTACGCGTCCCGCTCTCCAGTCAAGGATTCTTGGATTCCCTCTCCGACTGAATAATCACGTGTCCTGAGACTCAGAATACCGATCTTGAGTTTTTGACCACGATCGATAGATCCGATCCCGGCCATATGGCCCAGACTAGACAAATGCTCAAAGATTTCACTGCAATCGGACACATGCACAAGAAAATGATATATAGCTTTAAAGACGTCTGAACCTGGTCAGAGATTTGAAAAGAACTTTTAATACTGACAAAAAGATCACGACGGCATGATGCCAGATCACTGTGACCAGAATTCCCTGCAAAGTAGTAAAAACCTTGTTATAATCACATCGCAAATCGGCCTCTTAAGGCCGTAACGACGATCTCGCCAGCCATTCTTAACACGACATCTGTACAAGGTTAGCACAAAAAATGTTATTGTGAGGCATTAAAATGAGCACTCCCCTCCCGTGAGTAAGCAAGTCTGAGCATAGGAAGATCAAAGGCCCTCATCAGCAGTTTTTGTGAGATAGACTATACCATAGGGGGTGGACGTATTGCTGATATCCACTTCAATATCTGATATATCTTGCTGTAGAAGCCCTCTTAGCTGAGTTCTCTGCGACATCAAACAAAGATTTGACTTGATGATGAAGCAACGACGTTGGGAGCTAAAAGATGATCGACGCTTGAGCTGTCGCGAGGCCTAATTTATTTAATAAAAACCAGTATACACAAAAATACAATTTCAAGACAGCCACGTGATCCGAGGAATTTCGCTGAAACAGGTCGTAAGTGAACATGTTGACAAGGTAAGCACATATTCGCATCTTCCTGACGACTAGCACAGAACACACTTTACAATAACACTTATGATTTCCGTCCTTCTCTCACCATTTTATTCTTAAACCGTGACTTTGATAAGCTTTGACGCATGTACCATTTGCTTCTTCCACAGACGAGAGCTTAGTCTTCTTTGCTAAACAATCTTGTGGATAGCTTGCAAACGATGTCTGACATATAAGCACTCTGGACCTTGTAGCTGTCATCGTTCCCAGAAATGAAAGTCTAATCAGCCCCTTCTATTATTAAATAGGTTTAGCTAAGATGACCATGTCAATTACATGGGAACCTCCCTCATTAGAGAAAGTATCGTTTAGGCTGCTACCACCTCCGGTAAACGCCTGTAGCTCACGGAACTTTTAAATGGAATCACAAAATCGGCGTAAGACTAGCCATTATTTTTCCAAACGGATCGATCATTTGAGTTTTAAAAATCGTGCAAAGATATGGGTTGAATTGACTTACTTGAATAGTTACCACTCTCTTTGTAATTTCATAACGCTGAAAATGGGGCCAGAAAATCAATCTGCACAAAATCTTTTGTTGTGTCGTGTAGAAGGTCTGAGTTGCACCACAGAGACGCTAAAACTCTATTTGATAAAAACGCTACAATACTGCCTATCTATAGAGATAGTAGAACAGAGGGGTACGAGATTCGTGTACGGAGATCGTTTGTCTTGGAAGCGGTTTAGACGAAACCTCCAATTCTTCGAGAATCAAGAGGGAATGCGAAATGAAAGCGTCGCGTTCTTCTATGTCTAAAATATAAAATCCTTTCATAATTGTCATTATTCGACCTTTTGCAAGGCAGACATCAAGGCACTTGGAGCTGTATACAAGATGATTTGCATTGTCCCGAGCAATAAATCCGATATATATCCTTTGTAACGGAGCCACCCTGAAGCTTGTACTGGTGACAGGTACAAGCTGCTTATTCTGACGTGACAGAATAAGGCGGTGCCTCGTAACTTCACATACAGTGGTACGTGCAGATTAAGACGGTAAGAAGAAGCGATTACTTGGTTTAAGTAAAACGTAGAACTGTATTTATCATAGTTAATGTCTCGTTAATAAATCACTATTTATTTTCATCTAACTATGTCTAAATACAAATGTGTATATCAACTATCTGCTTTACCACTCATTGCGTGCGTGTCGTGGTGGCAGTCTTCTCATTGGTTGATACAATGGCCTATATCAACCAATTAGGAACTACTCGTAAGTGCTACAGAATAATTGTCCTTATGACAATTTTTCTGAGAATGTATCTCTTATAATTATATTCTATTAACAAATTCTAATAAATTGTTATGTAGCGATTCACCCCGTTACATCCTTGATCAAAGGAGGCTCGCGAATTTAATCTCTCTCGTGAAGGTGGGGTTTTATGGTAGTGATTCTATGGCTTTTTTAAACCTCGTGAAGAGATTTCACTATCCCCCATAAACGTCAAAATGAATTTCGGGCAACGTCATGACAGGAATACATCAGAACTTCGCTACCCGCGGAAGTCAACTACGTCAATGTTTGTGCGCGTGGTCATTTTTTGCAACTTCGTTGCCCTTACCATAAAGAAGAGCCCTGCTTTCATCAGTACGCCATCAGCGGCACCGATTAGGATCTAGTGGAACAGGCGTTCAGTTCCTACACTTTCTGTGGCAGGTAAGCATTGATGTCATTTTGATATAATTTACCATTTTACTATCATTCTCATTCTTTGGTACCCCCAACGCATGTGAAGGGCTCATGTGTACGCAGATCTGGTCGTTTCAAAAGTATACGTAAAGTAAAATGATAAACGATCTCGTCCCACAACAACCTGTCCTGCGTGGGATGGGACTCGGGTCAGATCGATCCCGCATAACCCTGCGCAGGACAGAGCCAAGCGTCAGAAGATAGGACGCGGGATGGGAATAGGGATGGGGACGCTAGATAGGCCGATCCCGTCTTATCTTGCGCTCGAGAGAGCCTTCGCGAAGATCCGGAAGCCACAACGAGACAAGGGAGCGTCAATCGTCAGTGACACGCCCTTGTCTCGTTGTGGCTTGGGAATAGGGATGGGACGCTAGATAGGCCGATCCCGTCTCATCTTGCGCTCGAGAGTGCCTCTTTCCCGTGGAAGCCACAACGAGACAAGGGAGCGTCAATCGTTAGTGACACGCCCTTGTCTCCCGTTGTGGCTTGGGAATAGGGATGAGACGCTAAATAGGCCGGTCCCGTCTCATGGTGCGCAGGAGAGAGCCTTCCCGACTTAGGGAAGGCTCTACCCTGTGCCACCATCAAGTGCAGCTTCAGGTTTCTCTCACATTTCAATTCACCTTGAATACCGCAAACACATTCACGTCAATCGATGAATCTCCGTCTCATCACCTTCATCGCTGCACTCGCCACTGGTTCCTCCACAACTCACGCTGGGAAATGTCCATTCGGTTTCGATGTAGTCGCAAGTGTGAAACTGCAAGAGCGTCAGATCTCCAGTGAGCTCTACAGCTCCACGAGCTGCGACGTGGTCGACTATGATCTGGTCAAACAGGATCTGGAGAAACTCATGACCGACTCAGCAAGCCGTCTGGCCTGCAGACTTTGGCCATTACGGCGGTTTCTTCATCCATTTTGCGTGGCGCTGCAGTGGGTCCTATCGCCAATCAGATGGACGTGGAGGTTGTGACGGTGCTCGAGTCCGCTTTCTACCGGAGCAAATGTGGGGGGACAATCGGAACTTGGACAAAGGCTTTCGTCTCTTGGACCCCATCAAGGCCAAGTACGGTGACGCCTTGTCCTGGGGCGACCTCATCATCTTGTCGGGTAATGTAGCCATCAAGAGTGTCGGAGGTCCCGTGCTCGGCTTTTGGTGGTGGCCGTCGGGACGACGTTGATGGGGCCAGCAGCGTGCCGCTTAATTCAACATTTCATCCAGCAGTCGATGCACCTTGTGCCGTGACGGGGCAGTGTGAGAAACCATCAGGACCTACTACTACGGGCCGCATCGCCGCGAACCCGGAAGGTCAAAAGAACAAGCCGGACCCTGTTGGATCAGCTCTGGAAGTGCGTGACATGTTTACTCGCATGGGCATGAACGATCGCGAGACAGTAGCTCTCATTGGTGGTGGACACGCTATTGGGAAGGCACACGGTGCCTGTCTGACTGGTCCTGGTTCGTCTCCGCTCGAGGATCCTGGGAACCCATGGCCCGGAACCTGTGGCGAAGGCGAGATGAAGGGCAAGGGAACAACACGTTCACTAGTGGATTCGAGGGTGCGTGGACGTCCACCCCGACCAAATGGAGCAATGAGTACTTCAAGAGCCTCACGCAATTGACGTGGGAGACGTATGTCGGACCGGGAGGTCGAACGCAGTGGCGCCCCCGTACCGGACACGCCTGTACCTATTCGGATGCTCACGTCCGATATGGCACTGGTGAACGACGCGAGCTACCACAAGCTTTCGCTCGAATTCGCTGCTGACCAAGCAGCATTGGACGACGCCTTTGCTCACGCCTGGTACAAGTTGACGTCATATGATATGGGTCCCGTGGCTCGATGCCGTGGCAACGACGTGCCCCCAGCGCAGCCGTTCCAAACCCACTACCACCGACACCTGCAACTTTGCCGGATTTTGGTGCTGTGCGTCGTGACGTTCGTGATCTGTTGAAGAAGTCGGTAGACGGTCTACCGAGCGACTTGACCAGCGATGGGACGCCGTATAACGGTGCTTTGTTTGTGCATGCAGCGTGGCAGTGTGCATCATCATTTCGTGTCACTGACTACGCTGGTGGCAGCAACGGCGCCAAGATCCGGTTTTCGCCGCAGAAAGACTGGCCTATGAACGCTGGCGTTGACAAGATCATTGCTGCGCTAGAGCCGATCAAGGCAAAGTACGCGACGCTCTCGACTGCTGATCTGATTGTACTCGCAGGACAAGTAGCACTGGAAGACAGTGGAGACGTGAAAATCGACTTCCTGGGTGGTCGAACGGACGGTCAGAGTGGCAAGGGGGATGAGATTCTAGTCCCGCGTGACTACTACCCTTCGGTTCTGGTCGGTGTGCTCGACAACATCAAGATCCTGGGTGTGTCGCCGGAAGAGGCCGTTGCTCTGGCTGGACGACCCCGCAGTGTCGAGCAGCAGAAGGTACTTGGCTACAGCGGCTCGTACTCTGACAACTCGGTCGCTTTCTCAAACGAGTACTTCAAGATTCTGCTGAACGAGAAGTGGAACCAGGCGGGATCGAACGAGTTCAGGGCTGAAGGCAAGGAAGTTTACATGATGTCGACGGATGTGGCACTGTTGTACGCGCCTGAGCTTAAGATGGCCGTGGAACGGTTTGCCAACGACGAGGCATTGTTCAAGAAGGTCTTTGCATCGGCCTGGGCCAAGGTCATGACGGCCGACCACTTCAATGCCAGCAGCTATTGAGTATACAGTACTGCTGCTGGTTTGTACCCAGTGACGTGTAAACGACTCGTGCGACATACGACGCCTTTTGCGGGGGTCGTGACGAGGAGTTTAGTAGTTGCCGACGTGTATACGGTTGTAAAATGTTAGAGCCTAACATCAAAAGACGGTGACAAAAGCATCGGATATAATTGCGCAACTCGTACTTTTGGGGCTATCGCTAAGCTATTCATTATCTTGAATGGCCGCTTGCTAGATGAATAATGGATTCTCCATTCCCCTGAATGCATTCTCTGCAACATTACCTCTGCGCATGGCACCCATTTTTTGAATCCGATAATGGATCATAGAACACACAACGACAAGCTTCTGTTGCAAGGGCTACACACGCCTGATGCAATGGGTCTCAAAACAGCACTCGCAAACACATACGAAACCTGTAAACGACGACCAACATTGTTTTAAAGACCAACTGTCCAACCTAACTCTTCCATTTGTACTGTCGAACGGTTACCGCAAGCAGCGTGACTTCTTGTAATCGGTGTCGGATGCGTCTGCACAAAAATGTCGCCCTTTTAAGTGGCTTGAAGCATATCGAATCATTCGGAGGCACAGCACGAAAAACTAGAGAAGCGAGAAAGCTGACACATCGAACTTGTCGAGGTTTGGATGCGTATGGCTGAATGGCTAGTTGGCAAAATCGGGGGGAATACACGTCTCACACGATTATTTAAAAACAGTATTTTGACAAGATCGAACACAAATGTTTGGAAGTAGCGTGTAGCGGAGCTGCACAGCTCCTTAAGTCAGAGGGAGGACTTACCGCTCAACGAGCAACTTAGTTCTAATCAACTAGACTCAATGAGTCAACAAGCGTAAAACTTATGGTCCTTGTTCCAGGGGACCAAACGATTCAGTGAATCCACAGCACTTAGTGCTCAAGCGTAACTAGCTACCTCAAGGGAGGTGTTGCCAACTCTTAGTGATCAGTGATCAACGGCCAAAGACGCCTCGCAAGGCACGTGTCTTTAAGATCAAAAGGGAACTGGATTTTATCTGCATTTAAACCTATAGAATATCTGAATCCTAATCTAGACACTCATGTCCAGATCTTAGTGCAACTAAGATCTCTCCTATCTGGTGGCTGACACCAGTCAGCCCCTATAAACCGATAAGATATTCTATGTTTCTTTCAGTGGGATACCATTCGTGTAATCTAAGACAGGGTACCAAGTACCCAACTACGTGTAACCTCTTTTTTATCCTCCTCCACCAGACTGACGCTTACCTAAACGTCAATCGAACTTTTGTTCTTCCACGAGGTCAGTGCGCTTGCGGCTCACCTCGCGGTAACGTAAAGCTTAGCACGATGTCCTCATCACCTAACGAGTCAAAGACTCCCAGTGATTACCTCGAAATGAGGGAAGTTTTGGACTATGGTAGCAATGCCAGTGTCCCGGGTGATGCAGGTACAATGTCTGGTACACCCATGTCCGAAGTACAACCTCGTACTGCCCCCTGTCCGTTCCCTGATCATGATAATGAGAATTCGCCATTGGCGCCACGCTCAGCACCCGGTTCGGATAATGCCATCTTAACGAACGCGCTCAATGAGCAGCAACAGTTACTTGTTAAACAAAGAGAAAGCGCTCGGCGCCATGCGCAAATGGTCGCAACCCTCGAGCACCAACGTGACTATACGATCACTTCACCCAGTGTGGAGGAACGCTAACGTCAAACGAACGGCCAATCGTTGGCAACGTGGGTCATTGACCATAGGTCTAAGTCTCCCAAGGGATGGAGATCGGACAGGCACTTCGCGAGAGGTACCTGGAGCCTCACCCAACGACCTAAGGTCAATACAAGGCACGTCTTGACACGCAAGCACGTTGTGCACCGGTCCCACCCGATCAAGGGTATGCCCATTCTCTTGTTTGCAGGCGAACCAGAGAGCGAAGAATACAATGCCTTCGCCCGCTGGGTGCACTGATACGTCGCCTCAGCAGTGTGTCTGCTCTAAGAGCTAGTGCCAGTGTGGCTGTGCGTCTAGAAAGTAAGCTTCGGTATGACTATGCCAAGCTTAAGGCCAGATGCCAATTGCGTAATCGCACGCGATATGCTTCGGCTACTACGGTAGTCACGAGCGTTGGTCAAACTATGACCACCTCCCCTCCAAATCACACCGATAGTGGAGGGAATCGTCCTCGGTCTCAAGATAACCACGATGTTCAAAAACATCCAAAGCATTAGGAAAATCTTGCCGGAGGGGTACCTCGTATTCTCATCAGTCCTCCGACTCCAGGATGCCCACGCCATTTTACCAGATACTGGCATTGGCCGTGACGACGAATTCATTTTTGGTAGTCTTTCAACATGAAACTGACGACACCCATGCTCATCGAGCAGCGTCGGTGGTGGCCGGTATAACGGTGGCAGTCCACGATAAATTGGGTTTCGAAGTGAAGAGTCTTCAAGAGAACTTGGGTAAGACCCAGTGCATGCTTGATGCGATGCAGAGTCGCCTTTAGGCAATGGAGCATGCTCAAGCTCGGAGCGAGGCTCAGTTGGACTTGCTGATTCGCTTGCAGCGATCCGGGGCACCGCCCTCGTCGTCGGCGCAAGCGCCTCAAAGTTCACGCGGGAAGGATCCCGGTACGGCTTGAGTAAGCCTACGTAGAACACTGGGTGTGTGCGCAATTTGCGCGGAAGGTTGAGCATATACGCACAGCTCTTCTTGGTTTTAATCTTAAACGGTCCGATGAAGCGTGGGCGCAACTTTTTTTTTGGAGAGAGCAGACACTACATTTGTAGGTAGGTTTTTAGCATTGAGTAATACTTGGTCTCCGAACTTTTAACTTTCAATACAATATCTTCATTTGGCATCATTTTGTTGTTTTTTTGATATTGGCTATCAACCATTGCGGCGCGCACATGTCGTAAGACATTCAATTGCGTTGCAAGAAACGCGCCTACCTGTATTTGAACAGTAGCAGGACTGATATTCAGCAAGCCAATCGGCAACCACTCCCTTTACCAAGCCCTGGACCATCGAGTGGTATCGTTTTTTACGGAGCGCGAGGGTGCGTGAGACCGTTTACGTAAAACGGCGTAAAGCCTATGGAGGCATGAACAGCGTTGTTCAACGTAGATTTAACAACAGGAAGCACTGAGCTCCAACGACTTGGCGTATCAACGCAAACACTGCGCAAAATGTCATTGATGACGCGATCAACTCGCTCATTTGGACCATCAGTCTGCGGATTACTCTCTACGATCACGTCCAACCTGGTGCCCAGAACCTTGGAGATGGAAGTCCAAAACTTTCCAATGAAACGTGGATCACGATCAGAGACAATTGCCACAGGCAAACGATGCTGTCCAAACACACGATCGATAAATAGCTTTGCTGTGCCTTCAGCATCGATCGTATCCGGCCCAGCCGCTAATTGAGCCATCTTGCTCAAACGTTTGACAAAGGCCATAATACCAATGTGCCTTCCGAATCTTTCGGTAGGCCAAACGCAAAATCCATACTCATGGATTACCAACACCCAGTGGGTACATGCAGACTAGCCAGCGGCGCAGCCGCATGTGCAGAGGGTTTGACCCGTTGACACGTTTCGCACGTACGCACATAGGTGCTCACCTATTTAAACAGTTAAGCAACAAATAAGTCTAGCTCACCGAGCCAAAGGTCTTCTCACGACCGAGATGACCGCTCAAAGCGGTATCATGTGCCTCATAGAGGATTCGATGCTTCAATTTCTCATCGTGAGTGACAGCAAATTGAGGGGTATCCTCATATCCGTGCGATAGCACAACAGGCCATAATCGATGGAAAATCGATGTAGCCTCGCACGTATTTGTGTCGACAATTCTATGTCCGAGTCTTTAAACTCATCGCTCCCAAGAGCCCATAGCAAATCTACATAGTGTTCATCCTTGGCATAAGCCGCACGAATTTAATTCAGTGACTGATTATGACAGTGTCGAAACATGATTAAGCTCATAGTTATGTCGGCGTGATAGCACATTAGCCAAGGCATTTTGCTCATCAGCCAAGGCATTTTGCTTTCCTGGCTTATACTTCACCTCGAAGTTATTTTCGGCAAAGAAGGACAGCCAACAAGCCATTCTCTGTGAAAGATGAGGCGACTGTGTCCCAGTACACAATGACTCATGATCATTATAGATCAAAATAGGCTTTGAGACAAGGGAGATGCACTCTGAATTTGACTATAGCATACTTTAAAGCAAGTAGCTTTTTGTCATGAGTTGATTAGTTCTTTTCAGCAGTTTTAAGCTGGCGAGACTCAAACGCAACGACGCGCTCGCATCCATCAACATCTGTGTGTAACAGAGCACTATCAATGGCAAATTCTGATGCGTCACAGACGACACTGAAGGGGCGATCAAGATCGGGAAAGCCAATTTTGGCGCATGAAGAAAACGCTTCCTAACCGTTGTAAAAGGCATCGTGATTGGTAATGCACCAACAACAATCCAAATCCTTTTTGGGAGATTGGATAATGGCCTAGTCGTGTCTGCGTAATTTGCACTAAACTTATGCAAGTAATCGGCAAGGCCAAGCCACTTACGTAAGTCCTTTTGGTTTTCAGGAACCGGCCAATCGACTATGGCCCTTACCTTAGCGGGGTCCGCTCGAGCGCCTCTCCTCCCATCGAAGCACCTAGAAAGGAAATCTCTTCTGCACCAAAGATGCACTTAGATGCATTAGCGAACAATTTGTTCGTGCGCATGCACTCGAGCACCGCTCGTGAATGATCAATGTGGTTATCCACATCTGATCGACCATTCGTGTGAAGACTATGGACAAAGATGTCGTCAAAGTACGTTTGTGCATAACCTCGATGAGGTCAGAACAGTTGCATCACCAGACCTTTATAAGTAGCCGTGTGGCGTTCGACAGCACTTGTGGCATAGCGAGCCACTCCCAGAGCATACCGCTCGGAGTAATCACCGCTGTTAGCGGAATATCACTTGGTCGCATGAGTAGCTGGTAATAACCGTCGACTAAGTTGAGTGCGGTGTAAAGTGTACACCCTGCCATATTGTTCTATAAAACCTTATTTCCAGAATAGGCGTCTGCTCCGATTTAGTTGCTGCATTAAGCTTATTATAAGCATGCACAATGCGCCACTTGCCATTTGTCTTCTTCATACAAAACTTCGGTGTTGAATGAGAAGATTTACTCTCACGAACCTTTTCAGCCGCGTGCTTAGCACGACAGAAATCGTCAATGACGTCACACTGCTCTTAAGGCAACGGCCACTGCCGCAGTATTTATTTCCTGGAACTAAGTCAATTTCATGACGCACACCTCTATCAGGTGGTAAGACAGACGGTGGATTGTGACACACCACATCTTGAAATTCCTTAGCAAAAGGATTAAATGGATCCAAAGGAGCTTCAAGGATCGAATATCCACTTCACGCACTAAGTGCTGCTTTTGTGTCTTCTAGGACAGACTCATCAATTAATGAGGACGAGTTCAACTCGACATCGGGTCTAATGACCACTAGTTTGGATTAATCGCCTGCCTTTAAGACCTGGCCAAACTCGCCATCCGACATTTCGTCTAGCTCACACAGAGCATCCAAAGATGAAAGGGTTTCAAGGCTAACATTGCAATCAACCTGACCAGTCACTCCATTAACAAGCGTATGTAGTGTATTACTATTATCACTCAGTGACGGTGTGGACGCCCGGCGGTTTACAGTTGCCACCTGGCGTATAAGTCGTCTCTCGGAGACCTTACACCCCTTAGGGGTCAGGACAGTACTGTCCCCTTTTATCACTTCTAACAGTAGTGCGCTCTTTACTAGAGACGATGTCTTGAATGCCATCCGGTGAAGGGTTGAAAGGCTCGAACACTATACCCAGTGGATTTCCAGGTGCCACTCCACGTACATAATGCGGACCGAGCCCCGAACTGAACGGCGTTTCGCCAACAATGTCATCACCGACATTAAGTGTGGTGCCTTCACGGCCGACCCCACTCGGTGAATTTAAACGTGCCATCTCACACACATCAAAGGAATCACATCCTTGATAATCCGGCCCTAGGAATACCATGCTTTCAGCATGCAGTGACTCGTTATCACAACGAGTAACACTCAACGGAGTACGTGCCGTATCACCAAAATTTAATGAGCTACGCTCAGAATCTATGTGTACAACATTGGAGTTAGACAACTCAGACATTCTAATGTCCAGTACATTGACATCTTCTGCCAAAGGCTCGCGCCAGTAGTGCTTCTGTTGCCAAGTGAAGGTGGGTTCATGACTTTCCAAACTTTGCTAGGAACGTTGCGCGTGGCGTCTAAGGTCTTAGACCTCCAATCAATCCATGGCTCACGGCGTTCACGCAAAGCCATACCAAGGATGAGATCACATCTCGAGTCCAAATCAAGGACAAGACAGCGTTCAATGCTGTCAAAGTCTAAAAATTGTATACCTAAGTTCAAATGAACTTTAGGCACAGTAACATGGAACTTTAGGCACAGTAATACGACTTCCAGTTGCTAAACGAACCGTGATAGAATCACCCTCATGCGCCGTAAGCACCTCAGTATAACGTTGACTTTCCACAAGGGAAAGGCGTCGATCATGATTACAAGACGCTCCAGAGTCGATCAATATTGACTAAGGCCTCTCAAAGCGCTTAATTTTCGCCTCGGAGACTAACAAGCCAGACTTGCAAACACGCTCCCTACCAATAGGTACGGAGCTCTTTGGGGCTAATCTCTGTTTAACTTTACCTCCTAGATGTGTAACAGAACTTAGTTCTTCCCCAGTAGGGCGCCCCGCGCCTAGTGGAAGTCGGCAATTCCCCGTGCCATGCCAGACTTCTGGCTCAAGGTATAATGTTGGCTTGTAGCCTGACGCTGTTTAAGTAAAGGGCAACCAGGCCGTAAGTGTTCAGTGCTTCCGCACGTAAAACATCGTCGCACGACTCGTTTCTGCTCAGCAGCTTAAAGTTCAACTTTACCTTCATCTTCAGCATAGCTGAGATTCATCGGTTCCGGCCTGTTAAAGGCTGGACCACTCATGGAGTTTGCTCTCGCAAAGCTAGTGTTGTACCCAATCCAGCCAAGCCTGGACGACGTGAAATTATGCCCAGCATTAAGAGAAATTATCATGGCCTCTTCAAACGTAGAGGGGTGAACCTGAAAAACTTCGGTTCTGGCAACGCCAGTACGAAGACCTTCCATGAAGATAGTCACATGATTGCCTCGGGCAGAGGGTCAGACTGCATTGCAGCCATGAGAGTTCTCAGCTCTTGGACATAGTCCGATAACTCATTCTTACCCTGACGGGTAGACAAAAAGCGTGAACGGACGCGGTAAGCTTGGTTAGGTGGTGAGGACATTTGTACCAGTTGTGACTTACGAGACTCCCATGTGGGAAACGCTAAGTCAACCGACGTACTACACTTCAAAGCCCATTCGCTAGCTCTTCTATCGAGCTTTGAGATAGCCAGCTAGACCTGTTCATGGTCAAGCTTGATCAGGCCTGCTCTCATGGCCGTCTCAATCTCACGGACCCAGAGAATGATGTTTTCACTCTCCTTACCGGCGAAGATCTTAACTTCCACTCTAAGTGGACGAGGCCTAGCCTCTTCATCTGGTACAGACATACAGCGTGTAGGAATAGCCGACGCTACTTGGTCTTGGAACTGCCGTAGAAGGATCGCTTCATACTGCATGAAGTCTTCAACACGTGCATTTAGCACCTCAGGGCCTTGTGAGACAAATAACTCCACGTACTCTGAACCCAAAGATGCGGTCAGCTGATCAAGCGCCACCTTTTGGGCCTCAGAGAGGGGAGTTGGGTGTTCCATCCTCACAGAGGATCAGTCTAAATAGACTCAGGCGTAGTTTGACTACAAGTTCTACCAAGTGTAGCGGAGCTACACAGCTCCTTAAGTCAGAGGAGGACTTACCGCTCAACGAGCAACTTAGTTCTAATCAACTAGACTCAATGAGTCAACAAGCGTAAAACTTATGGTCCTTGTTCTAGGGGACCAAACGATTCAGTGAATCCACAGCACTTAGTGCTCAAGCGTAACTAGCTACCTCAAGGAGGTGTTGCCAACTCTTAGTGATTAGTGATCAACGGCCAAAGACGCCTCGCAAGGCACGTGTCTTTAAGATCAAAAGGGAACTGGATTTTATCTGCATTTAAACCTATAGAATATCTGAATCCTAATCTAGACACTCATGTCCAGATCTTAGTGCAACTAAGATCTCTCCTATCTGGTGGCTGACACCAGTCAGCCCCTACAAACCGATAAGATATTCTATGTTTCTTTCAGTGGGATATCATCCGTGTGTCTAAGACAGGGTACCAAGTACCCAACTACGTGTAAATCCGTTACACAGACTGTTTGCGTGGAGAGAGAGGATCACGTGTGCAGACGTTAAGTCCCTATGAAATGCAATCAATTTTCGCTTAATTGATAATTTTGATGTCAATGCGTCTTTAATTAATGCAAATAATGTCATGACACACCTGGCATACTGTTTCCGCCGCAATTCCCTGGACGCCCGTTTCGACCTTTGCTACAATCTCAATGTCGAATTGCTGTGCTTCACTGCGTATCACCTTCGGTGCAGATACTATGCCGGTACTCAGTGCTTTGCGGTGCAGACTTTTATTTCGGTTATAGTAGCGACTGAAGCAGCGCCGTCCTCCGAAAATTGCTGTCGCACTCAGTTAAGTACCAGACACAGTCAACAGGAAATTTACAACATGAAGAACCTTGCAGTAAGTTCGTACCGCAGTAATCGGCAAGACCAAATTTGGACTGGTCACGTCATCACGCTTTCAAGCATCCTTTGGTCTTCTGTAACTCCGGTCCAAGCTCGGCAAAGTATAACGTGGTTTGCAGCATTTTATGTAGTAGTGCACTTAATATCATCAGGTTATCATCCACTGAGAGCAATCTTGCTCAGCCTGATCGCATGTCGTATCCACCTGGCTGAAGAGATCAAGCAAAGCACGTCATGAGACTTCTTGTCAGCATGACGGTAGTGCAAGCTGGCACATGAAGCACACATTCTGGTTCATACATCTCTAACCTATAAATAACCTTCCCATGCAAAAGTGCTGCTTTGTGTAGCCACGAACATAGCAGTGGACGTCTCGTATGAAACGGCCACCAGCTCTTACTTTTGGCCGACAACTCAGTTATCGTTAATCCTCAATACCGATTCGTTATTCGTAAGCTCGCTAACTTGCATCTCTCAGTGACACGTAAGAAATTACGTGTTCGTCAATACCGGTGTTGGTAGATGCTTGGAGAAAGTCTGTAGCACTGTGACAAATGGATTTTGTATTTTCGTTTACGCTTACAGCTTCACTAACTCAATTCGATTTGCATCATTCTGTTAGACGATTCCTTTCATTCTGTTAGACGATTCCTTTCATTCTGTTAGACGACTCCCATCTTCTTGCTGGCGCTTTCCATCATTCTAAGTCACCAGCCGTAACTTTAACTGTTTAACACCCTCTCATGTCGCTACACCCTTTGTTTGGGGTGCCACAAAACTTCACGTACACTAGTACGTGCAGAGGAAGCTAATCTACTCAACGAGTAAGCTGAGTGAAGGGTAAAAACAGAACTTTATTTAATATAGCTAAGCTATCAATAGAACTTCAATCTTCATCTAACTACATTGGACTACGCCGTCGTTTGAAGACAACCTGCTCACCACTAGTTGCGCGCTTCCAGCAGCAGTTGACGGCAATCTATGGTTGGTGTGTCTTATATCAACCAATCTTGGAGCAGCACACGAATATTATCATAAAAGGGGATAATTTTCCTTCAATATTACCCATCTCAGATATACTGGTAGTACATTGTCATGCTTGACAATATCCCTATTGACACCGTTTGGCATTAATTTCATGTAATGGCCTACCCCGTTACATCACCCCTGTAACCATCTACTACCCGTTAATTTAATTTGTCTGATTGGGACAGGGTGACCACCGTTGGATCACTCTGGGAAAAGGGGCACTTGTTGATCAAATTCTAACCCATTTTCCAATCCATCGCACGGTGTCAAATTCCATGCAATTGGCTGCCGAAGCAGCAAGAAAAGTGGTTGCACGCATGCGTGCAGCCGAACAGAGTTCTTTTCTTGCTTCAGCATCCGGTCGTGCTTCGCCTTCTGCTGTGATTTAGCAACAGGCGGTGCCTGTTGCGAACAGTCCACTTGGTGAGTCACCACTTGTGACAGATGTATCCCCTGCGTCTGCAGCGGGTATTACGAATCGCAATGCAGATGAGCCTAGAATTGAGCTCATCTATTCTTGGGAGTCGTATGATGTATCCGACTGGAAGGCGACACCTCGCACCTACATATCATTTGGGGCGGACACTGCAAGAGCCAGGTTGACTGGCTCTGGGGAACGTGGCGGCATCATCTCCAAGATCTTCGGACCGACGAATTGGCTGACGAATCCTCGCCTCACGCTAGTTCATCCAACGATAGGACGCGTGGTGAAGGGTTGATGCCCCTATGCATCCTCACGAGAGAAGCAACTTGAGAGATAGAGCTACCACTGATGTCAGTGCTCGTGCGGATACCACTCAAGAGACCAGGGACCGCAATGTCCTGCGTCACGCACCTCAAGTGGAGTCTCCTTGGATGCCGTCATCCAAAGAGTGCGATCGAGTGACCGGAATGACCATCGAACTGGATCGAATTAGGTTATTCGACTGTAGGAGGATCTGTCCTCCTAATTCCAGCACGGAAACTATCCGTGCTGAGGAAGAGTTCTTCACCGATGCATTTTTCAAGCATCGGTGGTTCAATGGCAACCGTGGTCGAGACGGTAAGGTCTTGGTGCAAGGATAGAATGCCTTCATATATAAAATCGAGTGCATAGGCCGTGAGTCCTGGCTCGGTAAACTTGATGCAGCTCGCATCAGGTTTGAAAAGCGTAACCCAGTCGGTGTACGGTACAAGTTGCACCGACTGTTAATGGAGGCAGGGTACACTTACCTTGCGATAGCGAAAATACGAATATAATTGAGTGCACAAAAATATTGTTTGGTGAAGTTAAAAAATATTAGATGGAGGCTAAATGTCGTGCGCCGTTACTAATAAGAACAGTGGAGCTTTATACCTCAAAGAAATTAGGTAGTTTTTCGTGTTCGGCGAACATTTGTACGAGGGATGGTAAAAGCCATAATTTTAGGGGCTTGCCTATGGACAGCGGTCGGAAGTGCGTTAGTTTAGCACAAGCGAGAAGTTCGAGGAAGGTAGAATAAGGGGAGTAATGGGTCAGGGCCCAGATGCTTACATCATCAAACCGTTATTCGCTATAGGCTGCGCAGGAGGCAAGACGGATGGAAAGTAACGGTGTTCTGTTAGGAGCATGGACTGTAGGCTGGTTCGTAGTGGGTGGATAGAGGAATGGGATTCGGTGAAGTCGTGTGAAAGACGCGATTTTGGTAGCCATTTTATCCAGGACAACAGGCCAATGTGCACCCTAATAAGTTGGAGAGTCGCACTTATATAATTACTGACAATCTGCACCAGGGCGCTCATTGTAGACAGTTGAAAGTGAACAACTGTCAGTGACATGTAGATATCTAACGGCAGCTGATGATACACCCACTGTTGCTCTGTTAAATGCAGGGTCGATGGCCCGGCGGTCACACGCGAAGAACCCGGTACTAAATGTTCAGGATGTCGGTTGGGCAAGTGGCAAAACTATGTTTTGGCAAAGTAACTTTTACAAAAAATTACATCGATCAACTTTCCAATGTTATAAAAGGACCGAATTTGTGACAGCGAGGAAACCGTCAATCTCCGCTCAGTTTTTGGTAAACCCTTCAGTTCGATATAACGCTACATGATGAGCTGATTTATGACATGGGTTTGGGGGTATTGTATCTCAAAGACCGGTTTTAAACATTTACTGGACTTAATTCAGTATGGTTCGCAATCGTTCTTATGGGGGTTTTAGCGCAAGATTATGTCAAAATTTGTCTGAAATGTTTGCGGACTCGAAGCTTTTTAATTCGCAGATGCCCTCATTCGCTTATTAATTTAAAAATTAGAGGCCCTCACAACAGCAAGCAATCTGCATCACGTGTTCATGCAAAGTTTTCCGTGCGAGTGGGTGGTTATTCTACTACTTTCTCTTACGTTGTTTATTTTATGCGTATTCGGATCGTTCGTGTCGCGTGCATGCGACGCGTCTTATAATTATCGGTCCTGCTCAATGCGGATTATCTTTCGATCTTTTTATGCTTTCCCGGATCTGTTAATGTGCAATGTAGGTACGTGCAGGAGGACATTAAGATAGTCGTGCACAGGGAGGTTCCGACAAGCACGCATGAGGACGCCCCTTTGATCAAAAAGACGTAAAGGCACCGCAACAAGTGAGATGTTACTTTACGATATTCCAGTTGTTGGTGCTACCTTTAAAGCCGATTAAACTGCGTGCTCGTGCAAGTAAGCGTCAATTTCAGCAATGCGTGAGGCATAGTGTCTGCACAGATTGTAGCAATGCAGTAAAAGCCAGGTTGAGATTGATCTATCAATTGCCCCGTCAAGTTTTGTAGGGTGTTAGTGCTGGATCAATTAAACTTTACATTGTTCTGAATTGTGACCCACCCTAATGAAGCGGCCGCATCATCTTTACAATTTTTACGTATTTATTGCATCAGTGATACTTATCGTTGAATGCTTTGGTTTATGTGATGGCGCTACCCTCACTCGATTACTTACTCACATCTTTTGATTAAAGGACATCACTAACTAGGCTGAAAGCCGCCGACAAAGCCGTCCACCTCACGACATTGTTGCGCAAAAAGGTTCCATTGTAAACCATTACGACAAATAAAGAGTTTCAAAATGCAACTGATGCATCTTGCTACCTATGTTATCGACTCACAAGTAGCCAATCATGTAGCGTTATATAAGACTGAGGAGATTTTACCAAAAAGCTGAGGGGGGATAAACGGTTCCCACAGGAAATCACTGGAAAGTACAAACTTGTCTCTTTCAGATGTATGAATGTTCAAGAGCACCAAATTTGATTTGGTACCATGTGCAACGGGTATGGGACTATGTGCAACTATCGCATGGCCCAAAGTTGTCTACTGTACTATATTAGCAGATTCAAGATATATGGAATCTGGTACCAGGTAATTGAACTTGAGACCTGGTCCTTAAAAACATAAATCTGAGCCGGCTGATTAGATTAAAGACTGAATTATTTGACAAGGGACACGAAACGTGACTTAGTCCTTTCTGACCCTAGTACTGTTCGTTGAAAGGTGACTGCTTTATAAAATCATTTCATTTGTCCATTTCGGTAACAGGGCGATGTGTGCATCTAGCTCAGGCAAAGACTGGTACGCTGGCGAGTACAGTGTCGGATACTTCCAGCCGGAAGACTGCAAGAGCAACAAGATTGCGCTCAAACTTAAACTGTAGTCGGAGCATGACCACTAGAAGGACGCATTCACAACGACGAAACCGTCGAGCTCCGAAAACAGCGAATTTGCACAATCGATTACGCGGCAGGCATTATTAGGGGTGCCAGAGCTACTGTTTTGGTGGCTACGCTCGTTTTATAGGTGTTCACCGTAGCTGCACCCTGTCCATTTTGTGAGCATACAGATGTCACACTAAAGGGTAGCTTTTGCTGAGTAATTTTCCCGTGGCGTCTTGTGATTGATCTAAGCGTACACGAATAACGAATTTATTAATGAATGAATGAATTGTTCGTTCGGGATATCTCGACTGTCAGGGCAGATGGAACTTTTCTTAAAGTACAATACAAAGCGTGTATGCTAGACAAAACATTGGATAACGTATATCAAAAATATATATACATCTACTTAAAGTTTCTTTGTATTTGGATATACAAGAATGATTAGGTGAGATTCGTAAAGGCCCCATCTCTGAGTATAAAAATGGACAGTCAAAAGGTTTTATAAATTGGTCACCTCTCAAAGAACAGTGTTACAATTTAGATGAACTGCACTACGATCCATGGTCATTGACACGGAGGAACCGGGACCAGGTGTTTATTGCGGCGCCAAGTCATACGATAATCTGAGCCTGGAACTAGGTGGTTGACTCAGGGACCAAGTGGTTGGCCAAGGTGAATTTGGGACCAGGTGTTTTGCCTCTGGAGCACTTGTGAGGTGGGAATGTAAATAACCGGGGACATGTCTTGTGTACCCAGCCCAGCACTCACCTCTATACGAAAAAGTGATATTTGAGATCAGGACGTGGATTCGTGAAATACACCTTGTAAGGATCGAAGGTGGAAATGATGTGGAGATCAAAACATAGGTTTAAGACAATCACTGGAAGTTTACATTAGAATTGTGATGAAACGTGTACGAATTCATGCCTAAAGTTAATGTGGTGAAGCAAGTATTCGAAAATGATGGAGTTGAAGGTCGACGAGCCGGACTGAAATGGGACCTCTCGGCCGGTAAAGGGACCGGGGACTTGGGAGTCACAGGTAAGGAGCGGTCGTTGGGTTCAACCGTGACGAGCGGTTAAGGTTTCGGCCAACGGGAACAAACCGACCAACGGTACAAGTTAAACGGTACCAAAATGGATCGTTCTTAACCACTCGTCAGTCGGCCTGGGTCGCCCAAGGTGAAACTCGGTCACCCGTAGGCCGACCTGGCCACCCATCGACCGACCTGGTCACCCATAGGTCGGCTTGACCTCTTAAGGTCTAGTGGCTCCTGGCCAATCATCATAGCAAACCCAGGTGCAAGGTAAGGATAGAGTAAAGGAGTTTAAAGGATAGGATAACATTAAATACTACTCAATTTGCGCTCTAAGTAGCACGACGTGTCGTGCGCTAAGAAACTTGTAGGTCTACCGACATGTTCCGGACCAGAGATATGTTTAGCCCACTTATCGAATAGACAGTTGTCAGTAAGACACAAGTGCAAGCAGAACCCCAGAAAATACATTGGCTTGCGGGTTGTAGAGTAGCAACTCCCCACTCAATCCCGCTATAGGAATCGGCCTCCATACCCTTGTGTCAGGGGGGAGACGTTTAAAGGCGAGGTGGTTAACACCCTGAGACACGTAAAGGCCAGACACTACTAGCACCTGAGACAACTGGTTGTAAGACCACTCTCGACCAAGTTGATCGAGTAGCCGCCTAAATTGAACCCCGAATGAAGCATATCCGCTCGGGGCCCCCCGGGTCGACCTCCAATAAGGCCGACGTCCACATCATCACCAAGTCCTCCGCAGAGTGAAACCCACCAGCCGACTGGTACACAAGGTGATTCATGGTCCACAAGCGGTATCGGGGTAACCTCTCCGATAGTCGGCATTCCGGCGCAGTGAGTGCTTTGGGGTCTCATCAAACGGTTTTGACAATTCCCTCCACCACATTTATTCAAGCATATTTAGCCCATCATTTGTAGTTTTTCCCTATCGTGTGTGGATAGAATCATGGTAATCTGGATGTAAGCGCAAAATATGAGATTCAGTGATATCTGAAATGGGAGTCAATATTGCGACAGTCAATTACTCAGATACAAGCGAGTGTTTTCAACACCTTTCCAGGGAAATACCCAGCGTAAATCCTGTACCAGTTTGGAGAATCCAACGAGGTTAATGATAGCTCAGCGATATAATCGTGATTAATTTGGCAGGATCATAAAAGAAACCTAGATTTAACTTCATACACTAAAGCTACGCGTCCCGCTCTCCAGTCAAGGATTCTTTGGATTCCCTCCGACTGAATAATCACGTGTCCTGAGACTCAGAATACCGATCTTGAGTTTTTGACCACGATCATGTAGATCGATCCTGGGCCATATGGCCAAGACTAGACAAATGCTCATAAGATTTCACTGCAATCGGACACAGTGCACAAGAAAATTGATATATAGCTTTAAAGACGTCTGAACCGGTCAGAGATGGGAAAAGAACTTTTAAGACTGGACAAAGTAAGATCACGACGCAGGAGTGCCAGATCACTGTGACCAGAATTCTGCAAAGTAGTAAAACCTTGTTATAATCACATCGCAAATCGACATCTCTTAAGGCCGTAACGACGATCTCAAGCCATTTCAATCGACATCTGTACAAGGTTAGCACAAAATGTTATTGTGAGGCATTGAAATGAGCACCCCTCCGTGAGTGGGCAAGTCTGAGCGAGTGGAAGATCAAAGCTCTCATCAGCAGTTTTGTGAGATAGACTATACCGTAGTGGTGGACGTATTGCTGATATCCACTTTAATATCTGATATATCTTGCTGTAGAAACTCTGCGACATCAACAAAGATTTGACTTGATGAAGCAACGACGCTTGGAGCTAAAAGATGATCGACGCTTGAGCTGTCGTGAGGCCTAATTTTATTTAATAAAACTGAGTAAACACAAAAATACAATTTCAAGACACATGTCCGAGAATTTCGCTGGAACAGGTCGTAAGTGACATGTTGACAAGGTAAGCACATATTCAACATCTTCCTGACGACTAGCACAGAACACACTTTACAATAACACCACGATTTCCGTCCTTCTACCATTTTATTCTTAAACCGTGACTTTGATAAGCTTTGACGCATACTTCATTTGCTTCTTCCACAGACGAGAGCTTAGTCTTTGCTAAACAATATTGTGGATAGCTTGCAAACGATGTTGACATATAAGCACTCTGGACCCCGTAGCTGTCATCATGCCCAGAAATGAAAGTCTAATCAGCCCCTTCTATTATTAAATAGGTTTGCTAAGATGACCATGTCAATTACATGGGAACCTCCTCATTAGAGAAAGTATCGTTTAGGCTGCTGCCACCTCGGTGTAAACGCCTGTAGCTCACAGAACTTTTAAATGGAATCACAAAATCGGCGCAAGACTAGCTATTTTTCCAAACGATCGATCATTTGAGTTTTAAATCGTGCAAAGATATGGGTTGAATTGACTTATTGAATAGTTACCACTCTCTTTGTAATTTCATAACGCTGAAAATGGGGCCAGAAAATCAATCTGCACAAAATCTTTTGTTGTGTCGTGTAGAAGGTCTGAGTTGCACCACAGAGACGCTAAAACTCTATTTGATAAAAACGCTACAATACTGCCTATCTATAATGAGTAGAACAGAGGGTACGAGATTCGTGTACGGAGATCGTTTGTCTTGGAAGCGGTTTAGACGAACCTGCAATTCTTCGAGAATCAAGAGAATGCAAAATGAAAGCGTCGCGTTCTTCTATGTCTAAAATATAAAATCCTTTCATAATTGTCATTATTCGACCTTTTTGCCAAGGCAGACATCAAGGCACTTGGAGCTGTATACAAGATGATTTGATTGTCCCGAGCAACAATCCGATATATATCCTTTGTAACGGAGCACCCTGAAGCTTGTACTGGTGACAGTACAAGCTGCTTATTCTGACGACAGAATAAGGCGGTGCCTCGTAACTTCACATACAGTGGTACGTGCAGATTAAGACGGTAAGAAGAAGCGATTACTTGGTTTAAGTAAAACGTAGAACTGTATTTATCATAGTTAATGTCTGTTAATAAATCACTATTTATCCTCATCTAACTATGTCTAAATACAAATGCGTATATCAACTATCTGCTTACCGCTCATTGCGTGCGTGTGTCGTGGCGCGTCTTCGTTGGTTGATATAATGGCCTATATCAACCAATTAGGAACTACTCGTAAGTGCTGCAGGATGTTTGTCCTTTTGACAATATTCTGAGAATGTCACTCATATAGTTATATTCTATTAACAAATTCTAATAAATTGTTATGTAACGATTCACCCCGTTACATCACCCCCCCTTAACCATCAGTCACTTTAGTGAATGATTGACTAAATGGATACTCGTCCCAAATCATTTGGGACAGGGTTTGTCCTTGTTGGTCCGAGTCCACTTTCCAACAATCCATCGCACGGTTAACAAGCCCGTGCGATGCGCGACAAAGGCCGCCGAGGGCGCGTCCGCACGTCTCTGTGCGGACGCCGAAGCAGAAACCACAGCAACTGATGTGTCATTGGTTGCTAAAGCGTCTCAGTCTGTGTCACATGGTGATGCATGCGCTCGTCATAAGGACACTCATGTCTTCACAGAGTACGAGCTCGGTGTCTCGTACTCTCCTGATACGGAAGACGGATCCGTATCGACGGCGATCGAATCCAAGCCGCCTGCCAAGCGTGGCATGGATGATGCTTTGCGTCGTAGCATCTTTGGTTCATCTGATGAATCAGATGAACCATCGCCGAAGCGAAGGCGCTCGAGATCGCAAGACTCGGGCGGTCACAGTGGTGTCGGTTCTCTTATTGACACCACTTCGCAGCAAGGTGCCAGTACTTCTGTCGGCACATCGCAGGAAGAGCGGGACCGCAATGTGTTGCGTCTCGCTCCCGAGAAGAAGGCATGGATGCCTCCAAAATCCGTCATGGATCGTTTGTCGGCGACGACGAGTGATCGTTGTCGAACACGATTGTTCAAATCGTCAAGGATCCATCACCTTGACCCCAGCGCGAAAAACTATCGCGCTGAACATGAATTCTTCATCGATGCTTTCTTTAGACATCGATGGTACAGTGGGAATCACAAACGTGATGGTCCCTCACTGCTTCAGGCGTGGAACGCCTACATCCCTAACCTTGAGGATGTAGGTCGTGACGCTTGGAACGACAGACTTATCAAAGCTCGTGATAAGTTTGAAAAGCGAACCCCGACAGGTGCACGCTACAAGCTGCATCGTCTGTCAAGGGAGAAGGGATTACCCTGCCTCTCTTGGGGAGACTCGTGCCCATGTTGTGTGAACAACTCTGCACGAGCACCTAAGGAGGCTTACCTTCCTAATAGCCCGTGGTGGCGCGTACGTATCTCTACTGAGATGTACGAAGGGATTGGCAACCTGAAATCTCTTAATGACCGTGCCGGGAAGACTTTCTCCGGCGGTCCTTCTGCGGCACAGGATGTGCCACGTCGTACTGCTCGACCAGACCCAGTACGTCAACCATCAATTGGGAGCGGGGCTCCCAAGTATCCCAGGACGGGGGATAGCCGCGCCACCGGACGAGAATACTCGTCCGACGTCCGTTCACGTCGCGGTGGTTCAACAGCTGCTCAACTAGATAGCGCTGGCCACCGCGAGAGTCCTCTAATGGAGGTGGAGTAGGAGGAAATATGCTCTCCACACGATCATGGGGATCCGTGTGTTACCGAGAGCTTCTTTGATCGCGTAACGCAAGGGTAACGCAACGATCTCGAACATGAGCGGGACAGGCGTCTCCAACTGGCGGACACTGCCTCGAAGCATCGAGCTGAGTTTGCCTTGCTCAGCTTGACAACGAGAGAGCTCTGACGTCGCTGCGTGAAGAGCTAAGGGTAGCTCGTGGGAATGTTGATCGGTCTCGGGCTGAGATAACTGCTCTTCAGACCCTTGTTGATGTCCACCATCGGGAGCACAAGGCTCTCTGCGAGATGCTTAGGCGCAAGGGCGTTCTTCATCGGAAGAAGCAGCGTACTAATGGTACGGCTTAAGCCGACCAACGTAAAACGTGGGATGCGTTCGCATCTTACGTGGTAACTCGATCGTATATGCATTGCCTAGGCGGTGCAATACACGAAATGGGCCAATGTACTTGGGTAGTAGTTTACTGCTACCCAAGTTAGTCACTACATGCTTTGGTAGATTAACCGTAGACAGTAGGACTAAGTCACCTTTATTAAATAAAAGAGTGTTTGCCCTTCCATTCTTTTCAGCGTTTTGCTTTTGCTTATCCACCGCTTCGGCGATGGAGTCTTGCACAAAACGGACTACCGTTTCACGAGCCAGTATGAACTCATCTGATGACTCGTTAGCTTCAGTGTGCTGTGAGCGCACTGCAGCAACATACAACCTTTTCTTCAGTGAGGGCTTCCGCACTCTCACTGGGATCATTTCTTCAGTGAGGGCTTCCGCACTCTCACTGGCATCATCTTCTTCGATATCGATGTTATCGATATCTGGCATCAAACGCAATGACCTCTTCGTCAGAGCGTGATGAGCGTGAACCAAATCGGTTTTTGCTCGCGCGAGTCCCTCCCCCTTAAACCAGAGTTACACTCTAGTAAGGTGGGTATACGCGGATGGCGTAAGCCATTCACGTAAAACGGTGTATGTGTCGTGGACGCATGCACCGAGTTGTTAATGGCAAACTCTACTATTGGCAAGAACTCACTCCAACTCTTAAAGGAGTGTACGTATCCTCGACGTATCTCTTCGAGGACACGATTGGCGCGTTCCGTCTGACCATCTGACTCTGGATGATCAGATGTCGACATCATCAAGCGCGTTCCGAGTGATTTGAACACGGAACGCCAGAAATCAGCAGTGAATCGTGGATCTCTGTCTGATACGAGTTCACGGGGTAACCCATGAAGTCGGAAGATGGTGTCAATAAAGACACAAGCCCAGCCACTTGCTGTGATTGACTCTGGTACAGCCACAAGGTGTACCATATTTTTAAATCTGTCAACAAATACAAGAATACCCGTATTCTTGCGTGCGTCGTTGGGTAACCCGAAGACAAAATCCATTGAGATGGATTCCCAGCACTCATCCGGAACCGGTAGAGGCTGTAAAGGTGCACGAAGTGAAGGACTTGACTTCACTCGTTGGCATACTTCGCATGCGCGAACGTACTTTCGCACAAACTGATACTGGCGGGGCCAGTAAAAGTCTCGACTTACCGTGAGATTTGTTTTCTCACGGACACGATGTCCTCCTATAGGAGCATCGTGATACTCGAACATGATCCGCAAACGCAGATCAGTATCATCTGGAATGACAACACGTGGTGTGTCACCAGAAACAGCTGTATAATACAGTAAACTGTCGCGAGTAGTGTATCGATCTGATGCAGATCGATACGCAGACTATAATCGTTTCAACGATTCTCGAGATGGTTGTGAGAGATGTGTCAGCAACTTCACTATCTCACCATCTTGGGCATACGCCCGCCTCACATCATCATGTAATGTTGAAGATTGTACTGAGGACGTCATAACTGCAACAGTGACTGTCTCACTGTTGGGTTTCACGACTGGTTAAAAGTCGGGCCGACGTGAGGGTGCATCAGCGACGACATTAAGTCGTCCTGGTTTGTACTCGACCGTAAAGTTGTATTCTGCAAAGAATGACAACCACCGCGCCATTCGTTGTGAAAGGTGCGGGCTGTTTACTGCCGTGCGTAACGACGCATGGTCAGTGTAAACAATGAAGGGTCTATCTCCTAATAGATAGACTCTGAACTTCGCGAGTGCATACTTCATGGCAAGGAGTTCTTTGTCATGCACTGGATAGTTCTGCTCAGCTGGTTGCATCTGACGCGACTGATAGCAAACGACGCGTTCAACGCCTTCAAGATCGTACTGCACTAATGCACAGCCGTTTGCGAAATCGCTGGCATCACAGACCACATAAAGTGGCCTGTCCTGATCGGCTATTGCTAGGACTGGGGATTGTATCAAGCTCTGCTTGATACCCTCAAAGGAGCGCTGACATTCAGCGTTCCATAACCACCTCTCGTTCTTTTTCAACAAACGAGAGAGGTTTACAGTCATCTCGGCGTAATTGCGTGAATACTTTTACAAATACGCCGCTAACCCAAGGAATTTTGGAAGACCTTTGACATCAACCGGCACAGGCCAGTCGGTGATCGCCTTTAACTTTTCGGGATCGGGACGTACACCGTTCTTACTAACGATGCACCCAAGAAGTGGTATTTCGCTTGCTGCAAATATACACTTCTTGAGTTTTGCATACAATTGATGCTTTCGCATGCTTGTAAGAACCTGTCGGACGTGGTACCTGTGAACCTCAACGTCCGACTTTCCATCCATAGCTCGACTATGGATGAATACGTCATCGAAATAACTCGGCGCAAATTCTCGTACTGGTCTCAACAGATGTGATACACATCTGTTGAACGTGGCAGGGGCATTACTAAGCCCTTGTGGCATTACTAGCCATTCCCAGAGCATGCCGCTAGGCGTGATCACTGCGGTATAGGGTATATCCCGTTCTCGCATAGGGATTTGATAGAAGCCATCCATCAAATCCATGGACGAAAAGATGGTACTCTTTGACGTACCATCTATGATTACGTCCTTCCTCGGTATCGACGTCTGATCCGGTACCGTGGCAGCATTTAACTTGTTAAAGGCATGCACAATCCGCCACCCTCCTGTTGCTTTTCGCACACAGAAGGTCGGAGAGCTATGTGGGGAAGTTGATTCCCTCACATGGCCCGCAGCTAAACGATCGGCAAAGAACTTGTGGATCGCAAGTACTTGTTCACGAGGCAGTGGCCACTGCTTCATGACACATTACTTCGAGCCTGGTTTAAGCTAGACCTCGTGTCGAATACCTTTATCCTTCGGTAATTCGCACGGAACAGTTTCAGGGAATACATCCTTGAATTCAACCAAATCTTCATAGAGAGGATTTGTCTTGAGCGATTCCCACGATTAGGAGTCATACCGCTCAACTCGTGTCTTTTCATCTAGGACACTCTCGTCCATAAATGAACTACTGAGAACTCTCTCGTTCTCAGTGAACACTGTTGCTGACCTTATGTCGGTTACACACTCGTCGTCAGCGACGAGTACGCAGATCTGCTTGACTTTGCCACTACGTAGGTCGCGCAAGAACCTTTTATGTTCGAGCGTTGGCAACCGAGTGATCTCCGAAGTCAACTTCGGAGGCGCAATCAGATCAAGTGTATAAGCGCCTACACTTGATCCGTTATTGACTATGACATTCAATGTCTCTGTCATTTCCTGGGAACTTATTCTTTCAGGCCTCAAAGGACTTATTCCTTCGGCTTCCCGGGGACTTATTCCTGCGGGTTTCGGGGAACTTATTTCCACCGTATTTGTAATCTTGGGACTTATTCCCTTTACTTCCTCTAGCTGGAGTTGCGCAACCACAGCGAGATCCTCTACGAAAGACTCTCCAGTCGATCTAGGATTATCTTTTCGCTTAACCTGAGCGATCGATTGTTTCTCTTCTAGATGTTCCACGCTAGAGATACATCTTTGTCCCAGTCCACTCGGCTTATTCGAGTGGTGGACCTTCGGCGCAGCCTGTGTTTCCTCACAGCCGCCGGAACTTTGCTCCGAAGTGTAACCGTTTGTTACACTAAGGTTTTGTGCAGTCGTACGAACGACCGTACCACAAGTGAGGCCATCGCACTCACTCGTAATACATCCACAACCTTGTGGACGCTCCAAAACGTTCATCGGATGGCCATCGGATAAACAAGCGGCACGCGTCGTTACTGCTCGATGTTGCCAGTTTACCCGTGGTTCGTACCTTCTAAGCCACGGTATTCCAAGGATGACATCAAATTTGTCATCCAATTCTAATACGATAAAGTCATCGTCATATTGGGTATCTTCTAGCGTATAGTGAATCTTCACTATACGCTACATGACGGTGACGGATGCGCCTGTCGCAAGACGTACCGTCATCCTCGTAGGAGATGTGTCACATTCACTGAGCTTGAAGTGACCATCTTCTAGCGATTGGCGTCGCACAAAATTGCTGGACGCCCCACAATCGACTAGAGCTCGAAGAGACAGCTTATTCGTCACTTCGAGTTTCAAGGTAATGAGTGAGTCCTCATTACCTGGAGCAGCAACGCACAACGTTTATGTGCTGGGAACAACCTTCATCCTGAGGCCTACAAATTCTCTTGACGTTGCTGGACCAGTAGGGTGCTTAGCACTTACTGATCCTGTCTGTTTTTTGGCGGTCCATCTCGTTGTTGCGTCTTTGCACCGATAGCGGACCCTCTTCCCTGCCCCTTTCTCATGGATGGACGGTCACTACGCCCAGTGTTGCGAGACACTGGACGAGGGGCACTACACTCGTAAGCGTAGTGTCCTGTCTTTTGACATCTGTTGCATCTCTGCAACTCTTGTAGCCTGTAGAGCGAGCCTTCTCGCTCTCTACATAACAGAGTTCCATCGGCTCTGGACCTCCGCTGTCATATCGTCTCGGTTGACGATATGATGTCGAGCTGGCGCGAGCCTGTCTCATACTGAAGTCTTCCTGTTCCGCAATGGAAATGGCTTGTTCTAGTGAATCTAGTTCAAGCCGGAACAGGTGAGTCTTGACGGGACCATCCGCAAGACCCTGCATGAACACCGAAACCAACGTGTGTTCATCCACCGGATTGGAACTTATACAACTCGTAAGATGTCGTAAATGTTGTGCGCAAGCGTGCACATCACGCTTACCTTGTTTGAGCTTCAAGAGTTCGGTTCGAGCCCTGAACTCAGCTCTAGGCGGTTCAAACGTTTGTCTGAGCCGCGACTTGAAGACTTCCAACGACCCAAACGCATATGGGTCGTGCAACTTGAGCCCCAGTGCCCAAGTCTTGGCACGTCCTGCCAGATTTGACTGGGCAAAATGCAACTTGCATATCCCCGTCGTCGATGCGACGCGCCCTTATGGCGTCATCCAATTCGACGAACCATCTCAAGAGGGAGTCCTCTTCGACCCCCCTATACTTGGAGATGTCAATCTTCAAGGTTTCGGGTCGACGCGAGTGCATCGACCCGCCAGCAGCAGCCTGCTGCTGTCTCAACAGTTCAAACTGTTGAGCACCCTGTTCTCTCAACAACTCTGCTTGTTGAGAACCTTGTTGTTGAAGCAAGGCTACTTTCTCGCGTTCTGCGTCAAGTTCATTTTGAATGAACTTGGCGATAGTAGCATGTTGGGCATCTCTATTGAGAGCCTCTAGCATGACGCTAACAGCATGGATGCCCATGGTTGAACCCATTCGTTCAACCGCATCCCATTCGATATCGCTCAAATGGGAGTAGCCGTCACGCGTAGCGTGAAAGCTTTGGTCATCTTCATCATCCAACACATTCATGTTAGATGTGAACGTGGTCCTTGGACGGACTACGAAGTGCTACCAGGTGTAACGGGGCACCCTGAAGCTTGTACTGGTGACAGTACAAGCTACTTATTCTGATGACAGAATAAGGCGGTGCCTCGTAACTTCACGTACACTCGGACGTGCAGAGGAAGACGGTAGGAAGAAGCGATTACTTGGTTTAAGTAAAACGTAGAACTGTATTTATCATAGTTAATGTCTGCTAATAAATCACTATTTATCCTCATCTAACTATGTCTAAATACAAATGTGTATATCAACTATCTGCTTACCACTCATTGCGTGCGTCTGTCGTGGCGCGTCTTCGTTGGTTGATACAATGGCCTATATCAACCAATTAGGAACTACTCGTAAGTGCTACAGAATAATTGTCCTTATGACAATTTTCTGAGAATGTATCTCTTATAATTATATTCTATTAACAAATTCTAATAAATTGTTATGTAGCGATTCACCCCGTTACATCCTTGATCAAAGGAGGCTCGCGAATTTAATCTCTCGTGAAGGTGGGGTTTTATGGTAGTGATTCTATGGCTTTTTTAAACCTCGTGAAGAGATTTACTATCCCCATAAACGTCAAAATGAATTTCGGGCAATCGCATGACAGGAATACATCAGAACTTCGCTACCCGCGGAAGTCAACTACGTCAATGTTTGTGCGCGTGGTCATTTTTGCAACTTCGTTGCCCTTACCATAAAGAAGAGCCCTGCTTTCATCAGTACGCCATCAGCGGCACCGATTAGGATCTAGTGGAACAGGCGTTCAGTTCCTACACTTTCTGTGGCAGGTAAGCATTGATGTCATTTTGATATAATTTACCATTTTACTATCATTCTCATTCTTTGGTACCCCCAACGCATGTGAAGGGCTCATGTGTACGCAGATCTGGTCGTTTCAAAAGTATACGTAAAGTAAAATGATAAACGATCTCGTCCCACAACAACCTGTCCTGCGTGGGATGGGACGCGGGTCAGATCGATCCCGCATAACCCTGCGCAGGACAGAGCCAGCGTCAGAAGATAGGACGCGGGATGGGAATAGGGATGGGACGCTAGATAGGCCGATCCCGTCTCATCTTGCGCTCGAGAGTGCCTTCCCGAGTCCGGAAGCCACAACGAGACAAGGGAGCGTCAATCGTTAGTGACACGCCCTTGTCTCGTTGTGGCTTGGGAATAGGGATGAGACGCTAAATAGGCCGGTCCCGTCTCATGGTGCGCAGGAGAGAGCCTTCCCGACTTAGGGAAGGCTCTACCCTGTGCACCATCAAGTGCAGCTTCAGGTTTCTCTCACATTTCAATTCACCTTGAATACCGCAAACACATTCACGTCAATCGATGAATCTCCGTCTCATCACCTTCATCGCTGCACTCGCCACTGGTTCCTCCACAACTCACGCTGGGAAATGTCCATTCGGTTTCGATGTAGTCGCAAGTGTGAAACTGCAAGAGCGTCAGATCTCCAGTGAGCTCTACAGCTCCACGAGCTGCGACGTGGTCGACTATGATCTGGTCAAACAGGATCTGGAGAAACTCATGACCGACTCGCAAGCCGTCTGGCCTGCAGACTTTGGCCATTACGGCGGTTTCTTCATCCATTTTGCGTGGCGCTGCAGTGGGTCCTATCGCCAATCAGATGGACGTGGAGGTTGTGACGGTGCTCGAGTCCGCTTTCTACCGGAGCAAATGTGGGGGGACAATCGGAACTTGGACAAAGGCTTTCGTCTCTTGGACCCCATCAAGGCCAAGTACGGTGACGCCTTGTCCTGGGGCGACCTCATCATCTTGTCGGGTAATGTAGCCATCAAGAGTGTCGGAGGTCCCGTGCTCGGCTTTTGTGGTGGCCGTCGGGACGACGTTGATGGGGCCAGCAGCGTGCCGCTTAATTCAACATTTCATCCAGCAGTCGATGCACCTTGTGCCGTGACGGGGCAGTGTGAGAAACCATCAGGACCTACTACTACGGGCCGCATCGCCGCGAACCCGGAAGGTCCAAAGAACAAGCCGGACCCTGTTGGATCAGCTCTGGAAGTGCGTGACATGTTTACTCGCATGGGCATGAACGATCGCGAGACAGTAGCTCTCATTGGTGGTGGACACGCTATTGGGAAGGCACACGGTGCCTGTCTGACTGGTCCTGGTTCGTCTCCGCTCGAGGATCCTGGGAACCCATGGCCCGGAACCTGTGGCGAAGGCGAGATGAAGGGCAAGGGGAACAACACGTTCACTAGTGGATTCGAGGGTGCGTGGACGTCCACCCCGACCAAATGGAGCAATGAGTACTTCAAGAGCCTCACGCAATTGACGTGGGAGACGTATGTCGGACCGGGAGGTCGAACGCAGTGGCGCCCCGTACCGGACACGCCTGTACCTATTCGGATGCTCACGTCCGATATGGCACTGGTGAACGACGCGAGCTACCACAAGCTTTCGCTCGAATTCGCTGCTGACCAAGCAGCATTGGACGACGCCTTTGCTCACGCCTGGTACAAGTTGACGTCATATGATATGGGTCCCGTGGCTCGATGCCGTGGCAACGACGTGCCCCCAGCGCAGCCGTTCCAAAACCCACTACCACCGACACCTGCAACTTTGCCGGATTTTGGTGCTGTGCGTCGTGACGTTCGTGATCTGTTGAAGAAGTCGGTAGACGGTCTACCGAGCGACTTGACCAGCGATGGGACGCCGTATAACGGTGCTTTGTTTGTGCATGCAGCGTGGCAGTGTGCATCATCATTTCGTGTCACTGACTACGCTGGTGGCAGCAACGGCGCCAAGATCCGGTTTTCGCCGCAGAAAGACTGGCCTATGAACGCTGGCGTTGACAAGATCATTGCTGCGCTAGAGCCGATCAAGGCAAAGTACGCGACGCTCTCGACTGCTGATCTGATTGTACTCGCAGGACAAGTAGCACTGGAAGACAGTGGAGACGTGAAAATCGACTTCCTGGGTGGTCGAACGGACGGTCAGAGTGGCAAGGGGGATGAGATTCTAGTCCCGCGTGACTACTACCCTTCGGTTCTGGTCGGTGTGCTCGACAACATCAAGATCCTGGGTGTGTCGCCGGAAGAGGCCGTTGCTCTGGCTGGACGACCCCGCAGTGTCGAGCAGCAGAAGGTACTTGGCTACAGCGGCTCGTACTCTGACAACTCGGTCGCTTTCTCAAACGAGTACTTCAAGATTCTGCTGAACGAGAAGTGGAACCAGGCGGGATCGAACGAGTTCAGGGCTGAAGGCAAGGAAGTTTACATGATGTCGACGGATGTGGCACTGTTGTACGCGCCTGAGCTTAAGATGGCCGTGGAACGGTTTGCCAACGACGAGGCATTGTTCAAGAAGGTCTTTGCATCGGCCTGGGCCAAGGTCATGACGGCCGACCACTTCAATGCCAGCAGCTATTGAGTATACAGTACTGCTGCTGGATTTGTACCCAGTGACGTGTAAACGACTCGTGCGACATACGACGCCTTTTGCGGGGGGTCGTGACGAGGAGTTTAGTAGTTGCCGACGTGTATACGGTTGTAAAATGTTAGAGCCTAACATCAAAAAGACGGTGACAAAAGCATCGGATATAATTGCGCAACTCGTACTTTTGGGGCTATCGCTAAGCTATTCATATCTTGAATGGCCGCTTGCTAGATGAATAATGGATTCTCCATTCCCTGAATGCATTCTCTGCAACATTACCTCGCGCATGGCACCCATTTTTTGAATCCGATAATGGATCATAGAACACACAACGACAAGCTTCTGTTGCAAGGGCTACACACGCCTGATGCAATGGGTCTCAAAACAGCACTCGCAAACACATACGAAACCTGTAAACGACGACCAACATTGTTTTAAAGACCAATCGTCCAACCTAACTCTTCCATTTGTACTGTCGAACGGTTACCGCAAGCAGCGTGACTTCTTGTAATCGGTGTCGGATGCGTCTGCACAAAAATGTCGCCCTTTTAAGTGGCTTGAAGCATATCGAATCATTCGGAGGCACAGCACGAAAAACTAGAGAAGCGAGAAAGCTGACACATCGAACTTGTCGAGGTTTGGATGCGTATGGCTGAATGGCTAGTTGGCAAAATCGGGGAATACACGTCTCACACGATTATTTAAAAACAGTATTTTGACAAGATCGAACACAAATGTTTGGAAGTAGCGTGTAGCGGAGCTGCACAGCTCCTTAAGTCAGAGGAGGACTTACCGCTCAACGAGCAACTTAGTTCTAATCAACTAGACTCAATGAGTCAACAAGCGTAAAACTTATGGTCCTTGTTCCAGGGGACCAAACGATTCAGTGAATCCACAGCACTTAGTGCTCAAGCGTAACTAGCTACCTCAAGGAGGTGTTGCCAACTCTTAGTGATTAGTGATCAACGGCCAAAGACGCCTCGCAAGGCACGTGTCTTTAAGATCAAAAGGGAACTGGATTTTATCTGCATTTAAACCTATAGAATATCTGAATCCTAATCTAGACACTCATGTCCAGATCTTAGTGCAACTAAGATCTCTCTCTATCTGGTGGCTGACACCAGTCAGCCCCTATAAACCGATAAGATATTCTATGTTTCTTTCAGTGGGATACCATTCGTGTATCTAAGACAGGGTACCAAGTACCCAACTACGTGTAACCTCTTTTTATCCTCCTCCACCAGACTGACGTTTACCTAAACGTCAATCGAACTTTGTTCTTCCACGAGGTCAGTGCGCTTGCGGCTCACCTCGCGGTAACGTAAAGCTTAGCACGATGTCCTCATCACCTAACGAGTCAAAGACTCCCAGTGATTACCTTGAAATGAGGGAAGTTTTGGACTATGGTAGCAATGCCAGTGTCCCGGGTGATGCAGGTACAATGTCTGGTACACCCATGTCCGAAGTACAACCTCGTACTGCCCCCTGTCCGTTCCCTGATCATGATAATGAGAATTCGCCATTGGCGCCACGCTCAGCACCCGGTTCGGATAATGCCATCTTAACGAACGCGCTCAATGAGCAGCAACAGTTACTTGTTAAACAAAGAGAAAGCGCTCGGCGCCATGCGCAAATGGTCGCAACCCTCGAGCACCAACGTGACTATACGATCACTTCACCCAGTGTGGAGGAACGCTAACGTCAAACGAACGGCCAATCGTTGGCAACGTGGGTCATTGACCATAGGTCTAAGTCTCCCAAGGGATGGCGATCGGACAGGCACTTCGCGAGAGGTACCTAGAGCCTCACCTAACGACCTAAGGTCAATACAAGGCACGTCTTGACACGCAAGCACGTGGTGCACCGGTCCCACCCGATCAAGGGTATGCCCATTCTCTTGTTTGCAGGCGAACCAGAGAGCGAAGAATACAATGCCTTCGCCCGCTGGGTGCACTGATACGTCGCCTCAGCAGTGTGTCTGCTCTAAGAGCTCGTGCCAGTGTGGCTGTGCGTCTCGAAAGTAAGCTTCGGTATGACTATGCCAAGCTTAAGGCCAGAGGTCAATTGCATAATCGCACGCGATATGCTTCGGCTACTACGGTAGTCACGAGCGTTGGTCAAACTATGACCACCTCCCCTCCAAATCACACCGATAGTGGAGGGAATCGTCCTCGGTCTCAAGATAACCACGATGTTCAAAAACATCCAAAGCATTAGGAAAATCCTGCCGTAGGGGTACCTCGTATTCTCATGAGTTCTCCGACTCAGGATGCCCACGCCATTTTACCAGATACTGGCATTGGCCGTGACGACGAATTCATTTTGGTAGTCTTTCAACATGAAACTGACGACACCCATGCTCATCGAGCAGCGTCGGTGGTGGCCGGTATAACGGTGGCAGTCCACGATAAATTGGGTTTCGAAGTGAAGAGTCTTCAAGAGAACTTGGGTAAGACCCAGTGCATGCTTGATGCGATGCAGAGTCGCCTTTAGGCAATGGAGCATGCTCAAGCTCGGAGCGAGGCTCAGTTGGACTTGCTGATTCGCTTGCAGCGATCCGGGGCACCGCCCTCGTCGTCGGCGCAAGCGCCTCAAAGTTCACGCGGGAAGGATCCCGGTACGGCTTGAGTAAGCCTACGTAGAACACTGGGTGTGTGCGCAATTTGCGCGGAAGGTTGAGCATATACGCACAGCTCTTCTTGGTTTTAATCTTAAACGGTCCGATGAAGCGTGGGCGCAACTTTTTTTTGGAGAGAGCAGACACTACATTTGTAGGTAGGTTTTTAGCATTGAGTAATACTTGGTCTCCGAACTTTTAACTTTCAATACAATATCTTCATTTGGCATCATTTTGTTGTTTTTTTGATCTTGGCTATCAGCCATTGCGGCGCACACATGTCGTAAGACATTCAATTGCGTTGCAAGAAACGCGCCTACCTGTATTTGAACAGTAGCGGGACTGATATCAGCAAGCCAATCGGCAACCACTCCCTTATCAAGCCCTGAACCATCGAGTGGTAGCGTTTTTTACGGAGCGCGAGGGTGCGTGAGACCGTTTACGTAAAACGGCGTAAAGCCTATGGAGGCATGAACAGCGTTGTTCAACGTAGATTTAACAACAGGAAGCACTGAGCTCCAACGACTTGGCGTATCAGCGCAAACACTGCGCAAAATGTCATTGATGACGCGATCAACTCGCTCATTTGGACCATCAGTCTGCGGATTACTCTCTATTAAGACGTCCAGCCTGGTGCCCAGCACCTTGGAGATGGAAGTCCAAAACTTTCCAATGAAACGTGGATCACGATCAGAGACAATTGCCACAGGCAAACGATGCTGTCCAAACACACGATCGATAAATAGCTTTGCTGTGCCTTCAGCATCGATCGTATCCGGCCCAGCCGCTAATTGAGCCATCTTGCTCAAACGTTTGACAAAGGCCATAATACCAATGTGCCTTCCGAATCTTTCGGTAGGCCAAACGCAAAATCCATACTCATGGATTACCAACACCCAGTGGGTACATGCAGACTATCCAGCGGCGCAGCCGCGTGTGCAGAGAGTTGACCCGTTAACACGTTTCGCACGCACGCACATAGGTGCTCACCTATTTAAACAGTTAAGCAACAAATAAGTCTAGCTCACCGAGCCAAAGGTCTTCTCACGACCGAGATGACCGCTCAAAGCGGTATCATGTGCCTCATAGAGGATTCGATGCTTCAATTTCTCATCGTGAGTGACAGCAAATTGAGGGGTATCCTCATATCCGTGCGATAGCACAACAGGCCATAATCGATGGAAAATCGATGTAGCCTCGCACGTATTTGTGTCGACAATTCTATGTCCGAGTCTTTAAACTCATCGCTCCCAAGAGCCCATAGCAAATCTACATAGTGTTCATCCTTGGCATAAGCCGCACGAATTTAATTCAGTGACTGATTATGACAGTGTCGAAACATGATTAAGCTCATAGTTATGTCGGCGTGATAGCACATTAGCCAAGGCATTTTGCTCATCGGCCAAGGCATTTTGCTTTCCTGGCTTATACTTCACCTCGAAGTTATTTTCGGCAAAGAAGGACAGCCAACAAGCCATTCTCTGTGAAAGATGAGGCGACTGTGTCCCAGTACACAATGACTCATGATCATTATAGATCAAAATAGGCTTTGAGACAAGGAGATGCACTCTGAATTTGACTATAGCATACTTTAAAGCAAGTAGCTTTTTGTCATGAGTTGATTAGTTCTTTTCAGCAGTTTTAAGCTGGCGAGACTCAAACGCAACGACGCGCTCGCATCCATCAACATCTGTGTGTAACAGAGCACTATCAATGGCAAATTCTGATGCGTCACAGACGACACTGAAGGGGCGATCAAGATCGGGAAAGCCAATTTTGGCGCATGAAGAAAACGCTTCCTAACCGTTGTAAAAGGCATCGTGATTGGTAATGCACCAACAACAATCCAAATCCTTTTTGGGAGATTGGATAATGGCCTAGTCGTGTCCGCGTAATCAGCACTAAACGTTTGCAAGAAATCGGCAAGGCCAAGCCACTTACGTAAGTCCTTTTGGTTTTCAGGAACCGGCCAATCGACTATGGCCCTTACCTTAGCGGGGTCCGCTCGAGCGCCTCTCCTCCCAACGAAGCACCTAGAAAAGGAATCTCTTCCGCACCAAAGATGCACTTAGATGCATTAGCATACAATTTGTTCGTGCGCATGCACTCGAGCACCGCTCGTGAATGATCAATGTGGTAATCCACATCTGATTGACCATTCATTGCACGGCTATGGAAAAAGATGTCGTCAAAGTACGTGTGTGCGTATCCTTGATGAGGTCGGAACAGTTGCATCACCGGACCTTTATAAGTAGCCGTGTGGCGTTCGACAGCCCTTGTGGCATAACGAGCCACTCCCAGAGCATGCCGCTCGGAGTTTCCCCGGTGTTAGCGGAATATCACTTGGTCGCATGAGGAGCTGGTAATAACCGACGACTAAGTCGAGTGCATTGTATAGTGTACATGTGGCAAAGTGGTCACAAGTAAATATCTATTGGGACTTGGATCGGCGATCGCACGGGTCGCACGATTCAGTTAAGACAATAATGCTATGATTGGTGGATACAGGCCGGGATGGGTAGCTAGCAATAGCGTACCGAAACCCAAAGTGGATAGGATCGTCCAGCCCGGGACGAGGCTATAGGGTGGTCGCCCCCAGGTTGATTAATCAACCCGTCGTGAGACATGGCAAGACGAGACCCTCGATCTCGCTGGAAGACCGCGATCTTAACCCAGGATCGCAAGTCCGATCTCAGCTGCGATCCGCTAGTAGGATCACGACCTGCTAGGAATATCATGAGGATATCTTGGGTGGGCCACAAGAATATGCAACTGCTGATATACTGGGTGTGGACCACACAAATGCGAGGGGAGGATCTTCCTGGAAAGGTGACGCGTGGCGTCTGGTTTGGATGTACGGATAGGCATAGGGGTAGGGTTTAGGTTGGTTGGTCAACAGTAAACAGAGTTCAAATTACTTCACAAGGCACACGTTATCTCTTCCGGGTAGGATCTTTGCCCCCCCCGTCGAATAAAGAGTCGCGCTACACGTCTACGCAACACTCTCACCTGGACTGTTTTGGCCAGGTGTGTTCAAGAACTCTCAGGCAACATAAACTGCGATCGGACGCAGCAAGACACGTAAATGCAAGACGCGAGATCGCGAGACGATCAAGTGGTCAGAAGGATCGCGGATCAAGCAACCACATAGTGGACAAGGCGATCTTGTTGAGATCAGGGTAACTTATATCAGTACCCACCAGTACCCCGTGGTCGCGTAAAGATTTTCGCACGATCACAACCCCATCCCCAATACGGTCAAGTTTTCCTTCGACACGAGTCCACCTGGAAGATTGCAACCCGCCCTACCAACGGGTAGACAAGGTGAGGAAGGCAACACACACGGAATCGGGGTTATCCCTCCATTTGTTGGTCGTCTGGGCGCCAGTGGAGAGTTGGGATCGACTCACAAATTGAGCGATCGCCACTGAACCACAATGGTGCGCGTGCCCGGATCTTCTGGTGACTCGGGATTTCACCGTGAGTCCCTAAGTGAAGAAGTGAAAGTCAAGACTGAACCTTAGATGGAAGCGTTAGAGGCAGAGATATCGCCTCCGACGCGTGATTTTAAAGGAAACCCGGATTATCAGAGTTTTGGGAGGGGCTCTCATGACAAGAAAATTGAAGAGGAAGATCGATCAGTCGATCTGAACGATAAACCTCGACCTCTTCCTATGGTCCCTTTGGGGACCACCGCGGATCGTGCTGCAAAACACGATCCGCTGGGTAAAACCCCTTCTGCGAAAACTGAACAAAAGCTTCACAAGACCACTCAGGCAATGTCAAAAAAGACGAATTTTAAGACAGATCGATTAACACAAGAAGAGCCCAGATCGGATCGACACGATCGCGGCTTAAAAGCGATCGTGAAACCGATCAAGTTCGTGGACGATGCTCTGGGTATGAACATGGAAGGCTGGCAATTGGACTAACTGGCGTAGGGATTCCATTGGAAGGCGCTCACGAATCTGCTATAGAGCGACCCCGTGCTACGGATACAGAATACTAAGCTAATCGGTGAGATACAAGGCCAAACATACCCGGCCGAAGGTGGCGACTAACGCAGTAGAAAGGATCAGCGCGATCATCCAGCTGCTGCAAGATGCTGGTACGTCGCTGGGGCGTTCGATGCGAACGAACTGCTGGAATGCGATCAGAATCAGGTTATCCATGCGTGCCGATCGCTGTATGACAAGCTAATTTCTCTGACAGGAAGTGCGAAACCGCGCATTAAGCGGTTAAAACGATCGCCGATGTCACGAGGGGGTATCATACCGGATTGTCACAATATGCCTCGGCGAAATCAGAGATGGAGTCAGACGATCCCGTCTGCATCCAGCGAATGTCTCTAGGCCCAAGTGGTGCAGCACATATTCGCGATCGAGTCGAGTCGGTGAAGCTGAACTCGCGATCGAAGGCCGCAGGCGCTAAAGAGCTGATGACGACTATTACGCAAGACCTCCTGGAGACACACCTCGATGAGGCCATGGATCTTTTTCGCCAAGATCAACGGGAACGAGCGTATCAGGAGATCTACCCTAGCCAAATGATTAAGCCTGCTAGATCCCGTAAAAGATTTACATCCGATGTGGAGATGGAATCGTTGCATTCGCGCATCAGTCAACCAAAGGTTTTCGACCCTGACGACATTGATCCCGATGATTTGGGACAAGAAGATCGTTTACACGCTGTGGTAGCTACGACCGAGACGTTGCAAGATGGTGATAGCATACATCAACGCATTCGAGTGTCGGCGATAACAGAGCTGAAAGAATTCAGTGGCAAGGATCGAGATGAAGATCGGGCCAGAAGCTGGATCAGCAAGGTCAAATCGGCCTTCTTGCGCGATCAATCACCCGATGAGGAGAAGTGTTTAGTGTTCGGAGATCTGCTGACAGACCCGCTTAAAACCGGTATAACCAACTAAGTCGATTTATTTGAAAGAAGTGGAAGAGATTGCTGGATAAGCTTATAGCACAGTATGGAGGGCTAGGTGTGTCTTTGGCCAGGCAATACTATCTCGCACGGAATCGATCGAATAAAATCCACAGGAATATCTAAACCGTCTAAATGTTGCGGCTAAGCATGCCAAGATCGCGATCAGAGACGAGAGGATGGCCACATCGGACACACGTCGTGAACATGTGGAACAATTCATTGCCACGTTGGACGATCGCGATCTGGCCAAGCAGCTGACCCTACTACGATTGGACGACGTCAACGAGTTGGATAAGACGTTACTTGCATGCCAAAGGATGGAGAGTCGTCAGTTGAAGACGTCGACAGGGTCGAACAACTTCCACCAGAGATCGAATGCCTCCCCAGATCCTACGCCATATAAGTCTGCTCGGGCGGTGAGGGCAATCCGTGAGCGGATCGAAAGTAGCGGATCGGAATCTGACTCGATTGGATCGGATGAAGACAAGGATCACCGCCGAGTTTGTGTGGCCACTACATCTGGTCAAAATATATCGGACTAAGATCATCGTACCTGGCAGAAGAATACTATTGAAGAAAATAGACGTGATCGAGGTGAAAACCGAAGGCATGCACCTACTGCGGATCGATGCGACAAGATGATCGTGAATGCTGGCAGAGACTAACGTGCCAGAAGTGCGGTCGCAAAGCGCATCCATCGGACAAGTGTTTCTACGTGTGTGCAGCATGTGGAGAGGTACATGAGAATGACAAATGCCCCGTGAAAGGGTTCTTTAACTTGATCCTTCAGTGGTATGTGCCTACTAAGCATGCGGGTATTTTTCCTCCGAAGGTCGAGAAAATATTAAACTAGGACGCTCGCCAGGTTGGAATATGGCACGAGCCGAGCGATCGGGGCTGTGCATGTATGCATCTGTTGAGAAGAAGTCGGATTATTAAGGATTTAAGAATCGGCGCGATCCGATCTCTATTATATGTGAACTATCAAAACGGACCTCTTTAACATGAAGTGTGAATCGAGTAGACTACTATGCCCGATCCCCGGTGGAGATGGAGCTCGATCTCACCCCAGGTGAGGCAAGGGGATACTGGTAGTATCCTACTCCAGGAAAATGGCTCAAACAAGCGAAAGCAGTGGGGAAGATCAACAATGAGAAGGCCACTTTTCTGTTTGACTCTGGTGCGGAAATCTCGACCATCGACACTACCTTCGCTCGTAATGTAGGGTGTGTGATAGACGAGAACCAAACACAAGAATGCGTTGGGATCGAAGAGAGTACTTATATGACGGTAGGACGGACCAAGATCAAGACCACACTTAACGGATCACTAGTGTATTATTTTGATGTCTGGGTTGGGGATCAAGTCGGTCAAGAAGCTATAATAGGCATGCACTTCATGATTCCTGCAGGTACCGTTTGGATTTGACCGACGTAACCCTTTGCCTGCCCGATGAAGTTCGAATCTGTATGGCTGGACGAAGACTACCGTACCGATCGAGTATATCAGCAGTCAACATTAACGATCAACATATAGCCATTGCGACCGGCAAATCGGCAGACGTCAGGATCGGCGTCAACCCTCCTAAATCTAAGCTTTGGGTGTGACGGGATGTGGCGTGGATTCCTACCGTGAAGAATGGTCCCGGAAATTAAGTTCCTGCAGCTTACAAATGTAAGCGATCGTGACTTGATCTTAAACTGCGGGGCCCCTTTAGCGTTGTGGATGACAGAAGACATGATCCCGCGATCTAAAGGATATGTATTCGTAGGATCGCGGCGGTACATGGAAAGGCAGACATTGGTTTTTGAAGCCACTACAGATCGAGATGAAGAAGAAGCCGAAGTCTACACGGGCACGTTCGTGGATCATCCTACGTATAAGAAAACTACCCGAATTTTGATACGCAAAAAACGGAAGTCAGACGACATCAAGGATTCTGCAGAGATCGCCTCACTATCCGATTCTAATAGTGACTCGAATTAGGAGTTGCAGAACGAATGTACGAGTGGAAAGAATAACGAAGACAAGGATGATAGATTCGACAGTGAGATCGTGTGAGGTCAACGCAGTGCGGACGAGGCCAGAGCATTCGGACGAAAAGGACATGGTTGCAGAGGAGGCTATGACACCGAAAGACAACCATAAGATAACTGATCCGCTACAAGGACAGTCCAACTGTCACCCAGACGGGATCAAGGTTGAAGATCAGGAGGGTATGACCAGTCTACACGACTGGATGACGATGTGAAAGCTGTTCCGATCGACGGCGAAGTGATGAAAAATGATGTACCGGATGAATCAACATACTACCACGAGGGAGGTGAACTGTTTGCGGAAGATGTGAAACAACACATGGCTGTACTGCCGGAGGTAACCATATCCACGACCGAGATAACAAATAGACGATGTCCAGGCTGGCGATTCTGGAATACCCTTGACAGAGGATTAAGAGGATTTGCGACGACTGATATAGAAGAGTCGTCACCTGTTGATCGGGAAAGTAAATGCATAACCCCCTGAAGCACGCGGGGCCGTTTGTGATATTGATGTGGGAGAGGCGAGGCCGATCGCTCCTCATGCAAGAACTGTTGCGCTAAATTTGCGTAAGAAGTTGGCCGATATGATAAAAGGCCTGTTGTCAGCTGAGATTATCCGACCTTCGACATCGCCGTGGGCATCACCAATAGTCGTGATTATTAAGAAAAATGGAGAAAACATCCGATTGTGTATCGACTATTGACGAGTTGATTAGCTACCACAGCTGATTGTATGCCCTATGCCACTTATCAGTGAATTTTTGCAGGACATGGGCATGGCAATGTGGTACTGTTCGCTGGACATGGCGAGTGGATTTTGGGTGATAGAGATGACCGAACGAGCAAGATCGATCTCTCTTTTATCACGCCGTTAGGTCTATTTGAATGGTTGCAAATGCAGTTAGATTAATGAACGCCCCAAAGATCTATCAGCGTTTGATTGATAATGCTCTAAATGGTTGTCTCAAGATTGGCACAAATAAGGATGTGAATGCAACGGATCATCCTAAGTTCACTGATGTGTTTACTGAGGGGAAGTCGGAAAAGGATCGTGCCCCGTCAGTGCTGGGTAGACGATCTTATATTGACGATATATTGATCCCGGCTACGTCATAGACATTTTCGCATGACAAGGTCGAAAAATTGTTGACAGTATGCGATCGATGGAATTTTTCGATCAGTCTGACCAAGAGTTTTTGGGGACGGCTTAAGGTGGATTACTTAGGCCATCATGTATCTTTTGCTGGGTTGGAGGACAATCGTAAAGATCTAGGACAGCTGGTCAACATTCCTTTTTCCACAACTTTGCGATTTATGCAACCGTTCCTAGGTAGCTTAAACTATAAAGTCGTTTTATAGAAGGTTTTCCAGTATTTGCATCTGTGTTGCACGAGTTACGAGAGGCGGATTTTTTCGAGATGAGCCATATGGGAGATTGTGATGCGATGTCGGGAAGATGCGGCAACACATTACAAGGGGGTGAGCATGGTCCAAATGAGCGGTTTCGGTGGGGAAGGGCCGCCATTGCATTGACTTTGCTGAAGGCTAAGATAGCAACAACCCCGATCTTTAAACATTTCGATCCAGATCTACTTCCAGTGATCGTGGTATATGCTAGTTTGTGGGCAGCATCGGCATCTCTATTGCACGAATATGAAGGCGTATACTGGCCGGTGACATTTACGAGTCGCACACTGATGCCTAATTAAGATAATTGTAATATGGTGGAGAAAGAAGTTTTAACCCTACTTCGAATCTTGGAAGTGTGCTACACCATGCTTGTATCCCGAGAGATCAGGGTGCTCACTCAATATTTGACATAAGCTTGGCTAGTTTAATCTTCTGTCCTCAATGGGACACTGGGAAGATGGTCTGCGCTGCTATCGAATTAGACACTAGAGCTCAAGAGATGTAACAAAGGAGAGGTTGAAATACTAGGCGCTCTCGCAGCTAGTATAACTCCGCGAGATGAGGTAGACGATGTGTTGATTGCGATCGCTCTACAGAAGAAACTTGAACAATTGGTTACTATGTTACCTCCCGCGGTAGGTACAGATGAATGCCTGGTGGTGGTCAGTTTTGACGGATCGGCACGGACTAAACGGAAGAGCGGGCATATAGTGCGATCGTGTGGAAGCTACTCAAATGGACCATCACCTCAGCCTCTTCGAAATACGCAGCAGATCTGACGGTGAATGCAGCAGAATATCGTGGCATGTTGTTGGGTCTCAATCTGCTGGACAACCAAACTAGGGACGAGTCATTGTATGTGGTGACTCGAACCTAGTGATCAGGCAAATGCGGGGAGAGATGGTTTGTAAAGCGCCCGGGCTACATTTTTTGCGTCATACAGCAATGCAGAAACTTTGATCTTAGCCACAACACGAGTTTCTACACATGAAGAGGGAGTGGAACCAACGCGCGGATCGACTAGCCAGTGCAGCTTTGCAGCAAGAGGAAGGTGTCATTGTGAACTTAGATCAAGAATTGCAAGATTCGGCATCACTCAACACGCTGCACGAGTTGCTTCTGCCGGAAAGGACGGTCGCGTGGGTGGTAAAATAATTGCGATCTTACAATCCGCGCGGCAAAGGCGTCAACAACACAAAGTTTTACACGAAGAAATAGCACAGCGGATGAGGATCGAGCGGATAACACAAGCGCAGGAGGAAGAGTCCTGGTTAGTCAACCTGAATGAATATCGTGTGAGCGATCTGACCCAGTTAAACGCAGAGGATGCAAAAATATGCGCTAGGATCGCTTCATACTACGAAGTGGACGAAAACGGATTGCCGTTCTTCAGCCCCCGATCCGCAAGGAATCGGACGATCGTATAGAAATGTTCCGTCTGGTTGTACCGGAATTGTTGCAGCAAGATTATATGCACCATTACCACAGAAGCTTGGAGGGTGGTCACCAGGGGATCGGAACGACTTTTCAGCGGATCAGATCTACTTTTCACTAGAGATGATTGCATCGGAGTGTACAACGTTAGGTTGGCGAATGCGTGGACTGTACAACCGCGAAGGGTCTACCCGCTATCCGCGGCAGATCCCCGGGAAACATATAGGCTACATACCCATTTAAGGTGATAGCGATGGATCATATCCCATCATTCCCGCGGTCATTTAAAGGAAACACAGAACTGCTGCTGTGGGTATTTATTTTCTCAGGATATGTGATCGCGAGAGCAACTTCGTCGAGGACCGCGCAAAAGATCGCTGAAGGATATGAAGAATGTGTGCTTCCAATATTTGGAGCCAGTGAAGCTATACGTCATGACAGGGAGCCTGGATTTATTTCCGACTTTGTTCGAGCATTTAATCGGATAGCAGGGCAAAAGCAACGTGCGACCATGGCGTACCGACCGCAAGCGAACGGAACTGCGGAGCGTATGGTACAGACGTTGACTCGGTCGATTAAGATGTACGTCACAGACGAAGAACAGAAAGACTGGGATGAATATGCAGAAAGATTGGCATTCGCTATGAACACGGCACAAGATCGGATCCGTGGAGACACTCCGTTCTATTCGATCCATGGCTGGGATCTAAGATCGACATTGGAAGCAACGTTACCGTTGGGGAGCACTTAAACACGCGATGCTGACCCTAGAAGGTGGCGATATAACGTCCACTCTAATATCAGAGGGAAATAGCAGTCGTAAACGAACCTCTCAAGATCGCGATCCAAGATCGAGCGGATCGACACAATGACAATAATGAAGTGTGTGATATAAAGTGCGGATCGCAAGTTTGTCTCTACTTGTGCCGAGTCAAAGACGGCTATGCTCGAAAGTTAATACATATGTGGCATGGACCGTTCCGAGTGGCGGAGTTATGTGGGGAACATGCTGTTCAGGTGGAGATCTAAAAAACTGTATTCCGATAGTGCGCGTCTCCAAGTTAAAGCCAGTGGTACAATTTCCCGATTGCCCAGGCAGTGCTAGTGACTAACTTTGAGGATTGTGCGGATTTCGATGAGTCGTTGTTGCCGGAAGATAGTTGGGAAAACGAGTTGGTTGCTGGCGAATACGAAGTGGAGAAAATTTTGGATGTACGATCAGGACGTAAAACTCGTTATGGCCGAGTGCATCGACATTTTTGGTTCAATGGAAGCAACACGACGATCCGACCTGGATAGACGAAGCGGACCTGAACTATAGCGCGTTGTTGCAAGATTTTGAGCGCAATCGTGCGAGTCAAAACCGGTTTGAAGTTATGCAGTCCTATGAGGAGGAGGAAACTGAAGATTAACTAGTAATCGAAGCGATGAGCGGTTGGCGCATGTCAAAATGTGGACGTGAAATGGTGAATGAGTATAGGTACAAGGAGGTTGTATGATATGATAGATCGTGGCTATATGTGAAATGAGTGGTGATAGCGGATCGAAGAGATCCGATCGCGGTTGAAAAGCCGAAGAAAAATAAGTTGATCTCAAGATGAAGAACAAGATTAAGAATAAAGAGAGATTGTATCGACTTATGGAACTATCTAAATCGAATCCTAGCGATCAAGCAGGAAAGAACTTACCCGAAATCTTGCGATCGATGATCCGGGGTGGTCAGCGATAGAGGAGGGATACTGGGAACGCCAAGGTTTAGCGGCATCTAGCAACGGGAGAGCAGCGATCAAATTAGGGATGCTCTTCGGTTTGCGTCACAGGCCATATTACCAAGGGGAAACCTCTTTGAAAGAAAAGAAGTGCAGAAAGCGATGGAAAACCTAATAGAGCCTTTCTCCATCTGGGTCGACGTCACCACAGCCGAGCGATCACACTCGGTCACCGGCACGGTAGAGGCGTCTGAGATTGCAGGACTGGTAGGCCTCGAGGTTTTAACATCTGAAAGTGGGATCGCAGAAGGCGATCCGAGGGGTCCTGATCTAGAAGCAAGAGGAGATGCCTGATCCGGATGGGCTGGATCGGACATCGTGTCGGAAGATGCCAAAGTGCTTGAAAAGGAATAAAGCACACAAGGTTGCACAGCCAGATCAACACCGTATGATGACTGACGGTGCAGGGGACGGTAATTTCTATTGGGATTTGGATCGGCGATCGCACGGGTCGCACGCTTCAGTTAAGACAATAATGCTATGATTGGTGGATACAGGCCGGGATGGGTAGCTAGCAATAGCGTACCGAAACCCAAAGTGGACAGGATCGTCCAGCCCGGGACGAGACTATAGGGTGGTCACACCCAGGTTGATTAATCAACCCGTCGTGAGACATGGCAAGACGAGACCCTCGATCTCACTGGAAGACCGCGATCTTAACCCAGGATCGCAAGTCCGATCTCAGCTGCGATCCGCTAGTAGGATCACGATCCGCTAGGAGGATCATGAGGATATCTTGGGTGGGCCACAAGAATATGCAACTGCTGATATACTGGGTGTGGACCACACAAATGCGAGGGGAGGATCTTCCTGGAAAGGTGACGCGTGGCGTCTGGTTTGGATGTACGGATAGGCATAGGGGTAGGGTTTAGGTTGGTTGGTTAACAGTAAAAAGAGTTCAAATTACTTCACAAGGCACACGTTATCTCTTCCGGGTAGGATCTTTGCCCCCCGTCGAATAAAGAGTCGCGCTACACGTCTACGCAACTGTCACACCTGGACTGTTTTGGCCAGTTGTGTTCAAGAACTCTCAGGCAACATAAACTGCGATCGGACGCAGCAAGACACGTAAAGGCAAGACGCGAGATCGCGAGACGATCAAGTGGTCAGAAGGATCGCGGATCAAGCAACCACATAGTGGACAAGGCGATCTTGTTGAGATCAGGGTAACTTATATCAGTACCCACCAGTACCCCGTGGTCGCGTAAAGATTTTCGCACGATCACAACCCCATCCCCAATACGGTCAAGTTTTCCTTTGACACGAGTCCACCTGGAAGAGTGCAACCCGCCCTACCAACGGGTAGACAAGGTGAGAAAGGCAACACACACGGAATCGGGGTTATCCCTCCATTTGTTGGTCGTCTGGGCGCCAGTGGAGAGTTCGGATCGACTCATAAATTGAGCGATCGCCACTCTACCATATACACCCTGCCATATTGTTCTGAAAAGCAACCTTTACAGGAACAGGCGTCTGTGCCGGTACAGTTGCTGCATTAATCTTATTATAAGCATGCACAATGCGCCACTCGCCATTTGGCCTATTGACACAAAACGTCGGTGTTAAGGAGATTTACTCTCACGAACCTTTCCAGCCGCGTGCTTAGCACGACAGAAATCGTCAATGACGTCCCACTGTTCTTTAGGCAACGGCCACTGCCGCAGTATTTATTTCCTGGAACTAAGTCAATTTCATGACGCACACCTCTATCAGGTGGTAAGACAGACGGTGGATTGTGACACACCACATCTTGAAATTCCTTAACAAAAGGATTAAATGGATCCAAAGGAGCTTCAAGGATCAAATGTCCACTTCACGCACTAAGTGCTGCTTTTGTGTCTTCTAGGACAGACTCATCAATTAATGAGGACGAGTTCAACTCGACATCGGGTCTAATGACCACTAGTTTGGATTAATCGCCTGCCTTTAAGACCTGGCCAAACTCGCCATCCGACATTTCGTCTAGCTCACACAGAGCATCCAAAGATGAAAGGGTTTCAAGGCTAACATTGCAATCAACCTGACCAGTCACTCCATTAACAAGCGTATGTAGTGTATTACTACTATCACTCAGTGACGGTGTGGACGCCTGGCGCTTTACAGTTGCCACCTGGCGTATAAGTCGTCTCTCGGAGACCTTACACCCCTTAGGGGTCAGGACAATACTGTCCCCTTTTATCAATTCTAACAGTAGTGCGCTCTTTACTAAAGACGATGTCTTGAACGACATCCGGTGAAAGGTTGAAAAGCTCGAACACTTTACCCAGTGGATTTCCAGGTGCCACTCCACGTAAACAATGAGGGCCGAGACCCGAACTGAAAGGCGTTTCGCCAACAATGTCATCACCGACATTAAGTGTGATGCCTTCACAGCCGACCCTACTCGGAGAAATTCCACGTGCCATCTCACGCACATCAAAGAAATCACGTCCTTAACAATTCGGACCTAGGACTACCATGCTTTCAGCATGCAGTGACTCGTTATCACAACGAGTAACACTCAACGGAGTACGTGCCGTATCACCAAAATTTAACGAGCTACGCTCAGAATCTATGTTTACAACATTGGAGTTAGACAACTCAGACATTCCAATGTCCAGTACATTGGCATCTTCTGCCAAAGGCTCGCGCCAGTAGTGCTTCTGTTGCCAAGTGAAGGTGGGTTCATGAATTTCCAAACTTTGCTAGGAACGTTGCGCGTGGCGTCTAAGGTCATAAACCTCCAATCAATCCATGGCTCACGGCGTTCACGCAAATCCATACCAAGGATGAGATCACATCTCGAGTCCAAATCAAGGACCAGACAGTGTTCAATGCTGTCAAAGTCTAAAAATTGTATACCTAAGCTCAAAGGAACTTTAGGCACAGTAACATGGAACTTTAGGCACAGTAATACGACTTCCAGTTGCTAAACGAACGGTGATAGAATCACCCTCATGCGCCGTAAGCACCTCAGCATAACGTTGACTTCCCTCAAGGGAACGACGTCGATCACAACTACAAGACGCTCCAGAGTCGATCAATATTGACCAAGGCCTCTCAAAGCGCTTAATTTTTGCCTCGGCGACTAACAAGCCAAACTTGCATCCACGCTTCATACCAATAGGTATGTAGCTCTTTGGGGCTAATCTCTGTTTAACTTTACCTCCTAAATGTGTAACAGAACCCAGTTCTTCCCCAGTAGGGCGCCCCGCGCCTATTGGAAGTCGGCAATTCCCGTGCCGTGCCAGACTTCTGGCTCGGGGTTGAATGTTGGCTTGTAGGTTGACGCTGTTTAAGTAAAGGGCAACCAGACCGCAAGTGCTTAGTGCTTCCGCACGTAAAACATCGTCGCACGACGCGTTGCTGCTCAGCAGCTTGAAGTTCAACTTCAACTTCATCTTCAGCATAGCTGAGATTCATCGGTTCCGGCCTGTTAAAGGCTGGACCACTCGTGGAGTTTGCTCTCGCAAAGCTAGTGTTGTACCCAATCCAGCCAAGCCTGGACGACGTGAAATTATGTCCAGCATTAAGAGAAATTATCACGGCCTCTTCAAACGTAGAGGGGTGAACCTGTAAAACTTCGGTTCTGACAATGCCAGTACGAAGACCTTCCATGAAGATAGTCACATGATTGCCTCGGGCAGAGGTTCAGACTGAATTGCAACTATGAGAGTTTCCAACTCTTGTACACAGTCCATAACTCATTCTTACCCTGACGGGTAGACAAAAAGCGTGAACGGACGCGGTAAGCTTGGTTAGGTGGTGAGGACATTTGTACCAGTTGTGACTTACGAGACTCCCATGTGGGAAACGCTAAGTCAACCGACGTACTACACTTCAAAGCCCATTTGCTAGCTCTTCCATCGAGCTTTGAAATAGCCAGCTAGACCTGTTCATGGTCAAGATTGATCAGGCCTGCTCTCATGGCCGTCTCAATCTCACGAACCCAGAGAATGAGGGTTTCACCCTCCTTACCGGAGAAGATCTTAACTTCCACTCCAAGTGGACGAGACCTAGCCTCTTCATCTGGTACAGACATACAGCGTGTAGGAATAGCCGACGCTACTTGGTCTTGGAACTGCCGTAGAAGGATCGCTTCATACTGCATGAAGCCTTCAACACGTGCATTTAGCACATCAGGGCCTTGTGAGACAAATAACTCCACGTACTCTGAACCCAAAGATGCGGTCAGCTGATCAAGCGCCACCTTTTGGGCCTCAGAGAGGGGAGTTGGGTGTTCCATCCTCACAGAGGATCAGTCTAAATAGACTCAGGCGTAGTTTGACTACAAGTGCTACCAAGTGTAGCGGAGCTACACAGATCCTTAAGTCAGAGGAAGACTTACCGCTCAACGAGCAACTTAGTTCTAAAGAACTAGACTCGATGAGTCAACAAGCGTGAAGCTTATGGTCCTTGTTCCAGGGGACCAAACGATTCAGTGAATCCACAGCACTTAGTGCTCAAGCGTAACTAGCTACCTCAAGGAGGTGTTGCCAACTCTTAGTGATCAGTGATCAACGGCCAAAGACGCCTCGCAAGGCACGTGTCTTTAAGATCAAAAGGGAACTGGATTTTATCTGCATTTAAACCTATAGAATATCTGAATCCTAATCTAGACACTCATGTCCAGATCTTAGTACAACTAAGATCTCTCCTATCTGGTGGCTGACACCAGTCAGCCCCTAAAAACCGATAAGATATTCTGTGTTTCTTACAGTGGGATATCATCCGTGTGTCTAAGACATAGAGTACCAGGAAACCAACTATGTGTAGGCCCTTTGCATGGTGCATTCTACCAGTACGTGTGTAAACCTTTTTCCTAAACAGCAATTTTATCAGAGAATAACTATCAGGACAAGTTTTTCATTCAACATTTGCGCTTCACGTCGTATATATGAGCCATGGATATCGGCGGCCTAAAGATTTTTTTGGCAAAAAGTACGAGCATGTGATTTTGAAGCTTTCTATGTCCAAAGATGAAGTAGAGATTGCAACACTAAGGCTTACTGGACATGCTTTGCGATGGTCACGAAAACTCAGATGACAGGTGCATTGCGTGAGTATCCGGGAGCAATGCCAAAACTCTGATCATCCGAACGAATAGCTGTATCAGTAGAGTTGACGTTGCTGATACAATTGTGTGCACGGCTCGTTTCCATTTTTGGGCGAATCGATCACGTCTCGCCAATTCTCGATCGGACGAGTTGGTACTTGTACAGCATGTGACTTTCTCAAGCACCTATCGCTGTAGAAATGTCGCGCATGGCTTTAGACTACATGTGCCAGTGCAGACAGCTCTACCAAAGCCAACTGTGCTTCGTCTGTACATAATCTGGCAGCGTGGCAAATGAAATGGAATTAGCGTTTAGTTCGCCGTGATGAGTATAATCCGGATTGACATCGTGACTTGCCGCTTGGTCCCGGCATCACCTTGTGAAGTGTATATCACCTATTGGTTTCGGCAGGTCAAATCGATTGACTGTGTGCTACATCGACTCATGCAATGCATATTTTGCCGTTCTCGTTGCTCAAAAAGTCTATGCCATACTGCCACTGCATAGAAGTGCTTCTGCAAAATTACATATCGGTCGACGGCAAGAGACCATGTACAATTGAAACATCGGATAAGCGAGCCTGTAACGGGGCACCCTTTGTCTGGGTGCCACGAAACTTCACGCATACTAGTATGTGCAGAGGAAGCTAATCTACTTACACGACTCGTTTAAGTAAGGGTACAAAGGGAACTCTTTTTAGTATAGTAAAGCTATCAATATAACTAAAATCTTTATCGAACTGTATTAATCTACATTGTCGTATGACGACAACCTGCTAACCATTTAATGCGCGCGTCTAGCAGCGATTGGTAGTAGTCTATGGTTTATAAGTCTTATATCAACCAATCTTGGAGCAGCGAATGAATATGATTCAAAAAGGGATAATACTCCTTCAATATTATCCATCTCGGATGATATTGGCAGAAAATTGTCATGCTAGACAATCTCTCTATTGACACCGTTTGGTGTCGATATTAAAGGAAGTGATCGAAGTTTTGCAAAATGCACAGTGAATATATTTAGGTCCTTAGTTCACAACCTCCTGTTGCTACTCTAAGCCTACTGAATTCTTTCTGACTCTACGTTAGTAATCGTCTAGTCGTACATTACTAATCGTCTCGTCGTACGTTTCTAACTCAGATAGTGTGTTTCTAACAAACACCGTAACTTACTAAGATGGGGGACGTCACTGTCTGGCAGGACAGTGCTGGTGAACCCCGGCACACCAGTACCCGAAGGTTTTAACTTTTTGTTGCAGTCACTGGATATCGAACCAGTGACCTCTCGCATGGTGCTGCCACACCAAACCACTTGAGCTACAGGTTCTTGTGCGAATACGCATGCCGAGGCGCATTTGTGACAACACTCCCACTCGCCTCGGCAGAAGTTAGCACCTTGACACCCAGCATGTTCCGTAGATGTTGAAACTGTACTGCAGGAATTGGCTTCGTCATCAGGTCGGCCTTCATGTCCTTGGTCGAGCAGTATTCCAACACCAATGTTCCTTCAGCCACTTTTTCGCGTACAAAGTGATACCGAATGTCAATGTGTTTTGTGCGCTTGTGAAATTCGGGATTTTTGGCCAAAGCGATGGAACCTCGATTGTCTTCGTAAATCTTGACAGCTTCATCGCTCCTCATCTCGTCGAGCTCACATAATAGTGCCTTCAGCCAAATTGCTTCTTGTGCAGATTCCGTCAAAGCCATGTACTCCGCTTCCGTAGATGAAAGAGCCACAGTGCTCTGCTTCTTACTTCTCCAGCTTACACACCCGTTGTTCAATATGAACGTGTACCCGCTTGTGCTTCGTCGAGCTTCCACGTCTCCGGCCCAGTCTGCATCCGAGTAGCCGTGCAGTTTGTCATTGTTTGTTGCTTGATACTCGATTCCATATTCCCTTGTGCCTTGGATGTAACGTAACACCCGCTTAAGAGCTTGCCAATGGGTCGGACAAGGGTCTGCCGAGAACTGGCTAAGCACTCCCACTGCAGCTGCAAGGTCTGGGCGTGTACCCACCATAAGGTACATCAAGCAGCCGACTGCGTTGCGAAATGACACATTTGCCATCGTTTCGTCATGCTTGCACCCATCCACGCACATTGACTTTGTCAGCTTGAGTCCTGGTTCTTGTGAAGTTCTGACCGGATTGCTGTTATCCATGCCAAATTTCTCAAGGATGTCCTTTGCAAATTTGGACTGACAAATCGAAATCGTACCAGCTGAACGATCTTGGTTAACTTCCACTCCTAGGAAGTACTTGAGGTCGCCAAGATCCGTCATGTCAAACCGCTCACTTAGCGCATCCTTTGTAGCTCTAATCAGTTCGGCGTTGTTGCTTACGAGGACCAAATCGTCAACGTACAGCGCTATAAAAATCCAGTCTTCTTGATCTCGCTTGAAATAAATGCAATGGTCGGTCTTACACTTCTTAAAATCCAAGTCCAGCATAAACTTGTAAATGGTCTGGTTCCACATCCGTGGGGACTGCTTCAGACCATATAGAGAGCGCTTTAGCTGGCAAACAAAGTCCGGATGATCTTCATCAACGTATCCATCCGGCTGCGCCATGTGAGTATCTTCCTCAAGATGTCCATTTAGAAATGCTGTCTTGACATCCATCTGGTGAATCATGAACGAGTACTTCGCCGCTAAGCTGAGTAAAACTCGGATTGATGTGAACTTGGCCACAGGAGCGAAGGTCTCGTCATAGTCAATGCCATGTTTCTGTAAGAAACCTTTGGCTACCAAACGCGCTTTGAACCGCTCGATTCTTCCATCCTTGGTCTCCTTTACCCGAAATACCCATCGATTACCAATTGCCTTGCGTCCCTGTGGAAGCGGCACGAGATTCCAGGTCTCATTTTGACGAGGGGAATTTATTTCGGAGTCACAAGCCTCTTTCCACTTGACTGCGTCACTGGATTCCATTGCTGACTTGAATGTCCTTGGTAAATCTCCCACTGAATCCACGACGTAGGCAGTCTCAACAGAGTGACTGGTATCAGCATTCGCAGACATCTCGGCCATGGTAAGGTAGCGAGCTCGACGTTTCGCATCAGGAGCGTTGGCCAAGGCCTCGAGCGACTGTGTGCGTTGGTGTCTCTTAACGCCGGGTTCATCAACGCCATCCATTGTAGCCTCTTCAAAATTCATGTTGCTGGTGTCATGAGAGGAGTAGTCCTCCATAGGTTCATCCTCATCTTCCATAAAAGCTTCTTCTTCGACGACGGCTCCATCTTGCACACAGTCGCGTCTCCCACTGTCGAAAACATTCTCCATGAACTGTGCGTCGCGACTGACCAGTACACGACGACTCTTGATCTCCTCGAAACGGTACGCTTTTTCATGGTCGGAGTATCCAATGAACCGACACTGAATCGATCTTGCATCGAGCTTGGACCGCTTTGGCTTGGGCACATGCACGTATGCATGACAACCGAACACCTTCAGGTTTGCAAGTATAGGTTTCTTACCACTCCATACTTCGTAGGGTGACTTGTCGTGACTTGTTGAACGACTTGGACAGCGAAGACGTAGGAAGTTCGCAGTCATGACTGCCTCACCCTAATACGACTTGGATAACTCAGCATGTTCCATCATGCAACGAGCGCTTTCCACTAATGTCCGATTCATTCGCTCAGCGACACCGTTCAATTGAGGAGTGTAAGGCGGCGTGAATTTCTGCATGATACCATGGTCCGCACAGAACTTGGACATCGATCTGGAAGTGTACTCACCACCATTATCGCTTCGAAGAGTCTTCACACGTTTGCCAGTTTGGGTTTCCGCCAACGCAACAAATTGAGCGAACTTGGTCGCTACTTCAGACTTGTTTTGAAGCAGATACACCACACAGTAGTGCGAGTATTCGTCAATGAAAGTCACGAAGTATCGTTTTCCACTGAAGGTAGGAGTTTTCATGGGGCCACACACATCGCTGTGAATGACCTCCAGCAACATACGTGCTCGGTCGGGTGACTTGGGCATATAGCTCACACGTGATTGTTTGCCAAGTGCGCATCCTTTACAAAACTCCCACTTCTGCACAGACTTCATGCCGATTCCACTGCCGTAATCTTTCTTGACGATGGCGTCTAGACCACCATGACCAATGTGGCCAAGTCGAAGGTGCCAGAGGTAGGAAGTGTTGTCTCCTTTGAAGTTTATTGGACTCGCCACATTGACCTCGTCAGGAAACTCCGGTGTCATACAAAGCTTGAACAATCCCTTTACTTCTAGAGCGCCTAGTTTCCACTTGAAACCCTTCGTTTCCGCGAAGCAACCATCGACTTCAAAGGTGACAGGCCCCACGTCCTTGATGAATCTTCCAACGGAAAATAAGTTTCGAGATAACTCTGGGTATGCCACACATTTGTGAGCACACCATTCTTGACCCCTTGACGAGTCCTCATTGGCATGACAATGTCACCCTTTTAATCGCTTGTACAATACCATCATCAGCAAGATGCACATCTACTGGTCCAAAGTCCTTGTAGTTCCTCATGAACTCTTTCGAACTTGTCATGTGCTGCGTCGCCCCTGAATCGACCAGCCACATGTAACTCGACTTGGTCTTGCCACCACCAACCGAGAACATGTAATCGCCAAGCTCCGGTTCTTGCGCGATGTTTGCACGCTGGTACCTGTGTCGATCAGCGTCTTCCTGGATGCGCGAGGGGCATTCGGCAATCCAATGTCCCTGCTTTCCACAATTGTGGCACGCACCGGTCTTCTTAGCCGGTCGAGCCTTGCGCTTGTTGTCTCTTGACATGAATGCTTGAGCTTGACCGTGCGCGGCTCCTTCGATTCCGCCACCTTGCTCCTTGCGCTTCATGTCTTCATGCAATAGCCGAGACGTCACTAGTTCCCACGACAGAGAGTCGGCTCTCGACTCCAATGCTGTTATCAGGAACTGGTACGACTCGCTAAGACTGGCCAGAAGCGTGATGATCAAATCATCTTCACTGACCGGAGCACCGACTGCGTCCAATTGCTCCGCCAGAGTCTTGAGTCTGTTGATGTGCTCCACCACGTCATCACCTTCTCCCATCATTGTCGTGAAGAACCGGCGACGAAGGAAGAGCTTATTAGCCAAGCTTTTCTTCTCGTAGTGTCCTTCTAGACGTGACCATGCATCATATTCGCGTCCTTCGCCGAGCAAACCAGTGGCAACTACGAATCCTCCATCGCATACAGATCATCGCTAGCGCCTTCCGTGACTATGGCTTGAACGTCGATTGGTCCAAAGTACTTGTACAGTGCTCGATCTTGACCTCGCCGTTCATGACGTCCCAATGGGCTCGCTCCTCCCGCACCATTTGCATCTTAAACTTTCACACATGGAAGTTTGTTCCGGTGAACTTGTTGATTCGAGCGGCGGCGAACGGATATGAGTCAATGGCGAAGGCTTGATCGAGGTCTTGGGCAGAGTTTGCAAACATGGGCTCATAACCAAATGGAAGTGATCGAGGTTTTGCAAAATGCACAGTGAATATATTTAGGTCCTTAGTTCTCAACCTCCTGGTGCTACTCGAAGCCTGCTTTATTCTTTCGGACTCTACGTTGGTAATCGTCTAGTCGTACATTACTAATCGTCTCGTCGTACGTTTCTAACTCAGATAGTGTGTTTCTAACAAACACCGTAACTTACTAAGATGGGGGACGTCACTGTCTGGCAGGACAGTGCTGGTGAACCCCGGCACACCAGTACCCGAAGGTTTTAACTTTTTGTTGCAGTCACTGGATATCGAACCAGTGACCTCTCGCATGGTGCTGCCACACCAAACCACTTGAGCTACAGGTTCTTGTGCGAATACGCATGCCGAGGCAAATTTGTGACAACAGATATCATGTAACGGGCTCGTTACAAAGCCCAAACCTTTTTGGACACATGGGGTCACTTAGAACGATCGCACACCACATCACCTTGCTAGGTCAGGTAAAGCTCTGTCATGAAAACATTAGTCAGCGAGACGGTAGCGCAACGCAGCACACTACCCGACTGGTTTTGTCGGAACGACCGGTGCTAAAGCATATATCATACCTTGTATGTACTGCAGCAGCGGACGTCTAACTAATCTGCCTCGATCTCACATGTCTCGTGTCATTTTGTTTGTCGACACACATCGTTCTATATCATGTACATGTGCATTCCAGGATGAACGGAACCTATTGTTTCATGGAGTTTTGTGAGCGTTTTCGCCGAAGTGTTTTGCCGTGGCGTCACATCCTCAGAGCCGAACACATCTCTGTGTTTTATCTGTCGTTTACAGGTGTGTGTATCAGATGGCTTAATCATGATCAAGATACTTGGCAATGGACATTTCCTTTTAAAAAATGACCATCAGCCATTTGACTTGGCCGACAACGACCTCTCTTCTGCGATCGTAGTGGAAAAAGTCGACACACTCTTGTAGGTCAGCATACTTGTTTCCCCTAGGGAGGGAAAATCGAGGGAAACATACATGACTTGCTTGCATGACTTTTTTCCTCCCGTTCACCCCACGACCTTGACTATACAGTAGAGAACGAGTTTTGCGAGCAACTGTTGTACGCTTGTGTATTGTACGCTTGTATAATGCACAACACAAAGCAACCAGAACACGCGTAAGGATCGAGCTATCAACAAAACTGTTGGGCATGATGCAAATAGATTATGCGCGTTCATCGCTGGATGAGGTCACGAGTCGTTGGTTGTCAGAACGTTCATGGGTTTTGTTCGAAATCGTACGATTGTACCCTAAAGTCCAAACCTGCCGCAAACTCTTGATTCAAGTAAGACCAGCAGGACTTACAATATCAGGTCGATGAAGACGGATCCATAACCGCTATCAGTCTTTTCAGTCGGTCCGTTTTCCTGAATCGATGCCTTGAACGGCAGGACGAAGGGGTACATGGCAGTTTCGACGATTCACAGGACAACGATATTTTGCAGTGGTACAATGTACCATCCGAATGCAGAAACCCCTCGGAATCCGGGAAAAGTCGTCTCGAAAAAGATTCCTTGGCACTTCATATCTGATACTGAGCTTCGGACTTCTCATTTGATCTAAGCAATGAGGCGGACGTCTGAGATGACACCGTTGGTGCCCGAGAGCACCCGTTTGCGTCGCAGGTTCGCGCTCCGTCCGACCATCACTCACTTCTTGCTGCTCACGATCGTTGGCTTCTCCCTCTTGTTCGTGCTCGTCGTGCACGAGACGTGGCCGATATCAACTGTGACGAACCTCAAAGGCACGATCAAGTTTGACGAGGTTTTCTGCGGACCCGCGAGCCATGAGACGGGGTACCTCAAGCTCCCGAATACAGATAACGACCACTATTTCTATTGGTTCGTGGAATCTCAGACCGCGCCGCAGAAAGACCCTCTGGTCCTCTGGCTTACTGGAGGGCCAGGCTGTTCCAGTCTAATGGCCCTATTGGCTGAAAATGGGCCCTGTCGAGTCCAATCAGATCTGTCTACGGTAATCAATCCCTCTGCTTGGAACAATCAAGCCAATGTGATTTGGCTGGACCAACCAACAGGCGTTGGGTTCTCATATGGTTCTGAACAGGACAAGGACTCGACCGAGGTCGATGTGGCTGAAAACATCTACTGGTTCCTGCAGGCGTTTCTCAAGAAACACCCCGACTTGAATGACCGCGAGTTCTTTTTGACGGGGGAGAGCTACGGTGGTCACTATGTGCCTGCAACTGCTAGTCACATTTTGAAGGCCAATATGCTTCAGCACTTGCATCCGAACGCTAGTCATATCAACTTAGCAGGGATTACAATTGGCAACGGACTGACGGACCCAGCAGTGCAATACCAGCACAGTGTCGACATGGCATTCAACTCATACAACGTCACGCTGCTGCAAGCAGAAGCGATCGAAGGTATGCGCAAAGCGCAGCCAGTGTGCCACGAGCTCATTTTAAAGTGTCAGAGAGACCATCAAGTATGCGCTGATGCCATGGAGTTTTGTTTTGCGACCTTGGAAAGCCCGTACTATCGGTCTGGACGGAACCCATACGATATTCGCAAGCCATGCGTGGCAGAAAATGTGATGACGTGTTTTCATTTTGAGCACATTGAAGAGTACTTGAACACCCCTCGTGTATTGGCAGATCTAGGTGTCAATGTTCACAAGTCGAAACCATGGCAGGAGTGCGATGCTACGGTCAATGCACGCTTTTCGTTCGATGAAATGCAGTCTTCTGCTGGTGACGTCAAATTCCTGCTGGATGCGGGCGTGAGAGTGTTGATTTACGCTGGTGACGCTGATCTCATGTGCAACTGGGTGGGCAATCAAGCGTGGGTGATGGCGCTCGATTGGAGCGGTAAAGCGGCCTTTAATGCTGCGGCAAATCGCCAGTTCCAAACGCCTGAGATCCCGGACGCAGGACGCGTTCGAACGTTTGAGAACTTAGCGTTTGTTCGCGTCTTTAACTCGGGTCACATGGTTCCGATGGATCAACCGGTCGTTTCGTTCCAGATGGTCAACAAATTCCTCCACAATGAAGAATTGTGATCCCAGCGTAAGGTTACTTAAGCAAGAAGCAGAAGTGTGAAAAGCTTTGGATTTATTGATCATTATGAGGCATCGAGATCCAGACAGTTTGCGTGGAGAGAGAGGAGGATCATGTGTGTAAGCGATAAGTCCTTGTGAAATGCAATCAATTCTCGCTCCATTGATAATATTGATGTTAATGCGCTTTTAATCAATCCGAATAATGTCATGACACATCTGGCATACTGCTTCCGCCGCAACTCCCTGGACGCCCGTTTCGACCTTTTCTACAATCTCGATGTCGAATTGCTGTGCTTCACTACGTGTCACCTTCGGTTGCAGATACGTTGCCGGCACTCGGTGCTTAGCGGTGCAGACTTTCATTTCGGTTATAGTAGCGACGCAGCGCCGTCCTCCGAAAATCGCTGTCGCACTCAGTTAAGTACCAGACACAGTCAGCAGGAAATTCACAACATGAAGGACCTTGCAGTAAGTCCGTGCCGCAGTAATCAGCAGAACTGAATTCAGACTGGTCACGTCATCACGCTTTCAAGTATCCTTTGGTCTTCTGTAACTTCGGTTCCAAACTCGGCAAAGGATAACGTGGTTCGCAGCAGTTTATGTAGTAGCGCACTTAATATCATCAGGTTATCATCCACTGAGAGCAATCCTGTTCAGCCTGATCGCATGTCGTATCCACCTGGCTGAAGAGATCAAGCAAAGCACGTCATGAGACTTCTTGTCAGCATGACGGTAGTGCAAGCTGGCACATGAAACACACATTCTGGTTCATACGTCTCTAACCAATAAATAACCCTCCCATGCAAAAGTGCTGCTTTGTGTAGCCACGAACATTGCAGTGGACGTCTCGTATGAAACGGCCACCAGCTCTTACTTTTGGCCGACAACTCAGTTATCGTTAATCCTCAATACCGATTCGTTATTCGTAAGCTCGCTAACTTGCATCTCTCAGTGACACGTAAGAAATTACGTGTTCGTCATACCGGTGTTGGTAGATGCTTGGAGAAAGTCTGTCGCGCTGTGACAAATGGATTTTGTATTCCGTTTTTGCTTACAGCTTCACTAACTCAACCCGCTTTGCATCATTCTGTCTGACGATTCCTTTCATTCTGTTAGACGACTGCCATCTTCTTGCTAGCGCTTCCCATCATTCTAAGTTGCCAGCCGTAACTTCAACCGTTTAATACGTCCTTTAAGTGCATCCGTTTCTAGAGCACTGTTTACTCCTAACAGCACGCATGACGGCTCAATGGCGTGTGCGAGCAATATATAGCGGCAATCTGAAGTAAGGTGGGAAATTGTTAAATCTACCACACATGTTTACCAAAAAACCACACTTTTGTGCATTACGCGACATACATAACACATTGCTTTTTAACACTTGATCATTAACTGTAAAGACAATGCCAAAGATGGAAAGTTGTACGCATAGTCTCATGAACGTACTGACGAGAGGTCACATGGTGTGTACTTTATGCGACCATGCTCCGTAGCTTGCGGTTTAGTAAAAAGGGATTTAGCGCTGTCGATTTTTTATATGCGATAGGAGATTGCTTTTGCATCTTTGCAGCAACAGATAGTAGTCTCCAGGCAACGATGAAATGTGCAACGTCAATATACACGGAGTGCTATAATACTTTACATTCACAACAACGCGGTCCACTGCTAAAACCTCTCGCTGTACACTAACGCCGAGTAATATTGGTTTAGATTAAAGTAGTTCCATTCAATCCAAATGGTAATCGATTTATGACGGGTAACTTTCGCTTTACGGCACACCAGGCCTCATAAGTTTACGGACTTGGCAAAAAATACTTACGGATATCTATAACTAAAGGTTACGGTCATCCAAAAGTGGCTAAAAAATGCAAAATCCCGAGGTTCTCGTAGTTCGGATTCTGAACAGGTCTGCACCAATAATACCCGCACCGGCGCCGTTCACGTCGTCGTTGACTCGCTAGTATGTCGAAGAAGCAGGTTACGCCCTTTCAGCCTGCCTATTGCCTGGAATTCGAATTGATGGTCGCCGAGAAGGCCAGCAAACACCTCACGTCGGTAGTCTGCAGCTTCTGTGTAACGGGGCACCCTGAAGCTTGTACTGATGACAGTTCAAGCTACTTATTCTGACGACAGAATAGGCGGTGCCTCGTAACTTCACATACACTGGTAGGTGCAGAGGAAGACGGCAAGAAGAAGCGATTACTTGGTTAAAGTAAAAAGTAGAACTGTATTTAGCATAGTTAATGTCTGTTAATAAATCACAGTTTATCTTCATCTAACTATGTCTAAATACAAACGTACGTATCAACTATCTGCTCACCACTCATTGCGTGCGTCTGTCGTGGAGCGTCTTCGTTGGTTGATATAATGGCCTATGTCAACCAATTAGGAACTACTCGTAAGTGCTACAAAATATTTGTCCTTATGACAATATTCTGAGAATATAACTCTTATAGTTATATTCTATTAACAGTTTCTTATAAATTCTTATGTAACGATTCACACCGTTACATCACCCCCCTTAACCACCAGTCACTTTAGTGACTGATTGACTAAATGGATACTCGTCCCAAATCATTTGGGACAGGGTTTGCACTTGTTGGTCCGAGTCCACATTCCAACATCTCATCGCATGGTAAACAAGCCCATGCGGTGCGCGAACAAGGCAGCTGAGAGCGCGTCTGCAAGTATCGGTGCGGACGCCGAAGCAGAAACCACAGCAACCGATGTGTCATCGGTTGCTAAAGCGTCTCAGCCTGTGTCACCTGGTGATGCAGGCGCTCGTCATGAAGACACTCATGTCTTCACAGAGTATGAGCTCGGTGTCTCATACTCTCCTGATACGGAAGAGGGATTTGTATCGAAGGCGGTTGAAACCAAGCCGCCTGCCAAGCGTGGCATGGATGATGCTACTCGTCGTAGGATCTTTGGTTCGTCTGACGAATTAAGTGAACCATCGCCGAAGCGAAGGCGCTCGAGATCGCAAGACTCGGGCGCTCACAGTGGTGTCGTTTCTTCTATTGACACCACTTCGCAGCGAGGTACCAGTACTTCTGTTGGCACGTCGCAGGAAGAGCGAGTCCGCAGCGTGTTGCGTCTCGCTCCCGAAAAGAAGGCATGGCTGCCTCCAAAGTCAGTCATGGATCGCTCGTCGGCGACGACAAGTGATCGCTATCGAACACGATTATTCGATTCGTCTAGGATCCATCACCTTGACCCCAGTGCGAAAGCCTATCACACGGAACATGAATTCTTCATCGATGCTTTCTTTAAACATCTATGGTACAGTGGGAATCACAAACGTGATGGACCCTCACTGCTTTAAGCGTGGAACGCTTACATCCATAATCCTGAGGATGTAGGTCGTGACGTTTGGAACGACAAACTTATCAAAGCTGGTGATAAGTTTGAGAAAAGAACTACGACAGGTGCACACTATAAGCTGCATCTTCTGTCAAAGAAGGGTGGGTTACTCTGTCTTTCCTGGGGAGACCCGTGCCCTTGTTGTGTAAACAACTCAGCGCGCGCACCTAAGGAGGCTTACCTCCCTACTAGCCCGTGGTGGCGCGTACGTATCTCTAGTGAGATGTACGAAGGGATTGACAACCTGAAATCCCTTTACGACCGTGCCGGGAAGACTTTCTCCGGCGGTCCTTCTGCGGCACAGGATGTGCCGCGTCGTACTGCTCAACCAGACCCAGTACGTCGATCATCAGTTGGGAGCGGGGCTCCCAAGAACCCCAGGACGGGGGATGGCCGCGCCACCGGACGAGATAACTCGTCCGACGTCCGTTCACGTCGCGGTGGTTCAACAGCTGCTCAACTAGATAGCGCTGGCCACCGCGAGAGTCCTCTAATGGAGGTGGAGGAGGAGGAAAGACGCTCTTTAAACTATCGTGGGGAAGCGTGTGTTCCCGAGAGCTTCTTTGATCGCGTAACGCAAGGGTTACGCGACGATCTCGAGCATGAGCGGAATAGGCGTCTCCAAATGGCGGACACTGCCTCGAAGCATCGAGCTGAGTTTGCCTTTTCTCAGCTTGAGAACGAGAGATCTCTGACATCTCTTCGTGACGAGCTAAGGGTAGCTCGTGAGATTGTTGATCGGTCTCGGGATGAGATAGCTGCTCTTAGACCCTTGTCGATGCCCACAATCGGGAGCACAAGGCCCTCTGTGAGATGCTTGAACGCCAGGGCATTCTTCATCGGAAGAAGCAGCGTACTGATGGTACGGCTTAAGCCGACCAACGTAAAATGTGGGATGCGTTCGCATCTTATGTGGCAACTCGATCGTGTATGCGTTGCCTAGGCGATGCAATACACGAAATGGGCCGATGTACTTGGGTAGTAGTTTACTGCTACTCAAGTTAGTCACTACATGCTTTGGTAGATTAACCGTAGACAGTAGGACTAAGTCACCTTTATCAAATAAAAGAGTGTTTGCCCTTCCATTATTGTCAGCGTTTTGCTTTTGCTTATCCACCGCTTCGGCGATGGAGTCTTGCACAAAACGGACTACCGTTTCACGAGCCAGCATGAACTCATCTGCTGACTCGTTAGCTTCAGTGCGCTGTGAGTGCACTGCAGCAACATCAACATTTTCTTCAGTGAGGGCTTCCGCACTCTCACTGGCATCATCTTCTCCGATATCGATGTTATCGATATCGGCATCAAACACAATGACCTCTTCGTCAGAGCGTGATGAGCGTGAACCAAATCGGTTTTTGCTCGCGCGAGTCTCTCCCCCCCTTAAACCAGAGTTACACTCGAGTAAGGTGGGTACACGTGGATGGCGCAAGCCATTCACGTAAAACGGTGTATGTGTCGTGGACGCATGCACCGAGTTGTTAATGGAAAACTCTAACATCGGCAAGAACTCACTCCAACTCTTAAAGGAGTGTACGTATCCTCGAAGTATCTCTTCGAGGACACGATTGGCACGTTCCGTCTGACCATCTGACTCTGGTGATCAGAGGTCGACATCTGCAAGCGCGTTCCGAGTGATTTGAACACGGAGCGCCAGAAATCAGCAGTGAAGCATGGATCTCTGTCTGATACGAGTTCATGGGGCAACCCATGAAGTCGGAAGATGGTGTCAATAAAGACACAAGCACAGCCACTTGCCGTGATTGTCTCTGGTACAGCCACAAGATGTACCACCTTCTGAGCCTATCAACAGACACAAGAATACCCGTATTCTTGTGATCGTCTTTGGGTAACTCGAAGACGAAGTCCATCGATACGGACTGCCAACACTCTGCCGGAACTGGTAGAGGATGTAAAGGTGCACGCAGTGAAGGACTTGACTTCACTCGCTGACAAACTTCGCATGCGCGAACGTACTTTCGCACAAACTGATGCTGGCGGGGCCAGTAAAAGTCTCGACTCACCGTGAGACATGTTTTCCCACGGCCACGTGGCAACACGTGGTGTGTCACCAGTAACGGCTGTATAATACAGTAAACCGTTGCGAGTAGTGTATCGATCTGATGCAGATCGATACGCAGACGATAATCGTTTCAACGGTTCTCGAGATGGCTGTGAGAGATGTGTCAACAACTTCACAATCTCACCATCTTGGGCATATGCCCGCCTCACATCATCATACAACGTTGAAGATGGTACTGAGGACGTCATAACCGCAACAGTGGCTGTCTCACTGTTGGGCTTCGCGACTGGTTCAAAGTCGAGACATCGTGAGAGTGCATCAGCGACGAAATTAAGTCGTCCTGGTTTGTACTCGACCGTAAAGTTGTATTCCGCAAAGAATGACAACCACCGCGCCATTCGTTGTGAAAGGTGCGGGCTGCTCACTGCCGTGCGTAACGACGCATGGTCAGTGTAAACGATGAAGGGTCTATCTCCTAATAGATAGACTCTGAACTTCGCGAGTGCATACTTCATGGCAAGGAGTTCCTTGTCATGCACCGGATAGTTCCGCTCAGCTGGTTGTAGCTGACGCGACTGATAGCAGACGACGCGTTCAACGCCTTCAAGATCGTACTGCATTAGTGCACAGCCGATTGCGAAATCGCTGGCATCACAGACCACATGAAATAGCCTGTCCTGATCGGCAATTGCTAGGACTGGGGATCGTATCAAGCTCTGCTTGATACCATCAAAGGAGCGCTGACATGCAGCGTTCCATAACCACCTCTCGTTCTTTTTCAACAAACGAGAGAGGTGTACAGTCATCTCGGCGCAATAGCGTGAATACTTATGCAAATACGCCGCTAGCCCAAGGAATTTTCGAAGACCTTTGACATCAACCGGCACAGGCCAGACGGTGATCGCCTGGATCTTTTCGGGATCAGGACGTACACCGTTCTTACCAACGATGCACCCAAGAAGTGGTATTTCGCTTGCTGCAAATATACACTTCTTCAGATTTGCATACAATTGATGCTTTCGCATGATTGTAAGAACCTGTCGGACGTGGTATCTGTGAACCTCAACGTCCGACTTTCCATCATAGCCCGACTATGGATGAATACGTCATCGAAATAACTCGGCGCGAATACTCGTACTGGTCTCAACAGATGTGATACACATCTGTTGAACGTGGCAGGGGCATTACTAAGCCCTTGTGGCATTACTAGCCGTTTGCAGAGCATGCCGCTAGGCGTTCTCACTGCGGTATAGGGTATGTCCCGTTCACGCATAAGGATTTGATAGGAGCCATCCATCAAATCCATGGACGAATAGATGGTGCTCTTTGACATGCCATCAATGATTACGTCCTTCCTCGGTATCGGCGTCTGATCCGGTACCGTTGCAGCATTCAACTTGTTGAACGCATGCACTATCCGCCACTCTCCTGTTGCTTTTTGCACACAGGATGTTGAAGAGCTATCTGGGGAAGTTGATTCCCTCACATGGCCCGCAGCTAAAAGATCGGCAAAGAACTTGTCGATCGCAAGTACTTGTTCACGAGGCAGTGGCCACTGCTTCATGACACAGTACTTCGAGCCTGGTTTAAGCTCGACCTCGTGTCGAGTATCTGTATCCTTTGGTAATTCGCACGGAACAGTTTCAGGGAATACATCCTTGAATTCAACCAAATCTTCATAGAGAGGATTTGTCTTGAGCGATTCCCACGATTGGGAGTCATACCGCTCAGCTCGTGTCTTTTCATCGAGGACACTCTCGTCCATCGATGATCTCCTGAGATCTCTCTCGTTCTCAGTAAAAACTGTTGCTGACCTTATGTCGGCTACACACTCGTCGTCAGCGACGAGTACGCAGATCTGCTTGACTTTGCCACTACGCAGATCACACAATAACCTTTTATGCTCGAGCGTTGGCAACTGAGTGATCTCCGAAATCAATTTCGGAGGCGCAATCAAATCAAGTGTATAAGGCCTACACTTGATCCGTTATTGACTTGGACATTCAATGTCTCTGTCATTTCCTGGGGACTTATTCCCTCAGGCTTCGAAGGACTTATTCCTTCGGCTTCCCGGGGACTTATTCCCGCGGGTTTCGGGGAACTTATCTCCGCCGTAATGTAATCTTGGGACTTATTCCCTTTACTTCCTCTAGCTGTGGTTGCGCAACCACAGCGAGATCCTCTACGAAAGACTCTCCAGTTGATCTAGGATTATCGTTTCGCTTAACCTGTGCGATCGATTGTTTCTCTTCTAGATGTTCCCCGCTAGAGATACATCTTTGTCCCGGTCCACCCGACTTATTCGAGTGGTGGACCTTCGGCGCAGCCTGTGTTTCCTCACAGCCGCCGGAACTTTGCTCCGAAGTGTAACCTTTTGTTACACTAAGGTTTCATTCAGTCGTACTAATTACCGTACCACAAGTGAGGCCATCACACTCACTCGTAGTACATCCACACGCTTGTGGACGCTCCAAAACGTTCATCAGATGGCCATCTGATGAACAAGCGGCAGGCATCGTTACTGTTCGATGTTGCCAGTTTACCCGTGGTTCGTACCTTCTGAGCCACGGTATTCCAAGGATGACATCATATTTGTCATCCAAATCCAATACGATAAAGTCATCGTCATATTGGGTATCTTCTAGCGTATAGTGGATCTTCACTATGGCCGCTGCACTTGCCAAGAAGGGCCGCCGAGGCCAAGCAGAAGGATCTGGAGCGGAAGCTGTTTGTCAAGGACATGGCAAACGTGGGAAAATATGTCGTCATTATCGATGTCTCGATGAGATACGAGTTTGTAATGGATCATGTCTCGACATGAATGTCGTTCCGACACGTGGTGTCCGCGATCATGCACACCAAGAAGCGCTGCGTGCTTATAGAGTTAGGCGGTACGAAAAATACCATCGTCGGCTAGTACTTCCGCGCTGGCGTCGCGCTCGCGCTGCAGCGCATTAACGATCTATTCGTCGACGAGTCGATCTGGCGCTATCACTTACCAGCGATGGCATTACCCACCGCGGCCAGCATTTCTTCGACCTGAGCCTGCGCGTGTCCTACCACGGCGTCCTGCTAACCTTCACATCGTGGACATCCTCTAGTTTGAACGCCACGCGGCATTTAACACTTTAAACATGCTGGTGGAGTTCATGAACGCGCTGTACAGCCTTTGGCGCCACAAGCTGATCAAATCCGGCAGTGACGGCGAGCCGACTAAGGTCGGGCGACTCAACGACCTGGAGACGCGCATGGCCCACGAGGCTGAGCACCATATCCTGCACATCTAGTGCCCGCTGCACCAGATGGACGTCTTCGTCAAGGACGGCGCCGAAATACTTTATACCGGCGACTGCTACAAACGGGAGTGGTCGATTCTGGTCTATCTGCGCTCATAGACGAATCCAAGCAACCGCATGAACGTGAAATGGTAAAGAAGACGAACCGGGAGTTCTGCTTAACTTTATCAACTAGTGCAGCCGCATAATCATTATGCACGTAACGGTCAATGCCAGCGACAAGCTGCCGTCGGATCAGTGGTGGGTCATCACTTACGCGACCGTGCCCGCTTTCGAGGATATCATCAATACGTTCGTCGCCACTCAGATAGCGATGCTCGGCATCGTCCGTGACGACGATGAAGAGGCCAAAAACAACAACGACGAGTTCTAGACGTTCGAGCAGTGGCGTATCGAGCGGGCCGAACTCGTCCACTACGTCAAGGGCCAGGGCTCGTCCCCCAGTCATGCTACGAAAGCATGGACGCACCGACCCAAAAGAGGATCGTGAGCCAGCTCGCCAAGTACACCATTTTCGTCGTCACCGTATTCGGCACATCCGCTCTGAGCGCGAAGAAATTTATGCGCCGTTCAAGCAAGACGCCCGCCTATTCTGCCTGCTCATATCGTCAATCTGCAACACGACGACTTCATCGAGCGCGTGCTCTACCCGTACCACCTGTCCAAGTTCTGTTTTGAGGAACGCACCGACTAGGAGGAGGAGGTTCATCGGTATTTGTTAAAGATATACAAAGAGGACGCGGTGCTGCGCGCCACTCTTAACAATCATGAAGATCAGAATACGTTCAACGACGCATGGGACACGGTGACCCAGAAATCGCGTTTCGAGCAACTTCGCGCCTTACTCAGCGCACAGGCCACCGCCTTCGCCAACACGACGTATGTCGAGTCGAACTTCTCCATCCTCACATGCAACATGGATGAGTTCCTTACCTGCTAAGACGCATATTTTGTTGGAGAGTATCTTTCAAACGTAATAGCGCGCCATTATGAAGGACCTGGACCGTGCATGAGTAAAATCTAAAACTAAGCTTCAGTGGATTCCATAAACTAGCTTAGATTATTAAATTTACGGAAGACCGTTAGTTTAGAAGGCCCAAATTACACAATCACTACCGCTTCCATTGTTGGCTCGACGATGTTGCTGGACGGGCTAACTGTATGCTTTGTTGTACACTGGAGATTAGAATAATTATGGATGCTCCGCTTCGTCCAAGTTTTGAATGAATGCGCACAATGAAACACCTATCTCTTCGATGAAAAAGTTGTTTCTGGTGTGCTATACAATAATGTCGTGTATTTAGTAAACATGTGCGGTGAATTTAACTTTTTATCAAGTCATTAGCGTGTTGACGTGCATAAGCGTAGTACACCAGCATGCACAATACTTTTGTGCATATAACGACGACAGTTTTTGGTAAGGTGTGGAGAAGACACGTCGCTTGATTGGCAGAAAGAATAGGAAGTACGCACAATAGCGTTAATATTTGAAATGCCTCGGAATTACAAACTTAGATGCTTGACTTATGCTCGACAAGATCCGTAAGCAATTTAGACTCCGTAAGTTCAAGCATTTTGCAATGTCGTACCCGAATGTGCCAATATCACGCATGTTACCGTCGACGTATTGAAATAGGTCTAATCCTTTTTACAGACAGATGTACGGGAAAATACACCATTGCTTGCTAGGTATCGTTTTGATATGATACATTGTGCGGTTTATCGAAGATGAATTGCTACTGACCTTAAAAGGCTTTATTCGACGTCAGTGCAGTTATGTTGGAATTTAGTGTTGTAACAATGAAATTTTTAAGCTTATCGTGTCGTGAATTCCGGTAGATTCACCAAAATTTATGGCTTAATCTTGGTCTGGGGCCTGTCGAGAGGATGGAACGATCTCAAGGTTGTACTGGAAGTCATTGAGGGAAACACGAGTAACATGTTAACTAATCAATCTTCTTTAAAATTATAAACAGGCTGGTAGTTATTTCAAGCTCATAAAGCTTGAACTGGAGTGACACACGCACGTATACAAAAATCAAGACAGCACGACACAAGCGCACTTTTAAAGCCCTCCCCAGAAAAGGGGACGCAGACAAACATGCACGATTTCCGATCACAAGAAAGTGGAAGACTAAAAATGTGATTGAACTTTATAAAACTGAGCAAATGGATCGATGTCCGTAAAATGCAGATCTTTGCAAGTCCGTGTCGAAATTGAAGACGGATTGAGTCCGTAAGTCGTGCCCGCAAACGCGTCCCCTCTGACCCTCCCAGGCGCTAAAAGATGTTAAATTATAGAGAAGACTGCTCGCGTCAAGATTGACGCTTAATGATCTCTACCAGCTTCTGGAAACCAATTTCCCATTATAGATTCTACGCCTGCGCAGCACATGGCTAGCACGCGCCGGTGATCTCGTCTCTCGAGAAAAGCTTCGATGAACAGATTCAAAGAGCAGAATTAAACAGTTTGGGCCTTTTAAGGTCGCAAATACCGAGTAAAAAGACGTCAAAGCTCAATATTCATCGTTTCACGGCTAGCAAGCTTTACGTAGGACGGAACAGTGGGATCCGTAAATAGGCAAAAATTTATATTGGCGAACTGGAGATGGTCAAAATTACCAGTGTTTATTGCTCGGCCGAGCTATTTAAAAAGAATATCGTAGGGTGTATCTCCGGACGATAACTATTTGATCCAGAACCTAGCAACATGGTAAGCAAAAATCCGCAACTAATTAAAATTACTTTGACGAATCTGACCACAAAATCTGCTGTACCTGACGCATCTAGATCGAATGAGCTCCTCAAGAAAATAACTGATTGCGACTAACACCAAAAAAATACGTCGTATTGCACCATAAGCTTAAGCTGATGACCCAATTTTACTTATATTGCTGGGACTACAGTGCACACTCACAAGGACTGATAGCTAGGGCACAAGCATTCAAAAACGACGGGAGAAACGACAAAAAAACCGTGATGTTGTCGCAGCTTTTGGAGGGATCCACCAGCATTACAATTGTGGAAGAGTCCATCGTACTAAAAAAATCTGTCCACATGAGTCAAAAAGTGAATATGCTGATGCACTAGCATGACAAGGGCAATGAAGGAAATTTCGCTTTGGCCGTGAGCACTATTTATCATGCAAAAACGCTTTGAGCATTCAATTGTATAAGATGTCGAACATGTTGGATAATGGACCCGGAGCAAGCTCACATCTCGCCGGAAATGATACATTACTTTATAAAGCATTGCCGTATGCAGATGGATTTTTGTGCACAACGGCTCTACGTTGCACGTGACAAAAGGCGACAGTATAATCTTTAAGTCACACTTTGTTAAAGACATCCATTAATTCATTTCTTGCGAAGTCTAATTAGCTTTGCACTTTCCAAAGAATTACGAAAGGTTTTGTCAGGTCAGCTTTAGAAGTGAGACACCGGTTAGTCGACGATGACAACAGTGGCAAGGACACACATGGAACCCGAACTGTGATCGACTTTAGGATAGTCAATGACGTGTGCATGGTGAACAAAATCGATTAACAACGGAAGGAAATGAAGGCCAAGAGCCTTGTTGATGTGGCACTATCAGCGGTCGCTAAAAATAGTGGCTTGTTATTAGCGTGCAAGGGTACACAAGTATAGTTTCAGCAGAGACTCGACACTCTATCTTACTATTCCATGGAGAGCATAGCCAAGATTACAAGTATCGGCAAAAAAATCAAGACGTACTACCTTCTAATGGTGTCACATGCCCAAAAGAGGATACGGCAGAGCAGCTCGAAATAATTTCGGTGAAATTCTCCCTAGACAGGGATAATAAAGTCATTTTCTGCAACCTCGATAACTCTATTCACTTCAGTACAAGCTCTGTCATCGATACATAATCACGTTTATTGACTACACTACCACATATGCTCAAGCAAATGCTGCGACACAAAAAAACAAGGGCACGACAAAGTTTTTTTGCAATTTCTATATAGTGTGAAGCCGAGTTTAGCTGCACGTTTTTGTTTTACGGAACGACGGTTGTAGTTAATACGTCATTTATCTCTAAACTAGTTTTGCAAGAATGCTGGAATCAAAAGCTAGACGAACGAGTCCAACAGTTTGCAAACCAACGGTAAAGCCGAGTGTATGAACCGCACGATTTTAAACATAATTCAATGAATGTTTTTTTTTGCTCAGACGATCCCTCGGTCACTTAATTGATGCCGCAAAGCATGCAGCATTTTCTAACCAGAAGTCCTACTCGTGCTAAACCGAACCAAGCTTTAACACTCGAGTTACGAACTGGCAAAACTCCAGTTTACGAGATGTTGTTGTTGTATTAATTTTCCATGGCATGTTTGGTCCGTATATCTGAACTTTGTCTTATGGCACACACCGTGTGTATATACATGTTAGGTAAAAACGAGGAAGCCAAGAATAAAATTAAAAAACATTAAACATGCTTTTGTTACGCAGTGACCGATCAATGCGTACGACGCCTCACGTAAATGCCATAGACATCAGAAGTCACTACCAACAATAGCACTTAACTTTGACCAGACAGTAACCTCAGTCAAAAAGTATCGCCTTCATCTTGTTATTGTCGCGGTTTGCAAGTTACTAAGTCTTGTAAACTCGCTTAGTCGGCAGAGTCTTGGCATCTCGAGGCCTGGTCACGATCTTCCTGGTATAATTTTCCTCCACGGATCGGATCTCCTACTGTTCGGCTATCGCCCACATGCGGTGAAGTGATGATAAAAATATTTGTATACGTGGAGTCGATTGATCGATAACTACGGCTGATCGTCAAAAGGATTGATCGGCTGCTGAGATGTACAATTTCGAGATCGTATGTCTAAATAACGAGATCGATTATTCAGATAACAGGTTCGAGTGTTTTTATGGTAATCAAGGTTGAGAATATGATCGAAGATCAGGAAGATCGACGATCAATCAAAGAGATTTAGGACCGATTAAGAGGATCCATCAGAGATATCGATGATCGATCAGGAGTGGACCACTTATGCAAAGAAATGATCTAAGGAATGCAAAAACTCGTGGCATAATGCCCTGGTAAACATACATGCACAATGGTAGTTTATGTTTTGATTGGTTTGCGTTATATTAATTTTTATTTCTTCTGGTAAACGTCTCGACTTCGCTCCCGGGCTAGAAAAATAACTTCCCGACGTCAATAATTCTGCGCAAATCGCACATAAGCCATATTCCCAGATAATTGGTTATGTACAAACTGTCACCCCCCTCCTCTGCGATTGGAAGCAGCAAGAATGTATAGGACGTGGCGAAAAATGGCGAGACGGATCGCATGGTCAGAATGCTTGCGTATCAAGCATCCGTGTAGTGGAAAAGGCGATCTCGTTGAGACATGGGTAAATTACATCAAGTGAACTACAAGTACACCCGTGATCGTGTAAAGAATTTTTAACGATCACTAATCCCATTGCCAACACAGTCAGGTTCACCTCGACAAGGGTTTACCGAAAGAGTGCAGCCCGCATTACATAGGGATACTCAAGGTGAGGATTAGTATTGAAAGCACGAAAACGGAGCACCCTATCCGATAGTCGGTAGTCTGGAAACCGGTGGAGAGTTAGAAGTTGCCTATGCCTTTGAGCAGCCACCACTACGCCAAATACAGCTTGCTATCCGAGCAGCGGCGATCCTAACCGTGTTTGAGATGATTTGGCTTGTCCATACGTCTTCAACTCTTCATGTTGCTGAAAAAACTGCAAAAGCCATAAATTCTGCAAGCTTCGCCTGATCGGTTGTTACGCTTTCCTTCGTCTTTTTACCAGATTATCTGGCTCGTTTTTTTAAAGCTCGGTTTAATTTATAGATCATCGTCAGCCTCAGCCTTAATCCGAAGCTTTTGATCTACTGGCGTTATTCAACGCAATGCATCACTATTATAACGAGCCACCACTCCTTTCGTCGTCAAATGTTTTTGAAATACGTTGTTTCGCGTGTTTGAAAGTCAATCCTCTGGATTCACCACGTCTTGTCGCACAGTGCAAGATCATGACAAAGCGGCAGGTTAGAGCGCTTCATTGTCTCCGCGACCAACCGTTACATATAAGGCGGGCGGCACAATTTTTTTTAAAGAGAAACCGCTTCAGTGTTGTACAACTACACGTGGCCTTTTCCAAGGGAACCATTTTATTTATCGAATAATGCTACCAACTAAGTAAATGATCTTCGCATTTAGCACGGTGATGGTTGATTACAAAAACGGGGCACATAATAGGTTAAAGACTCATTATTTCGGTTTTATCGTGCATAATACTGCGGCATCACTGATGATAACAGATATAATCTGACGACCAGATCCCATAGGATACGCACTGATAGATATATGGTTAGTTTACGCATGGTTTCCAGCATGGTCTCTATCGCCTTTCTCATTCCTTAAATATCCCACAGCCAAGATACACTACCACTCGTCTATTCTGTCCTATATTGGCGACCTTATCTATTTACAATTATAAAAATGTCAACAGAAATGGTAGTGTATGATCTAATTTACTGTGAAGTCTCTCTCTTTTCCTCATTGTTTGAAGGAAACACATCTTATTCCTACAGCTGAGATTTAGGCTACACGCCTTCAAAAGATAAAATATGAATTCAAGTCCATTATCGACCAGCTTTAGTGCAAGATATATAATGTGCTCGAAGGGCGACACTCTTGATCCTACCAACGAGACTGTTTGTATATGAATCCGATAAAAGGGAAGATGTAGAGGCATATGGATTTTTATAAAATGTATTGCATCTTCTTGCGTGGAAATAGACCGATCTTAACGTATCCTCGTTTTAGACAAAGAAGTAATTCGTAAAATAGGAAATAGTGTAAGCAAATAAGTAGTTGAAACTGATCTAAATATTAAGTCACAGGAAGGCTATAGGCTAAATATAACTTAGGTGCACAGCATTAAAACTGCTGTTGCAGTGTCCACCAATTTTAAATAACTATTGAAAGGCTTTTTTTCCAACAAACAAAAGATTGACTGCTCTAAGGAAACTGACAGCAGATTATAGTGAAAGCTTAAACTACAATTAAATTGGAGCTTTAACTTCATGAATAATAATGACATTCAACTAAACACTACGCATCGTCATAAACTTTTTCCGGTATACCTAAACTTCGATTGTATTGCTTAGTAGATCAAGATCGTGGTTTTTAGGTATTTATGTGGCATGTGTTGCAATCCTTGAGCGTGAAGGTTTTTGGCGAGTGTGCGCAAAAAGAATGCCAACTTATTAAATTGTGCGCAATTGTATGTTTGTGTAAATAAAAGCGGCTAAAGGTGTACTGTACACGTTTTAAGTGCGCTCTAGCCTACACCCTCTCAAAGTTATACAGGTTTCTCGCAATCACTCTTTTGCCCAGGTCACTCCGTGATGAACACACTTGGTTGGCTTTACAAATTAATTGAAGGTCACAATGATCACGGAAGAAGATGCTAGAAGCTCATAAGCAAAGGCTGATTGCGTTGCTTGAATAAGCTGTATAGATGGACACAGACGTTACACTGCATGCCAGAATATTAATAACCCCCATGTTTTTAGTAGATTTATCAGCGAATATGACAAAGTAAAATTGCTAATTGAATAAGATAGAATTGTAAGTGCATTTATAGAACGCATGTGTAACCGATTGGTTTAAGGGCTCTCCGTGGTCTCCCAGACAAATGTCGAAAACTGGACAATACCAAACGATTAGCAACCTTTATTCAGACAAAAATATTTACAACGAAATGGATAAAGGCCGCTGCTAAATGCCATTCTGAAAGTAATGAGAAGTGTAAAACCGATGATGGACGAAGAGCAAGTACAATTCAAGGTCTGAGTGAGGTCGAGCACTCTATTGAAAACATCGTGAGACTTATTTAGCGTTCGCCCACATTTTATCGAGTTGCAATGTAAATCCAGCAAGTTAAAAGCACGATATGCTGTCCTTCCCTTCTTAGAAGCTGCGACTTGCAGCGCGTCCTGTGAGAGGCAGCGACGGATAGTTATACGTCCATTCGGTTAAATGACAAGATGGACCTCAAATGATCGGCGTAGGACGTCCGACGCATCATCCTTGGTGTAGAAAGGCTTGTCTGCACTTACAAAAAGACTGCAACCTACCTTCTCACATACAATCACAAGAAACCGAGACATCTTTAGACCGAGAGCCACGCGATGATGGGAATGAATTAGGAAGCAGTCATATTTTGGATGATTAATCTTGACGGCTTCGATGATTTCATAAAATTTAATGACGTAATATGCTATCCCTGTCTCGTAAGGCCGTCCGTTGAAAAACGGTGCTGGATCGGTCATAGATTAAGCCGCATTCATTACCAGGGAAAACTGATACAAAAGTACTTACTACAAACGTACAAATGAGCATTATGTGTATGCGCTATCGTAGATCTTACTTTCATTCGCACATTAACATTACGATTTCGACTACATCTTACAGCAGGACAACGCGTCGGTTCAGACATCAGAGTTGACGGAATTTTTCTAATTCATTAAGTGAAGGTGATGTATAGGCAAGCACGTTAACCTGATCTGAACCTTTTTTAGACTTGCATTAAACCTTGGCAACTAGAGTGTACGCTAACGGTAAGCATTAAAGCAATGTCAACAAATTAACAGCAATATTTTGTCAAGAAAGGGCAAGTATTGAGTCAGGAGCCCTTCGCAACTTTCGTTATATCAATGCCAAGACGATGCTTTGAAGTCATCAGGCTGCGTGGCAACAAGACACAGTCGGAATTTGAAGCATTTTTTCTATTCTTTCATCTCGATTATTCTATGGGTAATGGTAACCTACCATTTTCCCACAACCATTTTCGAATTGTGTATAAGAGACCCCCTAAGAACTGCTAAAACCAAGTCGATTACACATACACCCTGCTAAATAACTTAAACATCGATCATATGTAATTAGCAGTTCTTGCTTAGTAAAAGTCGACAAGATCTATAAAAAAGCATGGGGTAACTTACTTTTGGCCTGAAGTTTAAATGCATCATACTCATTCTTCAGCGACTCCTGTTGCATTGTGTATTGCCACTAAATTTAGTGCTTCGAACTGGAGTAATTATGAAAAGGGAGAGCTTCAGAGCGTGCTTTCATGCATTATTACTTACTTCAATACTACTTCAAATCGTTTTTTAATAAAAAGTCATCTACCATAGCTTTTTTTAGATAAAGCTTCTCAAGCAAACAAAATTCGTTACATTTGAGCTCCAGAACTTTTTCAACCCGTTAACCGACACAATAATAACATTCAAAACTATGGCGGTCACCACCACATTACAGCGCTCGCGCTCGCCTTCTGGGACTCAGCCTTTATCTGCCACCGATCCGGAAATTCTGCTAAAGCCGAATAGTCGGCTCAACAAATTCGTTTTTTGCGTACTCTGGCCTACTCCGCGGCAGCACTTGCAGTGTTCGTGACTTATATGACTTTGATTATGGTATCTAGTTAGTCTTGAGAATTTGTACTGAATTATTTTTTCGGTATAATTAGCATAAATGAGTGCGTCCTGGTGTTCTTGTTTTTCACGTTCGAGTGCTCGACGTTTACTAAGTTTACAAATGAGATACCATTGGATCTCCACATTCACGCACAGCATAGTAGTAATAAACCCCAAGTAAAAGCGGACAATTCTGATGTATTATGAAGAAGGCTCGCGTTATCATGCTCTTTAAGGTATTCATTTGTAAATTTAGATCTAGTAGATGCAGCAGGCCTGTAAAAATCTGTTTTAATGTACTAGTACTGAGTGTTAACAGCATTAGAAGCTGCAGCATGTCTTTGCTAACAACGGAGCAATAACAACCCATAATATACTACGTACAAAAGAAATTGGTAGAAATGAGCTAATGAACTGCTTACCGCATCAGTTCACAGTTATTTTAATCATTTTTGTCGTTTCTACAAGTCAACACGTTCATAAACCCACCCCCGATAGCTGCTCGCACGCATGCCAAATTCTTAAAGGCGTCAATGCATCTAGCCTGTTGTGCTGGTTAATTCATCTATCCAAAAAATTATTTGACCAAAGATTACACCGTCAGAATCCATCTATAATGCTTTCTAGCAATCTCCAGGTACAACATTTGATCGTAAAAGATCTCAGGAGGGTATTTGTGCACTACAGTTGGGCTGGCACAACTTGAAACCTTTCGAAGCTCGCTGACATGATCTTAGGTCCAGAAAAATTGATAAAATATCTTAGAACTAATCAAGCACGTTTCCAGTTGGACGTGCGTTATTCATAAGCTATTAGTTGATATTTCAGAGTTTTTGTGGGAGGTAGTTTAACTTAATTGAAGGTTTATTAGAGGTACAACGAGAGGTTCAACAATGGATTGAACTATCTACAAAATAACGCTCTAAGTCTTCATCTGACCATATGGGATAAGGATACGAAACATGATTTGATTTAGTACTTGTGACCGTATCTCCTGTCTTAAGAACGAGCTTCAACCTTGCCTAATTTTTTACCAACTTGGCACCGAATGCACCATCACTGATTGTTCAACAGTCGTGTACCCCGTTGCAGCGTTGGGCTCCAAACATGTGCTATTGGGCGCGAAGACGCAGCATGCATCAGGTCAAGAGCTTGGATGCAATAAGATGCAATCTTAAAACAACTCTACCGTTGTTGTAACGGGGCACCCTGAAGCTTGTACTGATGACAGTTCAAGCTACTTATTCTGACTACAGAATAGGGCGGTGCCTCGGAACTTCACGTACACTCGTACGTGCAGAGGAAGACGGTAAGGAGAAGCGAGTACTTGGTTAAAGTAAAAAGTAGAACTGTATTTATAATAGTTAATGTCTGCAATAAATCACTATTTATCTTCATCTAACTATGTCTAAATACAAACGTGTAAATCAATTATCTGCTCACTACTCATTGCGTGCGTCTGTCGTGGCGCGTCTTCGTTGGTTGATATAATGGCCTATATCAACCAATTAGGAACTGCTCGTAAGTGCTCCAATATTTGTCCTTATGACAATATTCTGAGAACATAACTCTTATAGTTATATTCTATTAACAATTTCTTATAGATCGTTATGTAACGATTCACCCCGTTACAGTTGGTTGGAAAGAGAGTATCTGCGGTATTAAGGCGGTCATGAACGCCCTTGCTCTATAAATTTAGTCTTGTGTAGACCTAGCAATTCGTGCTATCCTTGCAGCCAGATAGAAACCTTGCAGCTGTAGAAATTTGAGAAGGTATGGTACAGTTCGGGATTCGAATGCAGTAGCCCTTTTATGCACATTTGCAGGCAAGACGCTCTTGCTGATACGCTAGGCAACGCCACAACCTTTGTAAAAAATATCTGAGACAGATGATGCCCGACTGGCGGGGTGTTCCGCCTGAATGCCTTGACAACACAGCAACGATCATCATTACAACATTAATATTAGACATCACAAACCCACTACTTGATGCGTTGATCGAAAGGGTCTTCGTTAAAGGAAGCTCTTATCGCAATCCCGAAGGGTGGAGATATTAGTAAATGTGCACAAGGTTTATTGAAGATCTTTTAAATTGTGCTCATTTACGTTTGTGTCTGTGTGTTTGTAGAAACGCGGTAGGTGCTTCGTTGCCCGTACTGAGTGCGATCAAGCATACCCTCTTGTCAGAATTGGAACGTGAGTGATCGCATGATACCAAGTGACCAGGTCAATGGGCCGGTCAATTGACTCGGTCACTTGTCCAAAGTGAACGAAAATGACCCCCGAATAAGTAGTATCACAAATGTAAATGTAAGCGATGTGACTCAAATACAAGTGCTAAGATAAAAAATTCTGCTTTCTGCCCCCATACTTCATATATGAACTAATCAGTATCGAAAACAAATGTTACGTGACGACGTGCGTCAAGGTCCATCTCTTCCTTGTGAATAAGTTTATTAGTCTCCTTCTCGTCTGTCTAACAATTACTGACTTAACTCACTTCTCTCACCCCCTGAATGACTCGTTACAGGTGATGGGTACGGCTAACTTCACGGCACACTCAGCTTTTTCCCGAACTAGCATTTCAATTACTGCGGTATTGTGCACAAGGGCGACAAGACTGATACGATGATTGCGCGCCTCTCCATAGGTTGCGGTTAGATATTTGCAGTTGTAATGAAAAAATCCCTGTTGACGGCTTCCTGCTACCGAGGTCTTGTATATTTGGCGGCCGCTTAAACTGTTTGCGGTGAATATGCACATTATTAGTACATGTTGAAGTCCAGTACGATATAGATTGGCTACTTACAACTGCGGAAGAAGTTAATCGATTGTGTCATCATCAAATCTGGTAGTGACACTTGTGACCAGACCTAGGTTGAAGCACAGTATATAATGAGATTTATAGACCACACGATGTATTTCAAGAAGCACTGTCATATGTTACGTTGAAAGAAATACTGTCGAAGACTACATCATCGGTATGTGACAAAAAACTACAGCCTCTATCTTGGCTGAAGAAAGTCGATGAGTCGAATGTATTAGCTGAAAGTGCATCTGCTGAAAAATGATGTTAATATTCTGATGATGTTAACAGCGGGTATGATAATGATAGCAGGAACTGAACTGATAAAAGAAGGATAAATGTATTTAGCTTCGATATGATCGAATCATTAAATGTTTGCTAATTTCAAATTAACATTTTATCTTGGCCGGTCAATGGTCTACATAATGATCGTCCTGGTCACTAAGCTATAAAAAAGCTATCGTTACTGGTAGATATTAGTATCCGTATTTTAAATTCGTAAACACGGCCGTTATATTAGTAAGAGTATAGCTCAAGCCGCTAACATTTACACTACTCCCACTCATGCGATCCAGAAAAAGCAGACGACTTCGTCAACTTTGTCGTATAAAAAGATTGGCTTTTCTGTAGTTTGAGGTGCTTGTAAGCAAATCGCTCGACTAAAAGCAGCCATTACAGAACTTAACAGCGGTAGCAACACCAACCACAAACAAATTAAAATGGCAACATGAATCACAGTCAAAGGCGCAGCAATCGATTTATTTTAAGTACGAACTGTTGATCTCGCATGATTCTGATGATCTTGGCATCTTTGTCGTATGAAATGCTTGGCTTTACGGTAGCTTGAGGTGCTCGTGTGGTAGCGTCTGCTAATTAAGTTGTGGCGAGCTTACTCTGGCTACATTCTGGTACGCAGTGGCTACACCAACAACAGCAACAGCAACAATAACGACAAAGACGCACGCAGCAGGATTTACAGTGATAGACACAGCGACTCAGAAGATGTTTAGGTGCGCGGTTGATGCTGCTTCACCACTATCTTCCTGTCTACGTTCAGCGCGTCTGATCGGCGCCAGAAAGCTGCACGTTGTTGACTTTCTTTTGTTTGTTAGCTAACTGTATAATACGAATACTAAGCTGTGATTGGCTTACTTCCCTTTTTTGCGGACGTAGTGTCTGCGGTCGTTGTATTATTGTCGGTGGTCGTTGTACTAGTGTGAACTAGCTCAAATAGCACACAATATAAAAAATAGCATTAAATTAAGGCCTGGTCGCTTACAGTCACTTGTGAAAGTGACCGTCACTTAAACATTGCGAACAGTCAATCAACATCCCTGTGTAAATGGTACATGTGCAGATTCAAAGTCACTCTTTGGCTAGGTCACTGTTGTGAACGTGCCTGATTGGCTTAAGTTGATCAAAGGTGAATTGTATCATGTGAGCAAACACGGGACGCTCATAAGCAAAGGCTTTCGCGTTGCCCTACCATACTGCACTAGGTCAATACAGACAGTAACAGCATCGTAGTCATTCATCAGTAACCGCTGCTATTGTAAAGTGTTTTGCGACTTGTCAGTTCTCCGAACTGGATTACTTGTACCAAAGGGCGAGCTCCAGAGCTTGCTCTCCTATCTCCTTCTAAAGTCCACGTGCTCGGGGCTGAGCATATCATTGGTTAAAAAGCACAAACAAGTCGCTTCTCATTGGCTGAAAGCTGCAGCTTCCCGTTCTTGTCACACGCGAACAGCTCATGACGTCCACCGCATGTCCGATCTGCTCACGTCATGTGCGTGTTGAGAACCTCACGCTGCACGTTGAGGCGTGTCTCAACAAGCACGACCAGCTCGAAATGCCAGTTAAATCAACGTCCCAGTCTGTAACAGCAAAAGTCACTTCGATCAATGGAGCGTCCAATCGCAGTTCATTTACCAGGAGCCAAGAGATACCATCGCCATCATCGTCTTCTGCAGCTATTAAGAAGCGTAAAAGATTGGCAAATGTCGATAGTAGTGCAGTGCCATTGGCCGAGAGGATGAGACCGAATGATCTGGATGATGTTTTGGGTCAGGAGGAGCTCCTAGGCGCTGGTAGTCTCTTGGCTACCCTTATCCAGATGGATCAAGTGCCTAATATGATTCTGTGGGGGTATGCATTACGGACGTCAATGGACATTGGAAGTAACAAAGGACTCATGCTTTGTTCGTATATGTGATGATGGATGGATCGTTGAATGGACAGACCGCCAGGATGTGGTAAAACGACGCTGGCACATGTGGTCTCGAAGCGAACGGGGTGCAAGTTTATCAGTTTGTCAGGAGCGACTTCAAAATTAGCGGATGTGAAAGACGCTGTTGATCGTGCAAGAGGGGAACGCACGATGTTTGGCCGACGGACGATTGTCTTTGTTGATGAGATCCATCGCTTCAGCAAGAGTCAGCAGGTCCGTCGTGGATTGCTAGATTTATACGATATCTGCTCAATTGTATTTCTTTCGGCTTGTGGGTACTATTTTTTGTGGCTCTTAGGATTTCTTCTTACCTGTTGTGGAAAACGGCACCATCACGCTGATTGGGGCGACGACAGAGAACCCGTCATTCGAAGTGAACAATGCGTTGTTGAGTCGATGTCGCGTGTATACACTCAAAAAGCACACACAAGAGTCGATCAAAATGATTCTGCGACGAGCCATCCAAGATCGTGTTGCAGGTGGCGCACATTCGCTACCACGAATACAGGAACAAGGAGATGACGATAAAGTGGTTGACATTGAGGTGGAAGATGCAGCTATTGAGCATCTGACAAAGCAGTGTGCAGGTGATGCACGAGTTGCACTGAACAGCTTGGAAATGGCGATGCAAACTGCACCGATGGATGCTGAAAAGCATGTTCTTCGAGTATCAGCTGCTCATGTTCAGCATTGCTTTGCGCACCGTCCGACGCTTTTCTACGATCGAAACGCGGACATACACTACGACTACGTCAGTGCGCTCCACAAGTCAGTACGTGGCAGTGACGAAAACGCCACACTCTACTGGTTGGCGCGTATGCTCGAGGGCGGCGAGAATCCGCTGTATGTTGCGCGACGGCTCATTCGCATCGCAAGTGAAGATGTCGGTCTAGCAGCTCCTGAGTTGCTCCCCATGGCGGTATCAGCGTACCATGCTGCCCACTTTATCGGGATGCCTGACTGTGATGTCATCCTTGCTCATGTTGCGACGACGCTGGCTCGCGCACCAAAGTCCGTTGCTGTATATTCTGCGTACAAACGAGCAAAACAATCGATCCGAGAGTGGGACAAAGGTGCACTGCCTGATGTCCCGCTGCATCTGCGTAACGCCCCAACGAAGCTTATGAGAGACTTGGGCTATGGCGAGGAGTATAAATACAATCCGCACTTTACTGCTGAAGAGATGAGAGACCAAACGTACATGCCGGACGAGATGATTGGCACGAACTTTTTTGCACTGAGTGAAGTGAACAAAGATCGATCTTGAGTGTCACGAGCAGACCTGCATCCGACTTTGATCGCGCCAGTCGTTGGAAGTACGGAACTACGGAAAGTTTTACGATACTCGGTGTAAGGTCCTGTTACAGATGCCGCAGCGAGTTATGTAAGATCACTGTGAATTTGCTAGCGTCTATCATGCTTCTTAGGGTGCAAATCAAATGCTGTCGAGCTTTTAAGTACAAGGGTACATTTGTCTTCCTCAGTACGGCGCCTTCATTAATTTTTTACCAAGTTCTTTTTGGAGATCTCTTCCAGACACAGGTTCCCCTACGACTACCTTGTTACGACTTCATCAAAGTATGGAATTATTATTGGAGGTTGGTCAAGTAATTCTAAATATTCTTTTTTAGGTGCTTAAAAATCAACAGCTCAGATGATTTCTAATGAAATAACAATTGGTTTTTCAATTCTTTCCGTTATAGCGGAGTGCTTAACGCGTTAGCTGTTATATCGATATTAACTTTACCTGTATTAGCTGGTGCAATTACTGTGTTATTAACTGATCGAAATTTAAATACTTCTTTTATGATCCATCAGGTGGGGGTGATCCTGTTTTATATGTATATTGTCACTCGCAAACACAATAACGTACACATTAGCTCGCATTCGATTGTCGCTGGATCAACCTTGGGTCTGTAACGACAATGGTTCAAACTGCTTCGAAAGACTAGCTCTGTAAACATGCAAACGCCGTAAGTGCCTTATTCGAAATCAAGCGTGGTCACAAATGTTTTCAGCTACCTAGTCTCTTGACATTCATTGCAAAGAAGCTGCGAATCACCAACTCGCAACGGGGTACATACACCACACCGCAGAGGTATACCTTGCTGCAAGTCGGTGCTTCATAGCAATTGCATGGGTACCTCACTGATCTAACCCCTGTACTGAAGGCCAGGTCCGTACTCTTATTCTTCCATGTTTGAGCCAAAGATCAATCGGTCGACATTGTACTTCATCTCGTTCAAGTCGATAGGCATATCGAGACGATTTATGAACACGGCATCAACGCTTTCGCCACGCTACCGGTGTTTCAAGCGTAAATGAATCATCCGACGGTGTCAAGTGGATATCTAGCTTGTAATACTGTAGCTTCCGGGCAAGAGTAGCAGTCTATTCAACCGACGACACAACCTGATAGTATACACGTTAGGAGCTTTGAAATCCTGCAACTCGTTCTAGAAGTGTTCAGAATCAGCAGTACGAAACTACTTCTTGGTCGCGTATTATTCCGTTCGCTTCGCTGCACCGGTGACGAAAGCAAACATCGATCGTTTTAGTCAAAAGACGAAGATTCTCATCGCAACGCGTGTCAAGAGCGACATCAACCTTTCACCGTGTTCTCTCGTGAAAGGCTCCATCCTAAAATTCGACCTTTGGTGCTTCCAAAAATGAGCTTCTGTCCGCAAAGTGTCTACCGAGTTGAGTACCACTAGACAACATGTAAACGCACATGTCGTGATCTTCTTACAAGAAGAACAATCACTTCGTCTTTGTCCCTTTCATATCACTTGCTACTCTAAGCGTCACAATGTCGTCAACCGAATAAACCACAAATAAAACAGCATCTGAGCAAAAGACATACAAACGGCAGGACAAACTCGAAATCAAGAGCTTTACAGGCACTTTGACACCTCTCAAACTTTCTACCCCTTCTCGAGGAGCTCCACGTCCAAAGTCAGGCCGATCGCATTCCCTATCAAGTCTCGCTCGACATTGAACACCCTCCCTCCATCATGACCACTCGTGACCTCTTGCTCTTGCTACTTCTCCAACCATCACCCGCGTCTGCAATGCAGCACTTTATTCTTTCCAGCTTAGGTGTCGCCCCACCCACCTCTTTGAACCGGACACTAGTGCCACTAACACTTTCGTCTGCTACTCTGACGGATTCTCCGAAACCATCGCTGGACGTTTCCCCCGTTACGTTGGACTCTTATATCGTTGCTAATGAGTGGATACTAAACAACTGGAGCTTGCCATCGGCTGAAGAGTCGGTTATGGTGGACGTGCAGCTCACTGAATGGATGGACGTGAACGTCTCGAAGCTGCTGATCCAAGCAGCAGACAAAGAGGTGCTGGAAAAGGAGCTGGAGCTGTCACTGGTCTTTGGAAACGGGGCGCTTCGAGGGCTTAACGGACTGGTGCAGATCCATGTGGACGGTATGAAGACAGCGTTCGAAAGCGGGTGGCTGCCGGGGGATACACACTTGAATCAGTTGTAAGGAGACATTGTGCTGCACAGACTCAGACTGGTTGGGTGGACGTGGGTCAACGTTGTTGTGGATTTTGTTGAATTCTTGGTGTGCTAAACGTGCAGGATATTTGATGCAACTGCAGTGGAGGAGTTGGCGTTGCAAACGTCAGTGACGATCGAGCAGGTGGTCATCCGTTCTAGCAAGTTGTCGTTCCCTAGAATGGTGTTGGGGTTGAACACGGCAGTCACGACACTGTATGGTTGTAGCACTCTTGTTGGTCTTATTGATGACAGGTATAGTCACTTATTCGCTTTTTTGCTGTTTTGGATTATGTTGTAGCACATTGATGCATAACACGATTGCAGGGCCTATCGAGTTAACGGAAAACGAGTACAACAAGCTTTCGAACATCGCGGTCTTCAGAGCGACGGGAAATCGTGTTGATATGTCACGGGGTGAGCCGATGTCCTGTGTAAGGGAAGAAATGATCAGTGGGTTGGCAATTTGCATCGTCAAGGAAGTGCAGAGCTCTGCCACGTATGCTGATGTCTTGGGTGGAAATGATAACAATGGTGTCGCTCGAGCTCGCCGAATTCTCGGATCACTCTCAGCTACCATTGCCACCTCTCGTGACAGTTCGCCGGCGCCTGTAATTGTGCTGATTAGCACGTGCACGGTGGTTTTGGTCGTGGTTCTAGTTGTAGTAATGTCTTTCTTTCGCCGGGTCAAGAGTAAAGCAAGAAAACTCGTCGACAAACGACATAGTTTAACTGGTCGTGACGATGGATCGTTTCTTGGACCTGGAGGTGATACGCCTTCAGGAGTTATGGATGCGGGTGACGCACAAATTATAGCAGATATGGACCTCGGCAAAGGCCAGGTGAACCTACACAAGAAACTAGGCACTCAAGGTTTGTGGCTTGGCGAGTGTAAGGACACGCAGGTTGTTGCACTGAAGTTTGTACCTCGGGAGCTAGACATGTCAATCAAGGAAGTGAATGCAGTCCGGATGTCATACGTCCCACTCCGACATGACAACATTGTGCACTTCTTGGGATCGAGCTGGACAGACTGCGAAGAGGTTCTTATCGTTGTGGAGCACATGGCTAAAGGCAGCTTGAGATCCGTATTGGCGGATACAAAGATCGACCTCGCGTGGCCTCAGCGGCTGCAAATGAGCAAAGATATTTGCAGTGGTTTGAACGCCGTGCGCTCGATTGAGGGAATCAACTTGTCCCGCAACTTGACGGCTAGAAGTGTGCTTGTGGATGCGCTGCTTGTCTGCAAAGTGGACATCTTCGACTACGCTTTAAGTCTTCGTACTGACTGGGGGCCTGCGCGGTCATTTGGGCACGGAGACATAGCATCACGGGCACCGGAATTGCTGAAGGGAGACAAGATCACAGCGGCTGCTGAAGTATACGCATTGGGGGTCATTTTCTGTGAGATTTCTTCGCGAAGCAAGCTGTTTGAACACGAACTCGAGGAACGCGGGCCCACTTTAGCTGACATTTTTATAGCAACCGAGGTAGTGGCACAGCGATTGAAGCCATCACCTGCAGAAGACGCTCCTGCTGCATTCCGCGCGTTGATTGTTCAATGTCTCTGCTATGAGCCGTCAGAACGGCCAAAGCTGCGCGAAGTTTTGGACATGTTTTCTACGTGAATGCATGACAAACGTCGACTCCTGAGCTGCGCTTTAGAGTCCATGTGACCACGAAATTTGATGCACACGCTCGGCTAGTTCTTGGTAAGGCAGCGCGCGCTGTGCCGTGGTCATTGCTGCTCGGCCACTGGAGCTCGGAAGCACCCAAATTTCGCTGTCAGCCCGAAGTTCTTGTGGCCATCCGGGAGGGAACCTCGTTTGTCTGCCGTAGCTCTCAATCTTGGCTAGCGGTGGCGAGAACAACCAGCTGAATTGTCGCTTGCCAGAGAACGCAACAAGCACAGGAGCGTGAGCAAGCTGACACTTGGTCAATTCGCCATCATCTAGGTGCTCGACGTCGGCATCCGTTGCAGCGTTGTGATCGCAGAGGCAAACTCGAGCAGCGTGACGGCGCAAACGCAAGAAGAAACTGTTCCGCCAGGCTTCCACTAACAGAACAGGTGGGTCAGACTGCGTTAAACAATCATTCTCAAGATGAAGAAAACAAGCACTGCAGTGTGGATGACCGTACTTGTTGCCTTGCCGTACTTTGAAGCGTCGTTTCCTGCCTGGTGGTCAACGCAGAGGCGTTAAAATCTGTATCGATTATTGTGCATCCGCAGCGAACTCACGACTTCTGCTGTACCTTTAGACCGATGGAAGTGAAGCCAACACCATGGACAAGAGGCATGGCGTTCTGCTCGGCAATCTTTGCTGTTGACGGCACAATGCCGCGTCCCAATTGTGGCAACAGCGTCCCCGTCAGCATCCTCCACATTCGATTCGTCGGATTACTGCAACCACGATAACATCCTGTTAAGTTGAAGTTCCTGCACGTATTATCGAAAGCCGTTCATTTTGCTCCAGTCATTATGCTACCTGTAGGAATACCCAGTCTTCCACGCATGATCGGATGGATTATGACCGACAATCAGCAAACGAAGACGGTGTTCGGGATAGTGCTCGCACGGCTGCATGTGCTCAAAACAGTCGTCGCAGATGGCGTGCCAGCGCTCTTGCCATTTCCCACTACTACTACCACAGCTGCTGCCACTTTCTTGAGAAAAATGTTCACGCGCCGATTCAGTAGCGTTGATGTGTGTCTTGCCTCGCTTCGCAGAACCCGTGGCACAAATTGTTTCTACGTCTTCATCAATGTCCTCGACGTTTGGAAGATCCTTCAGTGTGCTCTCGTCGCGTTTGCGCTTGGCATCAAACCGAAATCGATCGAACATTCCTGCCATTGTGGGCAAACGGAAGAGTTACATTCTCTTTTATTGACACAAATCGCTTCGACTCCATCACACCCTGTTGTGCAGTTCTCGTAGCGTGGACGTGCGTGGCCTTTCGCAACACGCGAGTGGGAAAATAAATCCGTCAACGATCGGTGTAACTGGCTGCAATCACCTGCAACTCGAAGATCACCCAACCTCTTACGTGCTTAAAAGTTGAAACCGCTTGCGAAAGTGAACAACGGCTGCATCCAGAACTTCAGCTGGGCGGTTATCGTCAATCTGGCCGGTGAATTGCATGTAGCTCTTGGGACCACCGTATCGATTACAAAGCTGTCGAGCATGCTTTGGCATGAAGAAATCTTTCTTCGAAGCACTAATGAAAGCACACGGGAGCGTGAAACGTGGTGCTGCATCCAGTAAGCGCACGTCACGGAAATCAAACCCTCCTGCCTTGCCAATGGAGCTCGCCAGAACCTTTTGCACCGCTGTGACCATTGCCGATGGAAAGAACAAATTACGTCGCTCGGCGCTACGGGAGATCATCTGCAGTGTGTCCCAAATAACTTGCTCCATGTCTCCATACGCGCTATCTGCTGTCAGCGCGAATATGAACCCGTCGTTTTTCGATTTGCTGGACGAACGCTTGAATCCTTGCAACCGAACTTTGCCGCCATTTGTCGTGCAGCTCTGCTGTATGAGGCGATAGCACGTCGTAGGGCTCAGTCCTTGAGCAGGAACGTTATCGATTGCAAGCAATACAAAGTCACCGCTTGCAGCACTGTACTTGCTAAGCCGGAAATGTAGCCCCGTCAACGGAGGAATGCACAAAATGTGGTGGTTCTCGTTGTCCTCCACAACATTAAGCTTCCTGGCATCTCTTTTTGAGACCGTCCTTGTCGTATAGCAATACGGCATGCGCTCTTTCACATGCAAGAACGCTGCAGCCGATCCAATATCTCGACCCCAGATACCCACTGCCGATGCCCGTCCAGTAGCGTAGAGATAATCGACAACGACCCGCACGTCATCGCGTTCAAAATAGCCAAAGGACACGTGATCGCCACCCGAAAGCCCGGATCCTGACAAATCCATTGCAAACAGCGAGAAACCAGCAGCCAGAACTTGACGGTGCAAGTACACGCACTCTTTTCTTGAGCTCGACATGCCGTGCAGGTAAATGATGCACGGGTCCACAACATCCATCAATGGACCTGCGTGTTGACTGCTGCAACTAGAGCTGCTCGTTCTGTCCGTACCGACGCTGTCCCTCCCGGACTCACCGATCGAGCACTCATTTGACAGCACCTCCTCTTCACTTGGCAATGACATGGACGACAATGATGAGCCTTTCGCCTCTGCAATTGGGTCGGCACTTGTCACTTCTGTACGACGCCAGAAACTGCAAGCCAAGTGCTGTCCACGTCCGTTAACAAGGTGGAAATCTTCCCGACTGAACGACTGGAGCTCCTTCTTGACACCTTTTAGCTGGAACTCTCGATCGCCCAATTCCCCAACAGAATACTCGGCTCGAACGGGACTTGCAATGGACTGCACCATCTCTTCGTAAGTATCCGAGAAGAGACTCCACCAGCTTCCGAGGCTATTGGCTTGCAGCTCACGTTTAGTTATCTAAAACAACAACAACAACAGCGAACAGTAGGATCGATGGATATAGGTGCTGTTAGGATAATGACTAGACAGAGAGAAACGTAGGGACTGATGGAGAAATACAGGTAATGCTAAAGATATGAAGAGACTTCGGTCAATGACCTACCTCTGCTTCGAGTTCACCGTCTTGGAAAATCTCCATCACTTTGACTTGATGAATCGCTCACTACGACAAAAGTATCGAAGTGTCAGAAAACTGGCCGTGCGTTCAGTGCGCTCACTGCTTTGAGTCACAATGTCGTGCGTGCGTCTGCCAAAGAAGAGACTGAATTAATGTGCGGTTTCTACTTTAGTTGGCTTACCCACGAGACGTGTTTTCAGGCTGGACAAAAAACGGACGGAGACTTTGATCCTAGCGACAGAATCTATCGACGCGTAGTAAGAATATCGTTGGAGGAATTTGTGAACTCGGTGCATTTGGCTTGGAAGGAGGTGGCCGTTGGAACGGCAGACGGTTTTGCAACGGAAACGTGACCATGACGCGGGTGGACATTGGATTAATGGTTTTTTTTATTCGAGGACTAGGAGAATCAGGTCGAGAAGCGGAAGTTTGTGCTGGATACGCGAACCGAATGACTTGCGCATGCCGCAACTTTTCTGATTCGTTTACATGTCGATCATCGAAGTGTCTGTCGGCTTCAGGCAGAGTGTATCAACTTTGCAGTTTTAATGACCTCAAAGGCTGTTTTGATCGTGTTTTTGTCATGATGATAGCGTGAAGTCGTAGAAGCGTTTCATTAGACTAGTGCGTTGCATCGCGGTCTTGTAGTGCCAAGCCGTTTCATAGACACTTCACGAAGGTTAGTTCTCAAGCCAAACGCATGACTGCCCCGGCCGACACCATAATTTGCGGACGAGGCTAATCCGTACACAATATTTTTCATAGAGGGCTTCTTTACAGGTGACATACTGGGTACTAAATAAAGGTAAAAGAAGCTCTACAAACTCTGCACCTCTGAGCTTTTATATGTAATATATTACGGATAAATTGACCTTTAAGCTAATTTGTTGCTGGTAAAACGTTTGACGCGTTTGCAGCACGGAATATCTAAAATTCAAAGTATAGTTTTAGCGGCTTGCTGTGGCTAAAAGCCATATTCCACGCGGTGTCATCCAGCTTGCGCCCCAGACCTGATCTCTTGCCCTATCCTTACCTTCAGCGCAACAGGAGATCGTGACCTGTTAAGCATAAGACTTCTGCTGCTGTCGGATCGAATTACAATGTTCGCACGCCCATATTGTATCCTGATAGTGTAACGGGGTGAATCGTTACATAACAATTTATAAGAAATTGTTAATAGAATATAACTATAAGAGTTATATTCTCAGAATATTGTCATAAGGACAAATATTCTGTAGCACTTACGAGTAGTTCCTAATTGGTTGATATAGGCCATTATATCAACCAACGAAGACGCGCCACGACAGACGCACGCAATGAGTGGTGAGCAGATAACTGATTTACACATTTGTATTTAGACATAGTTAGATGAAGATAAATAGTGATGTATTGCAGACATTAACTATTATAAATACAGTTCTACTTTTTACTTTAACCAAGTACTCGCTTCTTCGTACCGTCTTCCTCTGCACGTACGAGTGTACGTGAAGTTACGAGGCACCGCCTCATTCTGTCATCAGAATAAGTAGCTTGTACTGTCGCCAGTACAAGCTTCAGGGTGCCCCGTTACACCTGGTAGCACTTCGTAGTCCGTCCAAGGACCGCGTTCACATCCAACATGAATATGTTGGATGATGAAGATGACCAAAGCTTTCACGCTACGCGTGACGGCTACTCCCATTTGAGCGATGTCGAATGGGATGCGGTTGGACGAATGGGTTCAACCATGGGCATCCATGCTGTTAGCGTCATGCTAGAGGCTCTCAATAGAGGTGCCCAACATGCTACTATCGCCAAGTTCATTCAAAATGAACTTGACGCTGAACGCGAGAAAGTAGCCTTGCTTCACCAACAAGGTTCTCAACAAGCAGAGTTGTTAAGAGAACAGGGTGCTCAACAGTTTGAACTGTTGAGACAGCAGCAGGCTGCTGCTGGCGGGTCGATGCACTCGCGTCGACCCGAGATTTTGAAGATTGACATCTCAAAGTATAGGGGGGTCGAAGAAGACTCCCTCTTGAGATGGTTCGTCGAATTGGATGACGCCATAAGGGCGCGTCGCATCGACGACGGGGATATGCAAGTTGCATTTGCCCAGTCAAATCTGGCAGGACGTGCCAAGACTTGGGCACTGGGGCTCAAGTTGCACGACCCATATGCGTTTGGGTGGTTGGAAGTCTTCAAGTCGCGGCTTAGACAAACGTTTGAACCGCCTAGAGCTGAGTTCAGGGCTCGAACCGAACTCTTGAAGCTCAAGCAGGGTAAGCGTGATGTGCACGCTTACGCTCAACATATACGACATCTCACGAGTTGTATAAGTTCCAATCCGGTGGATGAACACACGTTGGTTTCGGTGTTCATGCAGGATCTTGCGGATGGTCCCGTCAAGACTCACCTGTTCCGGCTTGAACTAGATTCACTAGAACAAGCCATTTCCATTGCGGAGCAGGAAGACTTCAGTCTGAGACAGGCTCGCGCCAGCTCGACATCATATCGTCAACCGAGACGATATGACAGCGGAGGTCCAGAGCCGATGGAACTCTGTTATGTAGAGAGCGAGAAGGCTCGCTCTACAGGCTACAAGAAGTTGCAGAGATGCAACAGATGTCAAAAGACAGGACACTACGCTTACGAGTGTAGTGCCCCTCGTCCAGTGTCTCGCGACACTGGGCGTAGTGACCGTCCACCCATGAGAAAGGGGCAGGGACGAGGGTCCGCAGTTGGTGCAAAGACGCAACAACGGGATGGACCGTCAAAAAACGGACAGGATCAGTAGGTGCGGAGCACCCTACTGGTCCAGCAACGTCAAGAGAATTTGTAGGCCTCTTGATGAAGGTTGCTCCCAACACACAAACGTTGTGCGTTGCTGCTCTAGGTAATGAGGTCTCACTCGTTACCTTGAAACTCGAAGTGACGAATAAGTTGTCCCTTCGAGCTCTAGTCGATTGTGGGGCGTCCAACAAATTTGAGCGACGCCAATCGCTAGAAGATGGTCACTTTAAATTCAGTGAATGTGACACACCTCCTACGAGGATGACGGTACGTCTTGCGACAGGCGCATCCGTAACCGTCATGAAGCGTATAGTGAAGATCCACTATACGCTAGAAGATACCCAATATGACGATGACTTTATCGTATTGGATTTGGATGACAAATTTGATGTCATCATTGGAATAACGTGGCTCAGAAGGTACGAACCACGGGTAAACTGGCAACATCGAACAGTAACGATGCCTGCCGCTTGTTCATCAGATGGCCATCTGATGAACGTTTTGGAGCGTCCACAAGCGTGTGGATGTACTACGAGTGAGTGCGATGGCCTCACTTGTGGTACGGTCGTTAGTACGACTGCACAAAACCTTAGTGTACCAAACGGTTACACTTCGGAGCAAAGTTCCGGCGGCTGTGAGGAGACACAGGCTGCGCCGAAGGTCCACCACTCGAATAATTCGGGTGTACTGGGACAAAGATGTATCCCTAGCGGGGAACATCTAGAAGAGAAACAATCGATCGCTCAGGTTAAGCGAAACGATAATCCTAGATCGACTGGAGAGTCTTTCGTAGAGGATCTCGCTGTGGTTGCGCAACCCCAGCTAGAGGAAGTAAAGGGAATAAGTCCCAAGATTACAAATACGGCGGAAATAAGTTCCCCGAAACCCGCGGGAATAAGTCCCCGGGAAGACGAAGGAATAAGTCCTTCGAAGCCTGAGGGAATAAGTCCCCAGGAAATGACAGAGACATTGAATGTCATAGTCAATAACGGATCAAGTGTAGGCGCTTATACACTTGATCTGATTGCGCCTCCGAAGTTAACTTCGGAGATCACTCAGTTGCCAACGCTCGAACATAAAAGGTTCTTGCGTGATCTGCGTAGTGGCAAAGTCAAGCAGATCTGCATACTCGTCGCTGACGACGAGTGTGTAACCGACATAATGTCAGCAACAGTGTTCACTGAGAACGAGAGAGAGTTCTCAGTAGTTCATCTATGGACGAGAGTGTCCTAGATGAAAAGACACGAATTGAGCGATATGACTCCCAATCATGGGAATCGCTCAAGAAAAATCCTCTCTATGAAGATTTGGTTGAATTCAAGGATGTATTCCCTGAAACTGTTCCGTGCGAATTACCGAAGGATAAAGGTATTCGACACGAGGTCGAGCTTAAACCAGGCTCGAAGTACTGTGTCATGAAGCAGTGGCCACTGCCTCGTGAACAAGTACTTGCGATCGACAAGTTCTTTGCCGATCGTATAGCTGCGGGCCATGTGAGGGAATCAACTTCCCCACATAGCTCTCCGACCTTCTGCGTGCGAAAAGCAACAGTAGGGTGGCGGATAGTGCACGCTTTCAACAAATTGAATGCTGCAACGGTACCGGCTCAGACGCCGATACCGAGGAAGGACGTAATCATTGATGTTATGTCAAAGAGTACCATCTTTTCGTCCATGGATTTGATGGATGGCTTCTATCAAATCCTTATGCGAGAACGGGATATACCCTATACCGCAGTTAGCACGCCTAGCGGCATGCTCTGGGAATGGCTAGTAATCCCACAAGGGCTCAGTAATGCCCCTGCCACGTTCAACAGATGTGTATCACATCTGTTGAGACCAGTACGAGAATTCGCGCCGAGTTATTTCGATGACGTATTCATCCATAGTCGAGATATGGATGGAAAGTCGGACGTTGAGGTTCACAGGTACCACGTCCGACAAGTTCTTACAATCATGCGAAAGCATCAATTGTATGCAAACCTCAAGAAGTGTATATTCGCCGCAAGCGAAATACCACTTCTTGGGTGCATCGTTGGTAAGAACGGTGTACGTCCTGATCCCGAAAAGATCAAGGCGATCACCGACTGGCCTGTGCCGGTTGATGTCAAAGGTCTTCGAAAATTCCTTGGGCTAGCGGCGTACTTGCATAAGTATTCATGCAATTACGCCGAGATGACTGTGCACCTCTCTCATTTGTTGAAAAAGAACGAGAGGTGGTTATGGAACGCTGAATGTCAGCGCTCCTTTGATGGTATCAAGCAGAGCTTGATACAATCCTTAGTCCTAGCAATAGCCGATCAGGACAGGCCATTTCATGTGGTCTGTGATGCCAGCGATTTCGCAATCGTCTGTGCATTAATGCAGTACGACCTTGAAGGCGTTGAACGCGTCGTCTGCTATCAGTCGCGTCAGCTGCAACCAGCTGAGCGGAACTATCCAGTGCATGACAAGGAACTCCTTGCCATGAAGTATGCACTCGCGAAGTTCAGAGTCTATCTATTAGGAGATAGACCCTTCGTTGTTTACACTGACCATGCGTCATTACGCACGGCATTGAACAGCCCGCACCTTTCACAACGAATGGCGCGGTGGTTGTCATTCTTTGCGGAATACAACTTTACGGTCGAGTACAAACCAGGACGACTTAATGTCGTTGCTGATGCACTCTCACGTCGTCCCGACTTTTAAATAGTCGCGAAACCCAACAGTGAGACAGTCACTGTTGCGGTTATGACGTCCTCAGTCCCATCTACAACGTTGTATGATGATGTGAGGCGGGCATACGCCCAAGATGGTGAGATTGTGAAGTTGTTGACACATCTCTCCCAACCATCTCGAGAATCGTTGAAACGATTGTCGTCTGCGTATCGATCTGCATCAGATCGATACACTACTCGTAACGGTTTACTGTATTATACAGCCGTTTCTGGTGACACACCACGTGTTGTCATTCCAGATGATACTGATCTGCGTTTGCGGATCATGTTCGAGTATCACGATGCTCCTATAGGAGGACATCTTGGCCGGGAGAAAACATATCTCACGATGAGTCGAGAATTTTACTGGCCCCGCCAGTATCAGTTTGTGCGAAAGTATGTTCGCGCATGCGAAGTCTGTCAACGAGTGAAGTCAAGTCCTTCACTGCGTGCACCTTTACAGCCTCTACCGGTTCCAACTGAGTGCTGGGAATCCATCTCAATGGATTTCGTCTTCGGGTTACCCAAAGACGCACGCGGGAATACGGGTATTCTCGTATTTGTTGACAGATTCAGCAAAATGGTACACCTTGTGGCTGTACCAGAGACAATCACGGCAAGTGGCTGTGCTTGTGTCTTTATTGACACCATCTTCCGACTTCATGGGTTGCCCCGTGAACTCGTATCAGACAGAGATCCATGCTTCACTGCTGATTTCTGGCGCTCCGTGTTCAAATCACTCGGAACGCGCTTGAAGATGTCAACATCTGATCAGCCAGAGTCAGATGGTCAGACGGAACGTGCCAATCGTGTCCTTGAAGAGACACTTCGAGGATACGTACACTCCTTTAAGAGTTGGAGTGAGTTTTTGCCAATGGTAGAGTTTGCCATCAACAACTCAGTGCATGCGTCCACGACACATACACCGTTTTACGTGAATGGCTTGCGCCATCCGCGTGCACCCACCTTACTAGAGTGTAACTCTGGTTTAAGGGGGGGAGGGACTCGCGCGAGCAAAAACCGATTTGGTTCACGCTCATCACGCTCTGACGAAGAAGTCATTGCGTTTGATGCCGATATCGATGTTATCGATATCGAACAGATGATGCCAGTGAGAGTGCGGAAGCCCTCACTGAAGAAGATGATCCCAGTGAGAGTGCGGAAGCCCTCACTGAAGAAAAGGTTGATGTTGCTGCAGTGCGCTCACAGCACACTGAAGCTAACGAGTCATCAGATGAGTTCATACTGGCTCGTGAAACGGTAGTCCGTTTTGTGCAAGACTCCATCGCCGAAGCGGTGGATAAGCAAAAGCAAAACGCTGACAAGAATGGAAGGGCAAGCACTCTTTTATTTAATAAAGGTGACTTAGTCCTACTGTCTACGGTTAATCTATCAAAGCATGTAGTGACTAACTTGGGTAGCAATAAACTACTACCCAAGTACATCGGCCCATTTCGTGTATTGCACCGCCTAGGCAATGCATACACGATCGATTTACCACGTAAGATGCGAACGCATCCCACGTTTTACGTTGGTCGGCTTAAGCCGTACCATCAGTACGCTGCTTCTTCCGATGAAGAACGCCCTTGCGCTCAAGCATCTCGCAGAGAGCCTTGTGCTCCCGATGGTGGGCATCAACAAGGGTCTGAAGAGCAGTTATCTCAGCCCGAGACCGATCAACAATCCCACGAGCTACCCTTAGCTCGTCACGAAGAGATGTCAGAGATCTCTCGTTCTCAAGCTGAGCAAAGGCAAACTCAGCTCGATGCTTCGAGGCAGTGTCCGCCATTTGGAGACGCCTATTCCGCTCATGCTCGAGATCGTCGCGTAACCCTTGCGTTACGCGATCAAAGAAGCTCTCGGGAACACACGCTTCCCCACATGATCGTGTGGAGAGCGTCTTTCCTTCTCCTCCACCTCCATTAGAGGACTCTCGCGGTGGCCAGCGCTATCTAGTTGAGCAGCTGTTGAACCACCGCGACGTGAACGGACGTCGGACGAGTTATCTCGTCCGGTGGCGCGGCTATCCCCCGTCCTGGGATACTTGGGAGCCCCGCTCCCAACTGATGGTTGACGTACTGGGTCTGGTTGAGCAGTACGACGCGGCACATCCTGTGCCGCAGAAGGACCGCCAGAGAAAGTCTTCCCGGCACGGTCGTAAAGGGATTTCAGGTTGTCAATCCCTTCGTACATCTCAGTAGAGATACGTACGCGCCACCACGGGCTATTAGGGAGGTAAGCCTCCTTAGGTGCTCGTGCAGAGTTGTTCACACAACATGGGCACGAGTCTCCCCAAGAGAGGCAGGGTAATCCTTTCTCCCTTGACAGACGATGCAGCTTGTAGCGTGCACCTGTTGGGGTTCGCTTTTCAAACTTATCACGAGCTTTGATAAGTTTGTCGTTCCAAGCGTCACGACCTACATCCTCAAGGTTATGGATGTAGGCGTTCCACGCCTGAAGCAGTGAGGGACCATCACGCTTGTGATTCCCACTGTACCATCGATGTCTAAAGAAAGCATCGATGAACAATTCATTCTCAGCGCGATAGTTTTTCGCGCTGGGGTCAAGGTGATGGATCCTTGAAGAATCGAACAACCGTGCTCGATAACGATCACTCGTCGTCGCCGACAAGTGATCCATGACGGATTTGGGAGGCATCTATGCCTTCTTTTCTGGAGCGAGACGCAAGACATTGCGGTCCCGCTCTTCCTGCGACGTGCCGACAGAAGTACTGGCACCTCGTTGCGAAGTGGTGTCCATAGGAGAACCGACACCACTGTTAGCGCCCGAGTCTCGCGACCTCGAGCGCCTACGCTTCGGCGATGGTTCATCTGATGAATCAGATGAACCAAAGATGCTACGACGCAAAGCATCGTCCATGCCACGCTTGGCAGGCGGCTTGGATTCGATCGCCGTCGATACGGATCCGTCATCCGTATCAGGAGAGTACGAGACACCGAGCTCGTACTCTGTGAAGACACGAGTGTCTTCATGACCAGCGCCTGCATCACCAAGTGACACAGGCTGGGTCGCTTCAGCAACCGATGAGACATCAGTTGCTGTTGTTTCTGCTTCGGCGTCCGCACAGAGACGTGCAGACGCGCTCTCGGCGGCCTTGCTCGCGCATCGCATGGGCTTGTTTACCATGCGATGAAATGTTGGAAAGTGGACGCGGACCAACAAGTGCAAACCCTGTCCCAAATGATTTGGGACGAGTATCCATTTAGTCAATCAGTCACTAAAGTGACTGGTGGTTAAGGGGGGGTGATGTAACGGGGTGAATCGTTACATAACAATTTACAAGAAATTGTTAATAGAATATAACTATAAGAGTTATGTTCTCAGAATATTGTCATAAGGACAAATATTGGAGCACTTACGAGCAGTTCCTAATTGGTTGATATAGGCCATTATATCAACCAACGAAGACGCGCCACGACAGACGCACGCAATGAGTGGTGAGCAGATAACTGATTTACACATTTGTATTTAGACATAGTTAGATGAAGATAAATAGTGATGTATTGCAGACATTAACTATTATAAATACAGTTCTACTTTTTACTTTAACCAAGTACTCGCTTCTTCTTACCGTCTTCCTATGCACGTACGAGTGTACGTGAAGTTACGAGGCACCGCCTTATTCTGTCATCAGAATAAGTAGCTTGTACTGTCACCAGTACAAGCTTCAGGGTGCCCCGTTACAGATAGTCAGCGAGGGGTCGCTTGGATCGTTGGATGCGTATGTTTTAGTTCACGGAAGATTCCAAAGTTGAAGAGTTAAGTCAGCTGACCCGGTCACTCGCACGCTGTCTTCGGTTAAGCACTACCGCAGCATACGCTGTGCCTTTCCATAGCACCAAGATTTGCTAGCAGTACGGGCTCACCCAAATGGAGAGAGAGGGACCTTACCTAGCGCCACAATATGAAGCGTGTTGGCCACCTTCAGGAGGAGACGGGCAGTGCAGCGCCCCCCCCACCTCGTATAGACGCCTTTAAGCAAACAAAATTAGGTCGATAGCTCGCCGCCTGAGCATGCGATCATGTTTACACAGCTGCAGCAGATCATGGATCTACAAAAAGCAAGAGGCAGACGAAACATAACAGCCGCACAATAAGCGCAGGGAATTTGCTATCAGGCGTTTATGCTGACGCAACCAGGCACCATTACCTCCCACGGATATATTCGCGCCATTACATGAAAGTGCGCGATTCATGGAGGTGGCTTTGATTAATCCTATGCATGCAGATAAGCCATGCAACGGGGTAGCCCGTTACATGAAATTGACACCAAACGGTGTCAATTGGAATATTGTCTAGTATGACAATATTCTACCAATATTATCCGGGATGGATAGTATTGAAGGAATATTATCCCCTTTTGATAAAATTCATGCGCTGCTCCAAGATTGGTTGATAAAAGACATATCAATCATAGCTTGTCACCAATCGCTGCTAGACGCGCGCAATGAGTGGTGAGAAGGTTGTCGTCATACAACGGCGTAGTATAATACAGTTAGATAAAGATTAAAGTTATATTGATAGCCTAACTATATTAAATACAGTTCTCTTTTTACCTTTACTTGACCGAGTCGTTCAAGTAGTTTATCTTCCTCTGCACGTACTAGTGTACGTGAAGTTTCGTGGCACCCAGACAAAGAGTGCCCTGTTACACCTGGTAGCAATTCGTAGTCCGTCCAGCGACTACTTAGTGTCCGTCCAACATGAACATGTTGGACGTAGAAGACGACAGCGTTCACGTCACATGTGAAGGATACCCCCACCTCAGTGACTCAGAATGGGACGTAGTCGGCCGCGTGAGTGTGCTCATGGGCGAACCCGCCATCAGTGGTATGTTGGAGTCTCTAAGCAGTGAACAGCAACATGCTGCTATCAACAAGTTCCTACAAGGGAAACTTGCCGTCGAACGACAGAAGATAGCCTTGCTACAGCAGCAAGGCTCTCATCAGTCGATGGGCGGACTGACGCACATGCGTCTACCCGAAACCTTGAAAATTGATATCTCAAGGTACATGGAAACCAATGAAGATTCCCTTTTGAGATGGTTCATTGAGTTAGACGACGCCATCAGGGCCCGTCACATCGATGGTGATGAGATGCAAGTCACCTTCGACCTGTCAAATTTGACGGAACGAGCAAAACTTGGGCCTTAGGGCTCAAGCTTCACGACCCAAACGTGTTTGACTCGTTGGAGATCTTGATATCTCGGCTTAAAGAGACGTTTGAGCCTCCGAGAGCCGAGTTCAGAGCACGCTCTGCACTCCTGAGGCTCAAACAAGGTAAGCGTGATGTGCATGATTACGCACGGCACCTACGCTACCTTGCGAGTAGCGTTACGGATAACCCTGTTGATGAGCACACGCTCATCAACGTGTTCATCTACAGCCTTGTGGATGGGCCGGTGAAGACCTACATGTTTCAAGAGGATTTCTATACGCTGGAAAGGGCGATAGCGTATGCGGAACAAGAAGACTTCAGCCTGAGACAATTTCAGGCTAGCTCGTCAAACAATCGTCCAACGAGACGACAGGAAACAGGAGGTCCCGAATAAACAGACCTCTGTTACATCGAAAGCGAGACCTCTTGCTCTCTGAGTCACAAGCGAACGGCAAGATGCCATCGCTGTCAGAAGATTGGACACTACGCTCATGGGTGTAGTGAGTGTCCCGAGCACTGCGACACATCCGAAAACAGGACGTGATGACCGCCGTGGCCAAGGAAGTGTCCGAGGCGTGGGTCCGACCACGTCGCCAAGCCGCGACAGCAAGTCTGAACGTCAAAAAACGGTCAGGGTCAGTAGGGGCGGAGCACCCTGCTGATCCAGCAACTAAAGAGAATTTGCAGGATTCTTGACGAAGATTGCTCCCAACACACATTCTCTGTGTATTACTGCCATTGGTGATGAGGAGTCTCTCATCACTTTGAAGATCGAAGTGACAAGTGGAATGTCACTTCGCGCCCTAGTTGACTGTGGTGCGTCGAACAGTTTCATTCGAAGCCAGTCGCTTGAAGATAGTAGGCTCAACTAAGTTGAGCGAGATTTCCCTCCAATGAGGATGACGGTGTGCCTTGCTACAGGCGCATCTGTAGCAGTGAGCAAACGTGTAATGGAAATCCACTACATGCTAGAAGGAAAGCAGCAAGATGATGACTTCATCGTACTGGATTTAAATGACAAATTTGATTTCATCCTTGGTCTGTTATGGATTAAAAAATACCAGCCATGGGTTAGCTGGCAGCATCGATCCGTGAAGATGCCTGCCGTTTGTTCATCGGATGGCCATCTGATGAACGTCTTGGAGCTTCCACAAGCGTGTGGATGTACTACGAGTGAGTGCGATGGCCTCACTTATGGTACGGTCGTTAGTACGACTGCACAAAATCACAGTGTAGAAGGCCACTGCACAGTGGAACCAGCTTCCGGCACCTGTGTAGAGACACAGGCTGCGCCGAAGGTTCACCACTCGAAGATATCGAGTGGACTGGAACACGGATGCACACCAATAACGATGCATCCGTGAAGAGAGACTAGTGTTGTTCAGGATGGGCAACACGTTGAAGCAGGATCGATTATCGGAGAGTCGATCGTAGAGCAAGCCCGATCAACTGAAAGATAGTCGATTGAAGAGGACGTGACCGTGATAGTACACGTAACGGAAGAAAAACCCAGCGTTCCTGAGAGAAATAACTCCCGAAAGAGTTATGTTGAGGGTGTGGATCCCCAACTCTCGAGAGAGTTATGTTGAGGGTGTGGATCCCAAACCTGCGGATGTGTTTTCCCAGGAAATTACCGAGTCAGTTAATGTCTTGGTAGATGATGGATCAAGTGTAGGCGCTTATACACTTGATCTGGTGACGCCCCCGAAGTCAGCTTCGGAGATAGTCAAGTTGCCAACGCTAGAGTCTAAAAGATTCTTGCGAGATCTGCGCAGTGGCAAGATCAAGCAGATCTGCGTACTCGTCACAGAGGACGAGAATGTCGCCGATACTCGGTCGGCACAAGTGTTTGCTGAGAACGAACGGGTTATCAGTAGCCCATCTACGGACGAGATTGTCCTCGATGAGAAGACCCGGATTGAGCGATACACGTCTCAATATTGGGAGTCTTCAAAGACAAATCCTACGTATAAGGATTTGGTGGAATTCAGGGATGTTTTCCCGGTATCCGTGCCATGCGAATTGCCCAAAGACAAGGCACTCGGCATGAGATCAAAGTGAAACCTGGTTCGAAATACTGTGTCATGAAGCAGTGGTCACTGTCTTGTGAACAGGTCACAGCGATCGACAAATTCTTTGCCGATAGATTAGCGGCTGGTCATGTGAGGGAATCAACTTCCCCACACAGCTATCCGACCTTCTGTGTGCGAAAGGCCACAGGAGGGTGGCGGATAGTGCACGCGTTCAACAAACTGAACGCTGCAACGGTACCGGCTTAAACGCCGATCCCAAGAAGGATGTCATCATAGATGGTATGGTAAAAAGTACCATCTTTTCATCCATGGATTTGATGGATGGATTCTATCCGATCCTCATGCGTGAACGGGATATCCCTTACGCAGCAGTGAGCACCCCCAGTGGTATGCTCTGGTAGTGGCTAGTGATGCCACAGGGGCTAAGTAACGCCCCCGCAGCGTTTAACAGATGTGTTGCGAACCTGTTGCGATCGGTGCGCGATTTTGCACCGAGTTAGCTCGACGATGTCTTCGTCCATAGCCGGGCTATGGATGGAAAGACGGACGTGGAGGTTCATAGAATCCACGTCCGGAAGGTTCTTACGCTAATGCGAGAGAATAAGTTGTTCGCGAACCTCAAGAAGTATTTGCAGCGAACGAAATACCACTTCTTGGCTGCATCGTGGGTAAAAACAGTGTACGCCCTGATCCGGAAATGATCAAGGCGATTAGCGACTGGCCTGTGCGAGTCGACGTCAAGGGACCTCGAAAGTTCGTTGGCTTGGCAGCGTACTTGCACAAATACTTGCGCAAGCATGCCGAGATGACTGTACATCTCTCGTCTACTAAAAAAACGAGAGGTGGTCATGGAGCGCTGAGTGTCAGCACTCTTTTCAAGGCATCAAGAAAGGCTTGATACAATTGCCTGTGTTGGCGATTGCAGATCAGGATAGGCCACTTCATGTGGTCTGTGACGCCAGCGATTTTGCAATCGGCTGCGCGTTAATGCAGTACGACTCAGACGGCGTTGAGCACGTCGTCTGTTATCAAACGCGTCAGCTACAAGCAGCTAAGCGTAATAACCCGGTTTATGACAAAAAATTCCTTACCATGAAATATGCACTGGCTCAGTTTCGGTTATATCTCTTAGGAGGTTGACCCTTCATCGTTTGTACCGACCATGCATCGTTACGCACGGCCGTAAACAGTCCACACCTCTCGCAACGAATGGCGAGGTGGATTTCTTTCTTTACGGAGTACAACTTATCCGTCGAGTATAAACCAGGACGACTTAATGTCGTCGCTGATGCTCTTTCGCGTCGGCCCAATTTGGAGCCGACTGCTCCACTTAACTGTAGGGGTAATCCCACTGTTGCAACACAAACAGTGAGTGTTCCGTCGTCAAATCTGCTCGATGACGTGCGAAAAGCATACGCAGAAGATGAGTCTCTTCTGCGGTTGATGGATTACGTATCCAATCCGTGTAATCAAGCTTTGAAAAGCTTGTCGTCTCAATACCGCTCTTAAACCGAACGGTATTCTGTTCGTGATGGACTACTTTACTATACAACAGTCAACGGCGACACACCTCGTGTCGTCGTTCCGGCTCATAATGATTTGCGATTGCGCATCATGTATGAGTGTCACGATGCTACAACAAGTAGACATCGCTGTAGAGAAAAGACTTACCTCATGGTGAGTCGTGACTTCTACTGGCCTCACCAGTATGAGTTTGTGCGCAAATGAATTCGCGCTTGCGAAGTTTGTCAACGAGCGAAGCCTAGTCCTTCATCCCGCGCACCCTTACAGTCTTTTCCGATTCCGGCAGAGTGTTGGCAGTCCGTATCGATGGACTTCGTCTTCGGGAAACCCGAAGACGTTCACAAGAATACGGGTATTCTTGTGTTTGTTGATCGGTTCAGCAAGATTGTACATCTTGTTGCTGTACCGGAGTCAATCACAGCCCAGGGCTGTGCGCGTGTCTTCAGCGATACTATCGTTCGACTTCACGGGTTACCCCATGAACTCGTTTCCGATGGAGACCCCCGCTTTACGGCGAAGTTCTGGCAATCCGTGTTCCGTTGACTTGGAACACTGTTGACTATTTCAACTTCTGACCATCCCAAAACAGATGGTCAAACGGAAAGCGTCAACCGCGTCCTCGAAGAGATACTTCGAGGGTATGTCCACTCGTTTACAAGCTGGAGTGAGTTCTTGCCGATGGCGGAATTTGCCATCAACAACTCGGTGCACGCGTCGACAACGCATACACCGTTCTTCGTGAATGTACCACGCAATACACGTTCAACCGCCTTCTTAGAGTGTGACTCTAGTTTAGGGGGGGGGTGAACTCGCTCGAACAAAAACCGATCTGGTTCTTGCTCATCACCCGACGACAATGGTGTCGACGTGATGGATGCAGATGTCGATGAAATCGATCTAGATGATGACGATGACGACGATGCTGGCATATTCAGCATCGCCAATGACCGCCAAAGTGAGGATTATAATACCATCACTGGTGGAGACAACGTTCTTTCAGCAGTGCAAACGAAGCGCACTGCTGTTGAAAAGGATGAATCAGCAGAGGAATTTCTGCTGACTCGCGAAGCGGTTGTCTGCTTCGTTCAAGACTCTATTGCAAAACTAAGACAAACACGGAAGAGAAAATGTTCTTTCATTTGATAAAGGAGACCTAGTTTTACTGTATACAGTAAACTTACCGAAACACGCAGTGAAAAACGTGGGCAGCAGTAAATTACTGCCCAGGTACATCGGTCCATTTCGTGTGTTGCGCCGAATGGGCAACGCATACACGATTGAACTGCCCCGTAAGATGCGCACGCATCCTACGTTTTACTTTGGTCGTCTCCGCCCGTACTATCAGTACGAGCCCGTTTCAAGATGCGAAGAACACCTCCACGGTCGAAAGCCGAGACTACCCTCGAGTGGTCCCGTTTCAACTGGCCAGTCTGGTCGACTAGCGAAGCGACCCGTTCACGCAGATCAGCGATGTCTCGACGAGCAGCAGCCAGCTCATCACTAAGAAAACGAGTCGAACGTTCGTTCTCAAGTTGCGCAAAAGAAAAAGCGGCACGATCGTCCGAACGATCGTGCGTTGGGAAATTTTTATTCTTCCTCACAAGATCCTCAAGCCCATAAAGCCAAAATCGTTCATGGGCCAGGTCATCTTGCAAACGTTCCGTTAGACGGTTCAGTTCTTGAACATCAACTTGATCCGACCCTGGAGCTGGATCAGGTAATCCCACCGCTACCACATCCTTTGTTGTACTCAAGCGGTGGTCAACGCTTCCTAGTGGAGCATATTTTGAACCGCCGCGATGTGAATGGCGTCCGGATGAGTTACCTGTTCCGCTGGCGTGGCTATCCTCCGGCGTGAAACAGCTGGGAGCCTCGTGCCCAGCTGATTGTTGATGTCCTTGGTCTCGTCGAGCAGTACGACGAGACCCACCCGCTGCGTTTAAAGAAGGGCCGTAGGAAAACGACTTCACCGAACGCGAGTACAGGGATTGCAAAGTGTCGATCCCTTCAGCCATCTCGGAAGAGATGCGCGCCCTAAAGTAGGGATCATTAGGGAGGTAGGCCTCCCTAGTGGCACGGTATGAATTGTCCAGGCAACCTGGACACGAATCACCCCACGAGAGACAGGGTAAATCTGCCTCTCTCGAAAGCCGGTGCAACTTGTATTGCGCCCCGACGGGGTTGCGTTCTCAAACCTGATGCGAGCTGCATCAAGTTTGGCGAGTCAAGCCTCACGTCCAATACACTCGATGTTGTGGATGAGGGCATTCCATCCCTGCACCAAGGCTTTGCTGTATCGAACACGGCTACCATTGTTTCACCGATGTTTAAAGAACGCATCGGTGAAGAACTCTTCCTCAGCACGGATAGTTTCCGTACTGGAATCAGGTGGGAAAATCTTCCTGCAATCGAACAACGGGTTTCGATCCCGTTCGGTAGTCGTGCCCTCCAACTGGTCCAACTCTATGGTTGGCGGCATCCACGGAGACTCCACTCGAAGAGCGTGGCGCAGGACATTTCGGTCCCTAGCCTCTTGATTGGTGCCAGCATGAGCACTGGGACCAGTGTTACCCCGATCACTTGAATGAATTCGCTCGTGGTGATGTATAAGTGCATCACCACCATCCCCACGCGTCCTATCGTTAGACGGACTTGCTTGAGGCGGAGATTCACCGGAGTAATCACTCGATCCGAAGATTTCGGTCATAATACCGCCGCGTTGACCAGAGCCAGTTAACCTGGCTATTGCAGTGTCCGCCCCAAGTGATCCGAAACCGCCTCCGAGTCGTATGCATCATCCGACTCGCCAGAATAGATGGGCTCTATCTCAGACTCGTCTGGATTACGACTCGTGGCACCCGCTGCAGACGCAACGGATGTACCTGTCGCACGTGGCGACTCACCACGTGGAGTATCCACAACAACAGGCGACGAATCACCTGCTGCTGAGGTGTGAGAGGCACTTTCCGCGGCCGCACGCATGCGTGCAGCCGCTCTTCTAGCTGCTGCAGTAGCAACTCGCTTGGATTTCGAAACCATGCGTTGGATTGGCAAATGAATGGGATGCGACCAACAAGTGCTCCCTTTCGCAGGGTGATCCAACGGTAATCACCCTGTCCCAATCAAATCTCATTCAATCAACGGGTGATTGATGGCTAAAAGGGGGTGATGTAACAGGGTAGACCGTTACATGAAATTGACACCAAACGGTGTCAATTGGAATATTGTCTAGTATGACAATATTATACCAATATTACCCGAGATGGATAGTATTGAAGGAATATTATCCCCTTTTGGATAAAATGCATGCGCTGCTCCAAGATTGGTTTATTTAAGACATATCAACCATAGCTTGTCACCAATCGCTGCTAGACGCGCGCAATGAGTGGTGAGCAGGTTGTCGTCATACGACGGCGTAGTTTAATAAAGTTAGATGAAGATTGAAGTTATATTGATAGCCTAACTATATTAAATACAGTTCTCTTTTTACCTTTACTTGACCGAGTCGTTTAAGTAGATTAGCTTCCTCTGCACGTACTAGTGTACGTGAAGTTTCGTGGCACCCAAACAAAGGGTGCCCCGTTACACTTCCAGGTCACCAAAATAATGCCCCTCTTCCATCGTTTCGTGAGATTAGCTGACTGCTGCATTTAAATCGTTCACTGATCGTCAGGAGGGGGCGAAAACAACGCGCGTTGTCGCTTCGCCGCGATCAACGGGCAAGAGTCAATCGGTTCCACCCTTAATCGTAGCAATGTATTCGGGAGAAGAACCTGCAAAGCAGGCTCTTAGAATGTGCAGCACGTAATCTTGACTTTAACTAATCGCTTTGACACGTACGGTTTTCGTCCAATGAACGCACGGATAAAAAAACTCATATTGGCTACGTATTTACAACGCACACGGCGGCGGTAGTCTTCGATCACGCAGCTTAGCTTAGATAGGAATCGTGCGTAATCACTCGTCACTACCTGCTACGGTTTGTATGTGATCATCTGTGGGCGTCACAGAGCCCTGATTTTGATTACATTCACTATCATGACCACATTAACGCTCAGTATATACCCCACCATATAGGTCCAGGGCCCAGTCACATTACAGATCGTTTACGCTGGCAAAAGTGGCAAAAGTGCGATTTCATCGACAGATTCCGCGACGCGATTAAAACAGCAAGCCCCGTTTGAAACAGACCAGATGATGGTACAAACCTCTCCAAGCGCATCGCATGCCAATCACCAAACTCCATCCCGTCATCAAATACCATGGCTGGCATCCAGTGGACAGCATCAGTATCGACACTCGTGACATGGGGCGCGCTATGCGCAACATTAGGCGCTTGGGTAGGAAGTTACGTGCACGACCAACGCCAACGACGCAGTAAAGATCCAGCGGAGAAGAGGCTGGAGCAAGAGATCGAGCGGCAGAAGCAGCTGCGAGCTCAGGAACGATTTGGCCGGACATCTGCCGAGCGAGAAGCTCGTGAAGCTCTGCAGCAGCAACAGGAGACAACGGGGTACCGGTTTGAAGCCATTGCGCACGTGCATTCGTGTTTTGCCGATCGACGGGGGACCCCGAGACAAGGAGGTCTCGTGAAGAACGCACGCGCGTTTGTCAAGTTCAAGACGAGGATCTCACCAGCATCTCTCGAGGCTCTGGAGCACTTTAGTCACTTGTGGGTGCTCTTTGTCTTCCATGAGAACACCAACTTGACCAAAAGCGCGTCCAAGTCGACGTTCCCAGCCAAGATTGCTCCCCCTCGACTCGGAGGGAAGAAGGTCGGTCTCTTTTCCACCCGCACGCCCCATCGTCCGAACTCGATTGGTCTCTCGGTTGTCAAGATCGAAGCTGTTTATGATCGATGCATTGAGATCAGCGGGCACGACCTCGTGAATGGCACGCCGGTGCTGGATGTAAAGCCATACGTGCCTGCCGATTGCGTACTGGAGCACGTTGTGCCTGACTGGGTGGCAGCTGAAACGGATGTGAGAGCAAGACCTGTTTTGTTCTCGCTGGATGCGATGGCGTCCCTGACCGAACTTGTGGAAGCCAAGCTGTCTTCATTTTACTCGAATGTGGCGGATCTGAAGGCTGCTATCGAACAGATGCTTGTCTTGGACATCCGTAGCGTGCACCAGGGACGCGGACAAGCTGCAGAGACCCAACAGTTCCAATGCCGTTTTGACAACTTACAGATCGAGTTCACAACGCTGCATGAGTGCATCTGCGTGCTGAGCTGTACACGGTATATGTTGTCATCACACGAGCGAACACGCCAGAGACTTTGCTGATAGATAAAAAGAGAATGCATCATGGCACACAACATAGCAAACAACTCACATTCGTAATTACTGGTTGTGAGCTCCCCTTTCTAGTAAAGCAAACGGTTGCGATACCCCACCGGAGCAAATGCCACCTACACAGCAGAATGAGCAGCATACTGTGTCTCGACGTCCTTGATCTCTTGGTCGAGCTCAATCCATGATTCGTCAAAGAGTTCTCCAGCGATAATGCGCTTGGCCATGTCCAGCTTCGGCTCCTTGTGTTTCGGATTGTTGCACAAGTCAATCGTCTTTGCGACGGCCTTGGTCTCGTCGCTGCACCACGATTCACACCAAAGCCACTCTTGTGGCAACGAGAAAATAGGGATCTGGCGTTGGACATAGTTTGGTAAATCTTGATCAAGGTTCGCCAGTGAGTTCGGGTCGGCGCTTAGCTGGCTGTAAGTTGCACGCAAGATGTCACCCGCAGCCATCCGACGAAAGACCACCAGGTCAACCACGTACAGGGCGCTGATGTGGTATGGTTTTCCACGCAAGTGGTCCTTCCAGTAACCTTGACGCCAAAACTGGAACCCGAGGTTGCGAGAATCACAAAACGGCGTGTACCCGTATGGTTTCCCTTCCATGTCGAGTTCCAGAAGTTCCTTCAGATCGGCGCGCACTACTTGGTCCGCATCGACGTAAATGACCTTTTGCACGCCAAGTGGGAACAGCACATCCAGAAAAAGAATCTTATAGCCCCAGATAATGCGCTGCTTCTCAGTCTGCTGACGTAGCCAATTGGGCCACTTATAAGTAACGAGACGAATGTCCATGCCGAATTGTTCACGCAGCACTGGAATCGACGCCTTAAAGTCAGGCGACAAGAAGTTCTCGAGCAGCCAAAACGTCACCGGATTCTTGGTACGCTTGAGAACACTCAACATCATGATCTTAACGAAGCGTTCGTACAGATAACCGGATGCAACCGAAAACACGTGAATGGTCTCTCCGCTACGCTCAGTAGGCCGTGTGCGGGCACTAACTGCATCAGTCAACTCTGTCTGGCTAGTTTCATCACCTGCAGCTTGAGGCTTCTTTTCCACCTCATTGTCATGCTTGCCCATCATGTTTATCATCGAGCTCCAGTACGAACGAAGAGCTCCATCATCCTTGCCAGACGATTTCGCGTCAGACTCGGCACTCAGTTCGTCTGTCGCAGCTACGGTTTCGTCTAACCGAAGTAGCTCTTCGCGTTCCATGCCACTCTTTTTACGGACGAGCAGCTGAACAACTTGAGAGCCAAAATCGTAAACAATCACAGGGTGGGACTCCAAAGGGAGGTCTGTGCCTGGGTCAACAATGTCGAAAAGCTCAGCGGCTCTACCCTTTGCCAGGCGTAGGGACCAAGCGCCGGGCGTCGCCTGAAGCTGAAAGTATCCCAGGTTCTGCATGACAACGGTGTCGCGGTGCAGCAGCTGAGCACCAACTTCACGCTCAAGAACCAATTGTAGTCCGTTGGGAGGCGCGTACAAGTCAAAGGTCATGTCACGGCATTGGCCGTACACCAAGAGGCTCTCCAATCGGAACACAGCTCTAGTCGTAGATTTCACCGCTGTCAGACTTTCAGGGTCCACTCTCAAATTGTCCAAGTCGTCACCCGCGTAAAGGGTCTGTACATTCCAGGCCTCAGGGGTATCAATTTTCATGGTGAAGATTGGCTGAATAGGCAATTTACGAAACTCGACGCTTGTGGCGGCAAGAGATGGCCTCTTCTCAAACAGGTATCGATAGAAACGTTTCAACGGAAATTCTGTGTACTCGTCTTCAGGTACCAGTACCAGCTCAATGGTAGCATTCAACTGTGAGTGCAGCATCCGAAGCATAGAGCTGATCACTTGCGCGGCTTCGGATAGCGGATCAACATAGACTGCAACATGAAGGGATGGATCTCCCGGAAGCCGAATAGCGTTAAGAGCATTCTCATCTATCGTCAGGCGTGATGCCCGCTCGGTCCTCATGTACTTATCAACAATGCCGATAGTCTTCATGACATCAAAACTCAGTTTGTCAGCAGCTTTAATTTTCATGCTGGCAGTATGCTCGATGAGTGCCTTAGCCACAGGCTCAGAACGGTACTTGAGGTCAAAGTCCAGGATAGTGGCCACGTCTTCATCCAACAACGTCTGCGACGGGAGACTCACTTGCTTTCCATTGATAAACAAATGCGGAAGAGCAATCTCGAATGAGCCCTCCTGACTGTTCTCTTCCAATAAAGGCGGGAACCGTGAGCGCAAGAGCATGTCAAATTGCGAAAGCACATTACGCTGTTTAGTGGTCAGCCATCTGCCTGTGTTGCCGTTCAAGAGGATCAGAACCTTATCATGCACCGGATCTTTGCTCCCGTCTTCCCCCTTCGTCTTTTTCCAAATTTCTACGAGTTTTGTCTTCGTCGCATCGACAGACCTCTGCTTTACAACACAGTCCAGTGCTTCCAGAATGAACTTAAGGTAGGCTTCACAGTCCGAGTTACCCACTGCGGCAAGAATGGCAGTCACCAGCTTTCCCGTATCGCTCATTTGCCTGCCTTTGTCATCGCCGTTCAGTTGAGGCACAATGCCAACGCGTAAGAACTGCTTGGAATCTTCAAGTACAGTCTTCACTAGTCGATAGGCGTGACTGACATCCCGCAAATTGTCCAGGTCTGCTGGGAAAATGATCGTCTGCTTTTTCGGCAAGGATCTAGAGCCAGGCGCATGCAGATACGAGATTGCAGACCGAGCTGCAGCCTCCAGTCGACCATCCACATCATCAGCAAAAAGATGCTTTTGTGCTCCCGATCTAACGCCAGCTGCGTGACTTCGTTCCGGGCTCTCAAAAATTGACGAGTAAACTGGGTACGTGTCTTGAGCAGCCATGAGTTCCTCGACAAGATCCATATCGTCGTCCAGCATGCCTCGGTGAGCCAAGTCAACATACAGTGGTTGGTCACGGCCGAAGTTGGCCATCGTTGACCGCTGGATATCCAGGTCCTTCTGAACCACGCCATTGAAGACGAACGAACCCAACGGTACGTGCTTCGCATGGATGAAATCGGTCATTGCCAGCACCTCATTATCGAATCGATCACCTTTCAGGCATGCCAACGCCTCCTCCTCATTTTCTTCATATGTACCGATGCCGGGGGCAGCTTCGGCGTAGGCGTCTACTAGCTGTTCAACCAGAACATTCGGCTTATCAATTACACCAACACGCTGCATGAACGCTGCAGCGATTTGTGTAGAGCGGGCGCGGTCGGTGTCTTCTTCTGCCTCGTCTACGTCCTCGTTTTCAGCCAGCGCGTTCTCGTTTCCTTGGCCACGAGCTCCAGCATCAGTTGCGTCCCTGGACTGAGCCAGCATTAACAACTTTGCAAAATGCCAGGGAGTTGCCTTTTCTATCCCTCTGAACGCTTTGTACTTCTCCACTAACGCACGGCGATCATCAGGAGTTCTGCTTGCCATCAGCTCATTCGAAGATATCAGGAGAGCCCATTGCACAGGTGCACCGCGCATACGCATATAGCCGATGTGGGATAGTGCTGTACGGCCTGCACCTGTTAGTGGATCAAGAACAAGTACGCATTCATACATATTCTTGCGAATGAAAATGAGGTTCCAGGCGGGTCGTCTGAGCGCGCTCACATCAGACGGCCAATCAACATATTCCGCATCAGTCTCAATGTTGTTCAGGTATAACGGTGTCGTGCCATCCATAGGTCCGCGCACATGAATACGAACTGCAGATTGCGTTTGGCTTGTTTCACGCACATTCATCAACATTTCCTCAAGTTCCGTCTGGTTCAAGGGCAAACGACCAAGTTGCTTGGCCACAGACCACTCTTTCTTCAGCGTCTTCATGAAGTCAAACACGTTGAACGAGCGTTCCATTGGGTCGACCGCAATACCATTCATAATGAACATATTGGTAAGCCTGTTGTTCGCAACAAGCATACGTGTGGAAAAAATTCCATCCCGGAGCTCTGTCGAGATTGACTTCCGCGAGAACGCAAGCTTTTTCGCTTGCAGAGGGAAGTCCTGTGAAAGTGTTTCCAGCATCTTCAGCGGATTCTTAGCATCCACTATCGCACGCACAGCGCTTGCGCCCATATCGTTTAAATGCCAGGCCTTGAGCTCATGCTCTTGCTCGCCGTCCGCCTTTTTGACCAGGATGTCGTAAAACTGTCTCAGATCACCAGCAATGGCTTTATGACGAGTCATCAAAGGCTTGAAAAATATACCTTCGACCTCTTCGTCGTCAACGTCGTCTTCCTCACTTCCTTCCTCGTCATCTCCCTCGTCAAGTTCAACCCCATCGTCATCTCCTGTCTTTCTCGAATCATCAATAGTCGTGTACTCCATGTTTTTGACATCCAGAGCCACACCATATCCTTGCAACAATGTCTCCAAGGGCGAGTCACGTGGGTAATGACGCACCATGTACCGGATCTTGCCGTGTTGTGCTTGCTTCACCAGTCTCGAGTGAAAATTGTGAAACTTTTCCGTGCCCACAAGTCCATAGAGAATCACCGACACGGGCGTCTTCGAGCCCGACGTAATGTACGGATACTTGTGGTCCACGGACAGCTCGACATCATTCACACCGGTGGCAATACACGCTTGATTGTTAGATTCTTGCTTCTTGCCCACTAGAATCGCCTCTAGCTCAGTCAAAGAGCAGGCCACGGACTCGACGCAATGTGGTTCCTGGTAGAACACTGCCCACGTGTCCGCATCAGCTTCGCACGGACGAAAGCCCGAGTCTAGTCCCAGCTGACGAAACATCTCCACCTTGACCGAGTACGTACGTGTCGCCAGCATCACCTCCAAGATCTGCATCATCATACAGCATTCACATTCAACAATGAATTCATCCAACCCACTTTTTGTAAAAACACTTTTTTCAACCTACACTTTTTGAGCCAGGCGCAATCGTCTCAGCGACCGCCATGGCAAGCACCCCCAACTCGTCCACGTCCTCGCTCACGAGCGTCACGTACGACGTGCGCGCTCCAATTTCATCCAGGAATTGCCAGAAGTACAGCGGATTCTCCTCCGCTAAGAACTCACTACACCACAAAGAGCAACATGTTTTTCACAATCATCAGAAAAAAGCGTTTTTAAATCAAAATAAACTGTCTTCAGGATCCGCATTTTATATAAAGTGTAAACCCTGCTTGCCTTGTTTCCAGAAGCGGGAACAGCGGCGAGCTGGGCCAGCTGGCCGTCAAATTCACATGAACATTCCGTGCTGACGCCAGGAAGGGCTGCGCCGTCGCGACAAGCACGGCCACGCCAGCGCTTTGCCACGTCGTGAGTCGCATTCGTCTTTTTACAAACTGAGTCACGGACGGGATCCACGTGGACGGATGGGCGTTACCCACTGTCGTGTACCACACTTGATTCCATCGGTCACGGTACACCTCCACCCACCCACCCACCCACCCACCCATCCCTCTCTTACAGCATATCGCCACCGCCCACGACTTTGCATACCATTCCCACTCCACTCGCCATTTCAGAGATCGAGCGCTTGCCCGACTTTATCGCGTGCGTCTGCCCCGCCTCCGCGTCTCCAGAGACGCCGTACAGCCTTCCCATTGCCCCTATCTTCTGCATTAGCGTCTTCCGTACTCGTCCATACCAAATCCTCGTTTGTACCGGTCGAGTCACGCCCGTCCTGTACCAATCATGAACAATCCCAATGCTCACCGCAAGATGACGCCCAAGGGGCAAATGAGCTCCAGCGGCATGGGGCCCGCCATTATGCACCTGCCCACGCATCTCAAGGTCCTTTTCGAGCCAAATGCGCCGCTCGATCACCTCCCGCGTCTCGTGAAGCGCAAGATGCCGCCGTACACGGGACTCGCAGGCTTCCTGGACGTCTTTGAGACGGAAAACCCGCCCCTTCGAGAGGTGCAAGAGACGCCCAAAGAGCGTCGCGATCGTCGACGACTGGAGAAGATGGCGGCCAATGACGCCAAGATGCTGCAAGATCGAGCCAAGCACGATCCAAACGCTGAGGATCCGATGAAGACAGGGGACGCTTACAAGACGCTGTTTGTCGGTCGCATTAGTTACGAGACGACGGAGCAGCAGCTGCGACATGAGTTTGAGCAGTACGGACCTGTGAAGCGCGTGCGACTCGTGGAAGACCCGGACGGCAAGTCCCGTGGCTACGGCTTTGTCGAGTATGAGAAGGAAGCAGACATGAAGGCGGCGTACAAGTACGCAGATGGCAAGAAAATTGATGGACGACGTGTTGTCGTGGATGTGGAGCGAGGACGGACGGTACGGGACTGGCTGCCTCGCAAGCTTGGCGGCGGTATCGGTGAAACACGTAAAGGAGGAGCTGATGTCAATGTCAAGTACTCGGGGAGAGAAGCGATCGGACAGTTTCAGGTAGGTGCGATTCGGGAGGAAGTCGGAGCGTCCCGGTTGGATCGATACGGAGCGCGTGAACCTCCGCGGGAGAGCAGTCGTAGTCGTGGACGCGGTGGAGACCGTCGGGAACGACGTCGATCTCGATCAAGATCGCGATCCCCGGACCGACGCCGTGGTCGCGACCGCAGTCGCGACCGTGATCGCATTCGTGACCGGGACCGCAGTCGTGACCGGGACCGCGGTCGTGACCGTGGCCACCGTAGCCGCGATGTCTCGCGTAGATATTGAGCTCAACTTGGGGATCGCCGCGCTGAGGTGGTAGGTGGTGGTGGGTTTGAGGAATCAGGTACATTGTATTAGCGCACGGGCTTTCACTTTTGCTGTCGAGGTAAGGACTTTTCTGCTCGTTCGCTGACAAGGATGTGCTGTCTGAAGCACAAGTGGTGCCGTGTGGTCATTTCCAATGTTTTTGCGCTTTAATTTCTTGACCAGCGTATATGGTAACGTTGGATGTCGTTGCGACGCCGATGCGTGTGGTACTGATTGAGGCTTGCTAGTAAGTAATAGACATCTGAGTGCTCGTGCGATCGAGCAAATAATGAAGCATCTGCTGTTGACAGATAGGCGAACGAACGTGTTGACTCTAGTCTGACGAGTTTGCATTGCTCAATACCCTCAACACTCACGAACAGACTCGTTGCTCAAGCTGCAGCTACTTGAGCTTGTCGTGCTTTTGTGTTTACAGTGGCAGCAAACGCGACAAAGCCTCAGACTGATACAGCAGTCGAAAGCTGAAACTGTCGTCACAGCGGACAGCTACGACGGCTTGTGTTTGAAGCAAGGACCTCGTTCGACCGCATGAAAGGAACTGTGCATTGATCTCGACAGCAACGTTTGGTTCAAAGCCTTTGGAAGTCCTTCAGAAGTGCTTTGCATGCTATTGTTCAGTATAAACGCTCTAGAAAGCGACACTCAAAAGGCAAGTATGTGTACAGACATTGTCCTCGTCAACGCCTATCAAGTGCTATTCGGAGTTGTCGTTCTAGCACATGCCACATATGCGGTATATGCGATTGTAAGCAGCTCGTGTGATGACGTAAGCGGACTGTGTAGCTCGAACAACTGCTTTGATGACCTTGACACGTGCATGAAATTGCGCTTGCCTTCGAGTAGCGCTGATCTGCGCGAGGAGGTTGTGACTCTTTGGACAGCAAGCTGGGCCCGATGTACTACAGCACCCTTCCCTCTGTCCATGCTGTACGTCAAGTCGAGTTCCTCATGTTTGCTGCCGTGTATGAGAATACGTATAAGCTACGAAATGGCTCGATTGACATGATAAAGCTACTCGTGCAGTCGATTCAGAGCTACTCGCTGGAGAGGACAAACAAGAGTCGGTACAGTCCACAAGCAGTCGCACTACCCTCCCGAAGCGCCAGCAACTACTGCAATGGCCATAGTGACCGATTATTCCATCGTTGCACTACAGACATGCTCGTTTGTGTCACTTGTGATACGTCCTCGATGTCTCAGCAAAATGAACTTGCGTCTGCTCGACGAGCGTTACGCATGCCACAAGGACGTCTTCCTTACGGGTAGCAATTGGACCTTTACGATGGCTTCTCTGTGTCAATCGGTTGCGGGTCCTGTAAGGAGTACTCGCAGTTCACCTCAGGGTGATCTGAAGGACCGCGCGGCATAAATCTCTGTGTCAATCGGCCATAGCATATACTTGAGTTGAGGTCGACCTTATCGGGAAAGCTACAACCTAAACCAACGTAGAAAGCGATTTCCACATCACTTGCTGCGGCTCCACTCTTGCACACAGCAACGAAAGCTAAGAATCGACAGAAGACAAGGTCGATTTGAGAGTCGCAAGACAAAGCGCGCATCACGTACAGTGAGCGACCAGTATCCCTTGGCAACTGCAGTCCGCACACTGCAATAGGACAAGGTTGCTGTCGTCAATTCTTTCGACTGTATTGATTGCCACTGCATCATGCCGAGTTCTTCCAGACTCTCCTACGCCGCGTTCTCAAGTACCAGTGCAATACCCTGTCCGCCGCCAATACAAGCCGACCCGACCGCGTATCGCTTTCCCGTGCGCTGCAGTGCATGCACAAGGTGAGCCGTGATGCGACTGCCCGAGGCACCAAGCGGGTGTCCAAGAGCAATGGCCCCGCCACTTTGGTTCACGATCGCAGGATCGAGCTCCAACTCCTTGACACAAGAGAGCCATTGCGCTGCAAAGGCCTCATTAATGTCGAACATGTCAATGTCCGACTTCTTCAGTCCAGCGCGCTTCAGTGCCCCCGTGATAGCAGGGACAGGACCAATGCCCATGATCGTTGGATCCACCCCCGACACGTGGTAGCTCACGACCCGCGCCAAAGGCACGAGACCATGCTGCTTCACTGCATCTTCACTAGCCAACAGCACAGCGCCAGCGCCATCTGAAATACCTGAGGCATTGCCTGCCGTCACGACCCCGTCCTTCTTAAACACAGGCTTGAGTTTCGCCAGCTTCGCCCTGTCGACGACACGAGGGGACTCGTCCACGGCAAACGCCTCCGTCTGGCGCCCCACCTGGACGTCCAGTGGCGCCACTTCAGCCTCCAGCCATCCTTTAGCTTGAGCTTCAGCCCATCGAGTCTGGCTCTGCAGGGCAAACACGTCGCAGTCCTCCCGACTGATTTCGTACTTCTCAGCCAAGTTCTCAGCTGTCATGCCCATGGGCGTCTTCACGTACGAGTCTGTGAGGGCCGACCACAGCGTATCTTGTAGATTCAGGCCAGCCCCTAGCCCTACCCCGAACCGCGCCTGATGCCCGTAAACAGCCAATGGGCTCTGCGACATGTTCTCGGCACCGCCACAGAGCGCAATCTCGGCGTGTCCCAGCAAAATCTCGTGCATGCCACCGACGACTGACTGGAAGCCACTACCGCACAAGCGGTTGATCGTCAGCGCCGGCTTGTCCTGTGGAATCCCAGCCTTCAGCTGCACGTGACGCGCAATGTACGCGCCGTCAGGTGACGTGGCCGCGACGTTCCCCACTTGGACCACGTCCACGAGCGCTGGCTCTAGCTTCGCGGCGGCTAGGGTTGCCTTGGCGGCATGGGCGCAGAGATCCGTGGCGGAAATGTCCTTGAGTTTGCCGCCAAAGCTGCCAAAGGGCGTCCGTTTAGCAGCGACGACGTACACGTTCTTCAGGACCATCACTCTCGACCTGAGGGTGACGTTGAAGATTTGAAAGTGAGCCAACGTGAAGCTTGAAGTGTGGCTGACGTGAGGTTTTCTTGTGTACCAGGTAGTCACGATTGGGTTGGTACTTTAGCTAGACGTTCACTTTCAGGTCGAGCTAAAGGCGGTCATGGTAAGTACGTTCGTGAGCTCAGCCTGCGTACTTAGTTTCAAACTCCTGTCCTGGGTCAGGATGCCTTCAACCTGAACATTGTAAGACTGGAGCACATATATGCATCGACGGAAATGCTGCAAAACGGAGAAGCACTTGATCTTGAGTTTCATCGTTGCTGTCGTCCTTTTTGCCTAAATACTTTCTTCATATGACGTCAATTTCGCGGGAGGTTCCAGTGGTGGGTCCAAGTACTCAAAAGACTCGCGACGTCGCTTGCGGCCGAAATTCTGGCGCTTGATCTGCCATGCACGGGCAAGCTCGTTGAATTTGAACAGCCTGTTCGTTTCAATGATGTCCGTGCTGACCGCACGAGCGTAGTTTGCTCGGGTGAACACAGCACCGCTGGGTACAGCGGTGGCAGGAATTGGCAAAATATCGCGCGCGAGTTTGGCGAGTGTCGGGAATCGCGTCTCATTCGACTTCCACCACATAAACGGGTCCGATCGCTTGTCGCGAATAAGCGTCGCGTCAAAAAATCGATCCACCTCATCACCATCGATCGCGTAATCGGGCATTCCTTCGCCAATGTCCAACAGCTTTTCAAACGTGGTGTACGCAGTGGAGGCGTCATGTCGCGCCTGTTCGTCGTCCAGTCTTGCGTCCGATAGAGCGTCGTAGACACTTGTGCGCAGCATATCTCGCAGAAATGCCTTCTTTGAAGTCTTGTCCACGGACTCGTTCGAAAACCGGGGATCCAGAATCTTTGCAAGGTGAAAGTAAGGGGACGAGTGCTCCGTGTGATACGACCCGAGGCTAGATTTTACGTTCAAACACACTTTTTGAACCTTGGTGAACGTACTTGCCGTGAAGTCTGAAGCCGATGCAGCAGTGCTCTCACATAGCCCCACGATCGCCTTGCAGACATTGATGGAGGTGCTCAGTGAAATGTGTTTCTGGTCACTCTGGCACGTGGCCATCTGCATGCACTTTTGCAGAAAAGTGGCCACCCACACGAGCAGATCCCACTCGATCTCCTCCAGCAGGAAAACACTCATGCTATTCGATGCATCGCCATACAATGCGTTGATGGTATCCTTGATCTTAGCGCTCTCCAAGATCATTGTGATGGTTGTTTTCCAGTTCTTAGGCGAGTCTATATTGGGAAGCTGGTCGGGGTACTGCAGACCCACTTCTGTCGTACGCAGCGCAAAGTGTTCTTGGCTTTCAGTCGTGGACTTCAGCAGTGACAGCAACGAACGCAGCTTTACAATTTCGTGGCGAATTTCCTTTAGCGCCGCTAGTACTCCCAAATGAATGAGGTGGCCCAGGCATGTCACGTTCCAGTCCGGGGAAATGTTATCTAATCCTATAATTCCTTTAATCTTTTCACGAAGAAAGCGCATGCCGACTCCAGACTCATTACCCATCGGCGTCACACCGCAGAGCAATTTGTTGCCAATGCCCCAGTTGTTTTGGAGCACATTGAACAGCAAGTCTGACATGAAATACGCGTTAAACTCCGGCGGACAACCTTCTAGACCAACCTGAATGGTCTTGTACTCCCACTCAGCATTGATCCAGTGCAGATAAATGGTCATATATCCTTTATGCACTAACCCCGACCACGTATCACATGAAAACGTGATGCGGCCGACTGCAGAACGATTGATGAACTCACCTACACGCGTAAAGAGCGCATAGTACTTGCGCTCCATTGCTTTCTGCAGTACATCTAAAGGTGGAATGACAGCCCTTATGCCTGCAACAGCAAGCACGTCCAGAAACCGTTCTTGCTGCACCACACCAATATCCTGCTGATCATCGACGATCCACTCAATCAACGCGCTGCTTAAATTACGCAACCGCTGCCGTTTCATGCCTGCGTTCGTCACACCGTGTCAAAACCACGTCTCATGTTGCAAGTACTCCTTGTCATTCATTCTTACCTGCAGCATGCTCGTCCAGCTGCACTCCTGCTGCCGTTTCTTTCTTCACCGCCATGGCCTTCTTCGTTCCAAGAATAGCTGTTCCCGGAACTACAGATGCTTCACCACCATTAGCCACCACTCCATTTATATTCTTCTTGCCCTTCTTGCCCGTGGAAGTGTCCTGTGGGAACTCTGTATGTCGCTTTGCATGTCGCATCATTGACGACGTGCCGTGTCGCGTGCTAAAGATCTTGTTGCACACAGAGCACTTGGCCGAATCAATCAGCCCTTCTCGTAATCCACTACTGGCAATGGGCGTAAACGTCTTCCACACGACACTTGTGAGCTTCTTCCTGCGAATAGTCTCGTCCTCGAACGCCGGCATCGCTCCCGCACGCTTAAGCAAAAGGTCTGTGGTGGACTCAATGCTTTCTGCTACCGCTTCGTGCTGCGCAGAAACGCCTGCGTCTTCCCAGCTGTCCTCCACCGTGGTCCAGACGCCGGCGTCGCTGCCTTTGGCGCCGCGCTTGCTCCCGTCTTGGATACGCTGAAGTACGAGGTACAAAAGACATGGGCAAGACAGGTGATGATTCACGAGCAACATGGCGATAATTAGTCATGACAAGAATGAGTGCATGGGGAGAGAGACGCAGCGACGCACACGACACTTGGACACGACCAAGCGAGTGATGTACTTGTGAGTTTGTGGCGGCTTCCGGATGGGCTGAGCCCGCTGATTGGATGAAATAAGGACCAGGATTGAAGCCCAACGGGTTGACTGGCTGCCCAGGCTCGACCCACGTAGCTCCTCGGCTCAAACCCGAGGAGCTCATGGAGTGTGTCGGACACGTGCAACATCATTTCCAGAGACCGGTATACCGGCTAAACCGGTACTGGCCTGCAAGAAGGCGGACGCTTTGTCAATTCCGTCGCACTTGATTGTACGAACCCTCAGACCAAAGCAGAAAAAAACGCTGATAACGGCCACAAATACAAAGACACTAGTTGTGCTGACGTGAGAATAATCTCGTGTGAAGATAGATAGGTTAGGAAATTGTGCTCGACGTTATATGTTGATAAAGACATGGGTGGGTCAAGCGATCTATGGTGGCAGACTTCCTCCTTCTGCGTGAGAGCTCGATGAGAACCATCTTCCTCGCCTGATCCATGCAGCTGTTTGCCCGGTCCGTACAGCGGTAAGTAAAACTTGCATTACTTAGATCTGTGTGTTGTTATCGCTGACCATAGATGTTCCGGTGGTTGTCTAGCCTGAGATCTTACCCGCATGCAAAAGTGCAATGCATAGCCGGGATCAAGCTCGATTGAACGCTCACTTTCAGTAAATCCATCCTCAATGCCTTCAAATGAGACCAAAGTGTAAGAAATCATTATTTTGCATTATACACCGGTAAGAATGAGCTGCATTCTATCACAAGATACATAGCTTGGGTGAGGTACGTCGACATCTACTCGCATCTCGTTTGCGAGAGATTCACTACAAGCTATGACGACTAGACAGTAATGCATGTCCGTGGGTTCGTACATGCCTGTTATTCATCAAACAAAGGATACGAGACAATGAGGCCTTCAAGCACATTGTTGTGCCTGCATTCGTATCGTGCTCTCTTCGTTTGCTTTCGGTGAAGCTACAGCTTGGTATAACGCGATGGGCATCAACTCTTCGCATACCTGCTGTCGACTTAATCGCTGCTACGATGACAATACAATCGCCACGCTTCCGATTGCATGTAATTGTCCTACAAAATGAACGCATTCTCCAATCAGTAGAACCACGGTCTATTTCTAGGCCGTCTAAAGTCGTTGATATAAATGCCATTCACTTGTGCAGCAGCGATGTTGCGTATGCGATAGTATTGGCCGCTAGTCATGTTTCCTCGTCTGAGGTATTCATGCTCCGTATTACGCTGGAAGTGCCAAATTGATCTACAAGGAGCAACCACTAGGGGCCCACAACATTGTGATTGACTCCACAGGCGGGCTACAGCTCGTCACATAATCCATTGCATGGTTCTTCGATTGACTCTTGCAACCAGAATCACCAATTTTACGTGATACATACTTCAAACACTGGATATACGTCTGTTAACTATACTAGCTCAGCGAAGGTCCAGGGGCGCCTAAAGATCCTTCGCCTTTGCAAACACTTCGCTTACTTGTTAATTCGCTGTTTTGATCCCTGACCTAAAAACGACCAATAGCTCACGCTTGCACTAACGTATACTTTATTGCTAGTCAATGACGACAAACATAATCCGACGAATAGTGTCTTTGTCTAGCTAAAAGATAGATCCAAGTCCGACAGTGTGGTGTTGATGCCATCACCCGTGTAGATTTGCGCATGATGAGGAGTTTGTGAAGAATTTCTACGTGGCGTACCACTTTTCTGATGAAGGACGCCTAAATCGACCGCCTCCGACAATTCTTCGGACGCCCTGGCACCGATAAACTCACCGTCACATCAACGTCGTGCTGACTTGCACCTCGTGCAGCATAAAAAGAGGTGTAACGTTGACTTGTCCCCCAAAGTATGTCTTGCGTCGGACTGTTGTTCACAAGAACTTCAATACGGAGGCTGGAAAGACTGCAGGCTGGCGTCATGCATGGAATCAACAGCACCACGTGAACAAGCTTTGCTGACGCAAGGCTGCAAAGGTGAGGAGTGCGATCCGTCCACGCACACGGAACAAAGTAAAACAATCTCTACAAAGGCATTGTGATCAACAACTCGCAACCGTTCCATGTATGATGATCCCATGTCTCGTATCATCCGTGCCAACCTGAGTGTCAGCAAATTGCCAAAACACTCCAAATCGAAAAGCCTCCACGGCAGGCTTCAGCAATCAGGACGCTTTCTCCATCAGGTGAATGGGCTTCAGGATCGAGATCTTGTTCGTTTCCACGATGTATCCATTCATGACCATCTCGTCCAGAATAAAGTGCGCTTTCTCCAAGTTGAACATGATCTACCCACCAAATTGTAGAAATCAATAAACAGAACAAACAAACATAAAAACGCTACCCACACAAAACCACGCAATACAAGAGCGCAAGTGCAGTACGTACGTCAAGTTCACACTGCACAAAACAGAGTAAAGCCAACAGAGTTACATCGTACATACAATGTACACAGTCAACAATGACAACACACTCAGTCCAGCCTTCCTCTCAACCTGGACCACATATCCCCGAAACGTACCACACTCTCAAAGTACTTGTCCATCGTCTCCACGAGCGCATGGATGAACTCCAGAATACCGAGCTCATTCTGTACCCACAACAGCATGGTCAGTACATACCACTACAACCAGTGAAAAAAAAGTGTCCAGAGACGGTACTGGACTTATCGTACCTCTGAGTCGTCGTCTTTTACGCCGACAATGAAAAAGAGCGACGCGTATCGCCGGTAGATAACCTTGTAGCCACGGTATTCGACAAACGAGCACTGTACCGGTACATCGAGAGAGTGCGACGCGTTTTAGACCAGTATACATATTGGTATATCGGTATTTAGTCACTGCGGAGCAAAACGCACCTGCGATTCGTTGCGGCCGAGACATTTGCGGATGATCTCGGCTTCGAGCGCCACGCGCTCCTGGATCGACAGAAAGTCGTAGTACTGCGCCAGTCGTGTCTGGCCTTGCTTGTTCACCATCAACACAAACTTGATCATGGCCGTTGCTCTTGGTATGGGGAGGACCAAAGGTCGACGGGGAGACGCGAGCAAAAAAGACGCGCGGTGCAGTGACTGAATTTTATTGCAGCCGTTTGTTGTGTGGTGCACACAGATGGTAGTCAAAACGATTGTTGTGTACCACGATTCAACAGTATTTTTACGAACATGTAAAGGGAGGGAAGGTGCTGTAAAAGCAGCACGATGTGTAGAAACTGATCTGTGCAATGTTGTTATGTCGACTGAGTGCTAGCTGTCAGAAGGGATTGCAATACGGGAAGAGGGTATGCTGAATACCAGGAGTTTGTTAGGGGCGTGCCAAGCGAAGGAATCGGTGTGTTCGCAGGGCTCCCCTAAAAATGAGGGGATCTGATGCTCACAAAGATGATCCCGGTCTACAAAAAATCGCATACTGATGCTTCTACCAGTAGTAGACCACATCCCAATTGTGACCTTCGGTGCCTGGGAAATCCGAGAAGACTGATAGATTGTGAAGAAGCTTGTTATCGTACGGCGGCACATACTGTCCTTACCCATAACGGTACAAAAGTGGTTTGGGCAGGAGACATCGCTGCACTGTTAGCCAGGCTTTGACGGTGAAACTGTAGTAGGCATACAAGTTTAGTAGCAGCTGCCACGCTTCAATGTGCTGCCTCGTCGATAATTGTCACTCGGAGGTCGACTTTTTCTGAACATGCGATTACAAGACAACAAAAATCGAGTCGCGCGCTATATCTTCACTCAGATATCCAGCAATGGGTTGAATAGGATGAGGTTGACTGTGGCAAGACGACGGTGAATAGGCCTGAATCTCGATGTAGGTACAGAAGAAGCAGAAATGGTTACCATCATACTGCACTGTCATCCTACTGTATCTGGTCGAGTGCTCCTTCGTATACCTTGTATGCTGTTTTCGGCACTTGTTTTACGTGGCGTGACGACACAATTATGGTTGTTCCGTGTTGTATCCGCGGATCCTTCTGACTTTGTTTTTAGCACGACAAAGTGCAAAGCTCAAAAGCTGGAACCAAAAGCATTGTCGGATAAGTTAAATGGATGTTTTCCAAAAAAATGCAACATGACATCTCGTCAAGCTTACACTATGTATCCGTGTCTATCGCTAGTTAATTTTCTCAAACCGAAAAGATCCCTTCATAAACGATTTAACGAGTTAAACGCGACTTTCATTCAGATGAACCATTACAACAAGCTACCTCAACTGTGACGGATTTCCGCGTGTAGGCTGTTCACTTTTACGTGAGGGCCGCGTGACCCTCTAGGTCGTTTACGTCCGTAGGGGTCAGGCTTGAGGTCCCAATCGAGACATACAGCGGCTATATCAAATGTAAAAATAGCTGGTCAACAGAAAGAGCAGTTGGTGGGGAGAATGCCGTTTGTGGCACACCCAGATTTGTGCAAGACCATAGTTGTACCGGAGCACCGAAGCATCACACTGGACCATCAGTGGGAGCTACTCTCACCGACAGTAGAGTGAGTGGTGCCTCGCTACCTCTGTTATATACGTAGAGGGATGGGAACTAGGGACTGACTAGTTGCTGGTAAAAGTAAAACTGTATTAAATATAATTAAGTCCTAATCATTTAACTCAGGTTTAGTCCTAACTTGATTGTATGTATCAACAAAAAGGTATGCTAATGCCCTTTCGCACCACTCATTGCGCGCATCCGTCGTCGATTGGACCGCTCGAGCTGGCTCAAGTGATGACTCGTATCAACCAATAGTGAATATTTCTGACTATTGCCCCTTATGGTGATATTCGCAAACATTATCGACCTTTATGATAATATTCTAAATAACAAATGTCAAGGGTTAATTACATGAAACAGGCTCACTCCGTTACGCCCCCTCCCTCTTAAACGATGGTAACTATCATGTTGATGTGGTCACCGGTAGACCACATCAGGGACAGGGAGCACTTGTTTTGGTCCAATCCATTCATTTTTAGATCATTATCGCATGGTTAAAAGTCCATGCGATGCGCAGTGAAATCTGCTGAGAAGGCAGCTGCGCATGTTAGCGTAGATCATCTAAACGATGCCCAGCCTCTTGCGGCATACGATGCTTCGTCTGCTGCTGCAAATGTGTCTGCAGCACCAGTTGCTGCAGATGCACGTGGTTAGTCATCACGTGTTAATGATGATGGCGCCCAAGCGATGCTCATCTATTCTGGAGAGTCGGACGGTGGGTCTGACTCGAAGAAGACATCTAGGTCGCCCGAGTCTGTATAGGCGAAGAATACGAGCCTACGAGTAGGACTCGAGCGGGTATATAGAGTTCATAATCACTATAAGAGTCTGATTAGTTCGGACGATGAGCATGCCGACACCTCACTCGCGCTTGCTACTGCGCACTCGCCTTCTAAAGAATGCGGTGATGACTTGCATCGTCGTTATGGCGATCCTATTGGTACCAAGATTCCGTTGGTACCACGCAGTAGGGTCTAGACGGCAATGTGCTGCGTCTAGCCCCTGAAAACAAGCATTGGGTACTACAAGAAAGGCTTGTGAATGACCTGTCAGGAGACGGCGAGACAAGTATCCACCATCAATTTCCATATTCGATGCGAGGTTGTTGCACGGCCCCGGCATCAGCGCAAGCAACTTTTGCGCTGAAGAGGACTTCTACCTTTTAGATTTTTCTAAAGCACCGTTTAAATATCAGCAAGACTTGGCAATACAAAAAGCTCGTTGCTGCAGGCGTGGAACGCCGTTATATTCAATATGCAGCACATTGGGCGTGATGACTGGATTCTTAAACTTGACGCATCTTGAGTCGGGTCTGACAAACGAACCTTAACTGATGCTATCCTTAGGTTGCACCATCTGTCTCGTGAGGCAAGGATATTGCCTCACGTGGAGCAACACATGTCTGTACTGTTTTTTCAGCACGCAACGCAACCAAAGGAATGTGTACTCCCTTTCTTCGCCCTGGTTTAGGGCTTACATCTCTTCTGAGATGCGCGATGTAATTTCTAACCTGCAATTGCTCTACCAGCGCCATGGGCGCATGATTTCCGATGTTTTTTTTATTCATCGGATGTGTCTCGTCGTACTGGTAAACGACAACCTCAACGCCAATCACTAGCTGGGTGCGAGGCTCTCAACTGTAGCGCGACGGCGCATAGATGCGCCAGTGAACCAGATAACTCTTCCTCCACCTTTTCACGTCGTAAGGGTTCATGGTACGCTCCACGTGAAAGCGTTGACCACCGTGCGAGCTCACCAACGGCTGAAATGGAGACGGCAAAATAAACTCCAAATTATTCGCTGGAGTTTCAGACGGAGCTTGATCGTGTTCATCAATATTTACACAATCTGTGCGACCGTATTAAACAAGAGATACGGGAGTGTATCTTGTTGAAGGCGTGGGTGCAACGCACCCGACTTTACTAATCTGACGACCGATCGGAGTTCGCGTTCTACCAACTTTGGTACGAGCGGAAGCGGCAAGCCTTTTGCAACGAAATGTCTAGTATTTGTCACGAGAATGCGGCACTACAGAGCCAGATTGAGATATTGGCTCAGGACCAAAACAATCTCTTGGAGGTTTTTGAGCGTGGATGTTGTATTTGCTCGAGGAAGAGACTAAGTGCTGATAGTACGGGTGTATACGACCGACGTAAAATCTAGGATGCGTGCGTATTCTGCGAGCAACTTGATCGTGTACGTATTGCCTGTGCGATGTAGTGCACGGAACGGGTTGATGTACTTGGTTAGTAGCTTGATACTACCCACATTAGCTACTACGTGCTGAGGCAGATTTACCGTAGATGTAGAACTAAGTCTCCAACATTTTATAGAAGAGCGTTTTCTCTTCCATGTTGTTCAGCGTGCCTTTTCTGCCGTTTCACCGAATTATCTAAAAAGTCTTGTACGAAACGGACCACTGCTTCTCGAGTCAACAGAAAGTTCTCTGCTGAATCTGTTGTGTTTGTATTAGTGCGCTTGGTGCGCAATGCTAAAAGATGTATCTCTATAGCGAGGGTTTCCTCATCCTCGCTGGTATTGTCATTAGCGATGCTGAATGTACCAGCATCGTCGTCCTCGTCTGGGTCTGCAATAGTGTCATCACTATTGCAAAGTCATCTTCTTCGATCTAGTATAGATTGACATTGGCAACGTTTGCGTCGTCGAGTACCTCGACACATGATGAGCAAGAGACAAAAAGGTTGACTTTGTGCGAATCCCTCCCACCTTTAATGAGAGTCACACTATAAGTGGGTGGGTAAGCGTAGATGGCGTTAGACGTTGACTAGAATGGTGTATGCGTTGTCGAAGCATGCACAAAGTTGTTGATGACAAACTCCACCATCGCAACTTCGATCCAAACTGTGAAGGATTGGACGTATCTTTGGGTATCGATTCGAGGAAGCGATTGAAGCATTTATTCTGATCATCTGTCTCGGGATAGCCAGAGTTATACGTAGTCATACGTGTTCCACGGGATCGGAACACGGATTGCCAAAACTTCGCTGTGAACATAGGATCCTTGTCGAAGACTAGTTCACTAGATAGACCGTTGAGCTGTAATAACGGCTCAATGAAGACACTGGCACAACCATGTGCTGATATTGACTCATTGACTGCAGCAAGATGTATTATCTTTCTCAATTGTTTCACGAACACAAGAAATCCATTATTCTTGTGAGCTTCTTCAGGGAAGCTGAAGACGAAGTTTATTAAAACGGACTGCAACCTTTCTGCCGTTATAGGTAGAGGCTGTAGTGGCGTACGGGATCAAGTACTAGGATTGAACCTTTGTAACACTTCGAAATCACGAATGTACTTGCGCACGATCTGATACTGGCGGGTTCAGAAAATGTAGTGACTTACCGTGAGACAAGTCTTCGCACGCCTACGATACTCAATGGATGGTGCAACATGACATTCATACATAATGCACACAACGCTGTGAGTGGGGAAAACATCACAAGGTGTGTCGCCGGAAACGGCTGTATAGTACAGCGACCCGTTGCGTGTTGTGTATCTATTCGTAGAGGATCGATACAAGGCCAGTAAATTTTAGAGAGATACGAGATAGAGTCAACCAGATAACTCATTTGTCGCAAGAGGGCTAATCTTTTGCATAGGTCGTTTTGATTTCGTCAAGAAATGTTGACGACAGAACACTAGTGACTAGTGTTGCAGCAAAGATTTCAACCCCACTGTTGGACAGCGCAGATGACTCGAAGTTCATTCGGCACGATATTGAGTCTGCGAAGAGATTAAGTCTTCCGGGTTTGTACTTCACGGAGAAGTCATAGTCCGCAAAGAAGGACAGCCAACTCTTCGTCCTTTTCAAGAGATGTGGGCTGTTTACGGTGGTGAGTAATGGCGCATGACCCGTATAGACAACAAACGGCCCATCTCCAGGCCGATAGACGTACCAGTGCATACCTCATGACGACGAGTTACATGTCATGACCTGGGTAGTTTCACTCAGCTGCTTGCAGCTGACGCGATTATTAACAGATGGCGTGCTCTGCACCGTCTTCATCGCACTGCATTAACGCTCAGCCAATTGCAAAATATCTGGCGTCACAGACCACATGAAATGGTCTGTCCTGGTCAGAAATCGCCAACACAGGCGAAGGTATCAAGCTTTTCTTGATACCTTCAAAAGAGTGCTGACAATCGGCACTCTATGACCGCCTCTCGTTTTTTTAGCAGACGAGAGAGACATAGGGTCATCTCGGCGTAGTTGCGCGAGTAATTGTGCAACTACACCGCCGAATCAAGGAACTCTCGAAGTTCCTTGACGTCGACCGGCACAGGCCAGTCGCTAATCGCATTGACCTTTTCGGGATCAGGGTGTACGCCGTGGTTACGATTCAGCCAAGAAGTAGTATTTCATAGCAGCGATTTTGCATTTCTTGAGGTTAAAATACAGCTTAACTTGCGCGTAAGTGTAAGAAACTTCCGGATGTGTGTTCGGTGAACCTCCACGTCCGCCTGTCCATCTATAGCCCGGATATGGACGAAGACATCGTCAGAGTATCTCGTTGCGAAGTCTCGCACCGGTATCAACAGATTTGTAACATATTTGTTACATGTGGGAGGGGCCTTGCTAAGCCCTTGCAGCATTACTAGCCACTCCTAGAGCGTAAAGTTCGGGGTGATAACTGCCGTGTACGGCATGTTACGTTCTCTCATTAGGATCTGATAGAAGCCGTTCTTTACATCCATGGACATAATAACAACACTCTCTGACATTCCATCAATGATTACGTCCTTCTCCGGTATCGGCGTCTAAGCCGGTCTATGTGCAGCATTCAACTTGTTGAGCGTGTGCGATATCCGCCATTTTCATGTGGCCTTGCGCACACAGAATGTCGGAAAGCTGTGAGAGGAAGTTGACTCCCTCACATGACCCGCAGCAAAGCAATCATCAAAGAGCTTGTAGATCGCTAGTACTTGCACACGAGGCAGTGGCCACTGCTTCATGAAAAAGTACTTCGAGCCCTGTTTGATCTCGATCTCTTGTAAAAATATGTTTGTCCTTAGGCAACTCTCATGGCACGGCACACATCCTCGAATATGATCATAGTTTTGTATAAATGATTTGCCTGAAGCGACTCTCAAGATTGAGACGTTTATCGCTCAATCGGCGTCTTCTCATCGCGAGCACTTTCGTTCATCGATGATGTTCTAAAAACCCGTTTGTTTTCGGTAAATACTACTACCGACTGTTTGTCGGTTACGTACTCATCCTCCGTGATGAGTACACAGATCTGCTTGACCTTGTTATTACGCATATCTCGCAAGAGCCGTTTCGGTTCTAGCGTTTGCAGCTGGCTGATCTCCAAATTTAATTCAGGGGGCACAATCAGATCAAGTGTATAAGCGCCTGTGTGTGAGTGATGCCTCGCTACATCTGTTATATACGTAGAGGGATGGGAACTAGGGACTGACTAGTTGCTGGTAAAAGTAAAACTGTATTAAATATAATTAAGTCCTAATCATTTAACTCATGTTTAGTCCTAACTTGATTGTATGTATCAACAAAAAGGTATGCTAATGCCCTTTCACACCACTCATTGCGCGCATCCATCGTTGATTGGACCGCTCGAGCTGGCTCATATGATGCCCCGTATCAACCAAAAGGTGAATGTTTTTGACTATTGCCCCTTATGGTGATATTCGCAAACATTATCGACCTTTATGATAATATTCTAAATAACAAATGTCAAGGGTTAATTACATGTCATAGGCTTACCTCGTTACAACAGTCAAGCTGCATCCTGTTGCAACAATTTTAATGCAGTTCGACCATTCGACCATCCTTCCGAATACCCATTATATCGAAAAAATCGTCGGAGCCAAGCGTACAGGTGAGATTCCTCGCGTGCAATGTCACACGAATCTTTCGGTGATTCTCCTTTCCATAAGTCGTGCATAATTTGCCTCTTCACTGCGTATCGTCCTTTTATGGACGGTACGATAATAAACTTTTCCGACAGGATCGTAGTTGTGGCTAGCTCCCTTGACGCCGACCTCGCAACCAAATTCATGTTCGGAAAATAGGCTCGATCGTTATTAATATGGTTGGTGTTTTCCAACTTGTCCTTGTCCACGGGAGAATGCCGCATCGTCATCATAGCAGGACATTGGAAGCCTTCGATGACATCTTTCATTTTCATGTTTTTTATGTCATAAACACGACGATCCTTGTTCTCGCAGCTGATTGCACGAGATACGTGAGATTCGCGAGCTTCAACTATTTGCTCTTCTTTGTCCGGATACACTTTCAGCAAACATTTCTCTCTCACGTGTGAACCGGCAACAGCTTTTGGCTGCGTCAAAAGACGGTAATAAGCTATAGGCAGGCCACTTTAATAGTGGCGTTTCAGTGTCCGACACCACTAACAGCCTCTATCAATTATTGCGAGGCGCCACTATTTTAAGTCTGTGGTGGAGTCTGCTATAAAAACGTTTCTCGAGCGCATGGTAAGGCATGTAATCACACTCAATAATGCAAAATAATTGCTTTGTACACTTTCAGCATTACGTGGATTCAACCAACCAGATTTGGTCGAATTTGATCAAGGGTTGTGGAGCTAATGAGGTAAATTTCTCCTCCTGTGAAAAAAGCTCTCCCACAGACCCATCCTGGCCACGCGATTGTGTCTGAGTCCCCTCATCCCATTCAGTACGACACAGATTGCCATTATACCATACATTCGGACGTTCAATTTGCCCAAAAAATATATCCTCAGCGTAAAACATCCTTCAACAACGCTCATATCATCGCCTCGGGTCCAAAAGTCCGCGAGCGCGACCTGTCTACGAAGGTCTTCGTGTCAGCAATGCGCCTATTCTGTGTGCGTTTTGGTAGAAAAGGCAAGGTTGACGCCAAACGGAAAGATACGAGCAACATTCAGTATTTCAAATGTCCACTCGCGCTGATGTTTACCAAAAAATCACATGAAGAAACATTATCCTCAGAACTCGGAGACGTACTGTCCCCTATCAAATGATCAAAAGGCTACATTCTTTGACCAGGGCGCTCCTGTTGTGTATCACAATACCATACAGTCTCACTTTGGCGGAGCCCAAGCCCACTTGCACTACTTTGTAAACAAGAGCATCGTCGATGTTATCGTTGTTGAAACACCATTCCATCCTGATGATGTAACGGGGTGAATCGTTACATAACAATTTATAAGAAATTGTTAATAAAATATAACTATAAGAGTTATATTCTCAGAATATTGTCATAAGGACAAATATTCTGTAGCACTTACGAGTAGTTCCTAATTGGTTGATATAGGCCATTATATCAACCAACGAAGACGCGCCACGACAGACGCACGCAATGAGTGGTGAGCAGATAATCAATTTACACATTTGTATTTAGACATAGTTAGATGAAGATAAATAGTGATTTATTGCAGACATTAACTATACTAAATACAGTTCTACTTTTTACTCTAACCAAGTACTCGCTTCTTCTTACCGTCTTCCTCTGCACGTACGAGTGTACGTGAAGTTACGAGGCACCGCCTTATTCTGTCATCAGAATAAGTAGCTTGTACTGTCACCAGTACAAGCTTCAGGGTACCCCGTTACACCTGGTAGCACTTCGTAGTCCGTCCAAGGACCGCGTTCACATCCAACATGAATATGTTGGATGATGAAGATGACCAAAGCTTTCACGCTACGCGTGACGGCTACTCCCATTTGAGCGATGTCGAATGGGATGCGGTTGAACTGATGGGTTCGACCATGGGCATCCATGCTGTTAGCGTCATGCTAGAGGCTCTCAATAGAGATGCCCAACATGCTACTATCGCCAAGTTCATTCAAAATGAACTTGACGCCGAACGCGAGAAAGTAGCCTTGCTTCACCAACAAGGTTCTCAACAAGCAGAGTTGTTGAGAGAACAGGGTGCTCAACAGTTTGAACTGTTGAGACAGCAGCAGGCTGCTGCTGGTGGGTCGATGCACTCGCGTCGACCCGAGACTTTGAAGATTGACATCTCCAAGTATAGGGGAGTCGAAGAGGACTCCCTCTTGAGATGGTTCGTCGAATTAGACGACGCCATAAGGGCGCGTCGCATCGACGACGGGGATATGCAAGTTGCATCTGCCCAGTCAAATCTGGCAGGACGTGCCAAGACTTGGGCACTGGGGCTCAAGTTGCACGACCCATATGCGTTTGGATCGTTAGAAGTCTTCAAGTCGCGGCTCAGACAAACGTTTGAACCGCCTAGAGCTGAGTTCAGAGCTCGAACTGAACTCTTGAAGCTCAAACAGGGTAAGCGTGATGTGCACGCTTACGCACAACATATACGACATCTTACGAGTTGTATAAATTCCAATCCGGTGGATGAACACACGTTGGTTTCGGTGTTCATGCAGGGTCTTGCGGATGGTCCCGTCAAGACTTACCTGTTCCGGATTGAACTAGATTCACTAGAACAAGCCATTTCCATTGCGGAACAGGAAGACTTCAGTCTGAGACAGGCTCGCGCCAGCTCGACATCATATCGTCAACCGAGACGATATGACAGCGGAGGTCCAGAGCCGATGGAACTCTGTTATGTAGAGAGCGAGAAGGCTCGCTCTACAGGCTACAAGAAGTTGCAGAAATGCAACAGATGTCAAAAGGGCAGGACACTAGGCTTACGAGTGTAGTGCCCCTCGTCCAGTGTCTCGCGACACTGGGCGTAGTGACCGTCCACCCATGAGAAAGGGGCAGGGACGAGGGTCCGCTGTTGGTGCAAAGACGCAACAACGGGATGGACCGTCAAAAAACGGACAGGATCAGTAGGTGCGGAGCACCCTACTGATCCAGCAACGTCAAGAGAATTTGTAGGCCTCTTGATGAAGGTTGCTCCCAACACACAAACGTTGTGCGTTGCTGCTCTAGGTAATGAGGTCTCACTCATTGCCTTGAAACTCGAAGTGACGAATAAGTTGTCCCTTCGAGCTCTAGTCGATTGTGGGGCGTCCAACAATTTTGTGCGACGCCAATCGCTAGAAGATGGTCACTTTAAATTCAGTGAATGTGACACACCTCCTACGAGGATGACGGTACGTCTTGCGACAGGCGCATCCGTAACCGTCATGAAGCGTATAGTGAAGATCCACTATACGCTAGAAGATACCCAATATGACGACGACTTTATCGTATTGGATTTGGATGACAAATTTGATGTCATCCTTGGAATACCGTGGCTCAGAAGGTACGAACCACGAGTAAACTGGCAACATCGGACAGTAACGATGCCTGCCGCTTGTTCATCAGATGGCCATCTGATGAACGTTTTGGAGCGTCCACAAGCGTGTGGATGTACTACGAGTGAGTGCGATGGCCTCACTTGTGGTACGGTAATTAGTACGACTGCACAAAACCTTAGTGTACCAAACGGTTACACTTCGGAGCAAAGTTCCGGCGGCTGTGACGAAACACAGGCTGCGCCGAAGGTCCACCACTCGAATAAGTCGGGTGGACTGGGACAAAGATGTATCCCTAGCGGGGAACATCTAGAAGAGAAACAATCGATCGCTCAGGTTAAGCGAAACGATAATCCTAGATCGACTGGAGAGTCTTTCGTAGAGGATCTTGCTGTGGTTGCGCAACCCCAGCTAGAGGAAGTAAAGGGAATAAGTCCCAAGATTACAAATACGGCGGAAATAAGTTCCCCGAAACCCGCGGGAATAAGTCCCCGGGAAGCCGAAGGAATAAGTCCTTCGAAGCCTGAGGGAATAAGTCCCCAGGAAATGACAGAGACATTGAATGTCATAGTCAATAACGGATCAAGTGTAGGCGCTTATACACTTGATCTGATTGCGCCTCCAAAGTTAACTTCGGATATCACTCAGTTTCCAACGCTCGAACATAAAAGGTTCTTGCGTGATCTGCGTAGTGGCAAAGTCAAGCAGATCTGCGTACTCGTCGCTGACGACGAGTGTGTAACCGACATAAGGTCAGCAACAGTGTTTACTGAGAACGAGATAGTTCTCAGTAGTTCATCTATGGACGAGAGTGTCCTAGATGAAAAGACACGAATTGAGCGATATGACTCCCAATCATGGGAATCGCTCAAGAAAAATCCTCTCTATGAAGATTTGGTTGAATTCGAGGATGTATTCCCTGAAACTGTTCCGTGCGAATTACCGAAGGATAAAGGTATTCGACACGAGGTCGAGCTTAAACCAGGCTCGAAGTACTGTGTCATGAAGCAGTGGCCACTGCCTCGTGAACAAGTACTTGCGATCGACAAGTTCTTTGCCAATCGTTTAGCTGCGGGCCATGTGAGGGAATCAACTTCCCCACATAGCTCTCCGACCTTCTGTGTGCGAAAAGCAACAGGAGGGTGGCGGATAGTGTACGCGTTCAACAAATTGAACGCTGCAACGGTACCGGCTCAGACGCCGATACCGAGGAAGGACGTAATCATTGATGGTATGTCAAAGAGTACCATCTTTTCGTCCATGGATTTGATGGATGGCTTCTATCAAATCCTTATGCGAGAACGGGATGTACCCTATACCGCAGTTAGCACGCCTAGCGGCATGCTCTGGGAATGGCTAGTAATGCCACAAGGGCTCAGTAATGCCCCTGCCACGTTCAACAGATGTGTATCACATCTGTTGAGACCAGTACGAGAATTCGCGCCGAGTTATTTCGATGACGTATTCATCCATAGTCGAGCTATGGATGGAAAGTCGGACGTTGAGGTTCACAGGTACCACGTCCGACAAGTTCTTAAAATCATGCGAAAGCATCAATTGTATGCTAACCTCAAGAAGTGTATATTTGCAGCAAGCGAAATACCACTTCTTGGGTGCATCGTTGGTAAGAACGGTGTACGTCTTGATCACGAAAAGATCAAGGCGATCACCGACTGGCCTGTGCCGGTTGATGTCAAAGGTCTTCGAAAATTCCTTGGGCTAGCGGCGTATTTGCACAAGTATTCACGCAATTACGCTGAGAGGACTGTACACCTCTCTCGTTTGTTGAAAAAGAACGAGAGGTGGTTATGGAACGCTGAATGTCAGCGCTCCTTTGAGGGTATCAAGCAGAGCTTGATACAATCCCCAGTCCTAGCAATAGCCGATCAGGACAGGCCATTTCATGTGGTCTGTGATGCCAGCGATTTCGCAATCGGCTGTGCATTAATGCAGTACGATCTCGAAGGCGTTGAACGCGTCGTCTGCTATCAGTCGCGTCAGCTGCAACCAGCTGAGCGGAACTATCCAGTGCATGACAAGGAACTCCTTGCCATGAAGTATGCACTCGCGAAGTTCAGAGTCTATCTATTAGGAGATAGACCCTTCATTGTTTACACTGACCATGCGTCATTACGCACGGCAGTGAACAGCCCGCACCTTTCACAACGAATGGCGCGGTGGTTGTCGTTCTTTGCGGAATACAACTTTACGGTCGAGTACAAACCAGGACGACTCAATGTCGTCGCTGATGCACTCTCACGTCGTCCCGACTTTGAAATAGTCGCGAAACCCAACAGGGAGACAGTCACTGTTGCGGTTATGACGTCCTCAGTCCCATCTATAACGTTGTATGATGATGTGAGGCGGGCATACGCCCAAGATGGTGAGATAGTGAAGTTGTTGACACATCTCTCACAGCCATCTCCAGAATCGTTGAAACGATTGTCATCTGCGTATCGATCTGCATCAGATCGATACACTACTCGTAACGGTTTACTGTATTATACAGCCGTTTCTGGTGACACACCACGTGTTGTCATTCCAAATGATACTGATCTGCGTTTGCGGATCATGTTCGAGTATCACGATGCTCCTATAGGAGGACATCGTGGCCGGGAGAAAACATATCTCACGGTGAGTCGAGACTTTTATCGGCCCCGCCAGTATCAGTTTGTGCGCAAGTACATTCGCGCATGCGAAGTCTTTCAACGAGTGAAGTCAAGTCCTTCACTGCGTGCACCTTTACAGCCTCTACCGGTTCCGGCTGAGTGCTGGGAATCCATCTCAATGGATTTCGTCTTCGGGTTACCCAAAGACGCACGCGGGAATACGGGTATTCTCGTATTTGTTGACAGATTCAGCAAAATGGTACACCTTGTGGCTGTACCAGAGACAATCACAGCAGGTGGCTGTGCTTGTGTCTTTTTTGACACCATCTTTCGACTTCATGGGTTGCCCCGTGAACTCGTATCAGACAGAGATCCACGATTCACTGCTGATTTCTGGCGTTCCGTGCTCAAATCACTCGGAACGCGCTTGAAGATGTCAACATCTGATCATCCAGAGTCAGATGGTCAGACGGAACGTGCCAATCGTGTCCTTGAAGAGATACTTCGAGGATACGTACACTCCTTTAAGAGTTGGAGTGAGTTTTTGCCAATGGTAGAGTTTGCCATCAACAACTCGGTGCATGCGTCCACGACACATACACCGTTTTACGTGAATGGCTTGCGCAATCCGCGTGTACCCACCTTACTAGAGTGTAACTCTGGTTTAAGGGGGGGGACTCGCGCGAGCAAAAACCGAATTGGTTCACGCTCATCACGCTCTGACGAAGAAGTCATTGCGTTTGATGCCGATATCGATAACATCGATATCGAAGAAGATGATGCCAGTGAGAGTGCGGAAGCCCTCACTGAAGAAGATGATCCCAGTGAGAGTGCGGAAGCCCTCACTGAAGAAAAGGTTGATGTTGCTGCAGTGCGCTCACAGCGCACTGAAGCTAACGAGTCATCAGATGAGTTCATACTGGCTCGTGAAACGGTAGTCCGTTTTGTGCAAGACTCCATCGCCGAAGCGGTGGATAAGCAAAAGCAAAACGCTGACAAGAATGGAAGGGCAAACACTCTTTTATTTAATAAAGGTGACTTAGTCCTACTGTCTACGGTTAATCTACCAAAGCATGTAGTGACTAACTTGGGTAGCAGTAAACTACTACCCAAGTACATTGGCCCATTTCGTGTATTGCACCGCCTAGGCAATGCATACACGATCGAGTTACCACGTAAGATGCGAACGCATCCCACGTTTTACGTTGGTCGGCTTAAGCCGTACCATCAGTACGCTGCTTCTTCCGATGAAGAACGCCCTTGCGATCAAGCATCTCGCAGAGAGCCTTGTGCTCCCGATGGTGGGCATCAACAAGGGTCTGAAGAGCAGCTATCTCATCCCGAGACCGATCAACAATCTCACGAGCTACCCTTAGCTCGTCACGAAGAGATGTCAGAGATCTCTCGTTCTCAAGCTGAGAAAAGGCAAACTCAGCTCGATGCTTCGAGGCAGTGTCCGCCATTTGGAGACGCCTATTCCGCTCATGCTCGAGATCGTCGCGTAACCCTTGCGTTACGCGATCAAAGAAGCTCTCGGGAACACACGCATCCCCACGATAGTTTAAAGAGCGTCTTTCCTCCTCCTCCACCTCCATTAGAGGACTCTCGCGGTGGCCAGCGCTATCTAGTTGAGCAGCTGTTGAACCACCGCGACGTGAACGGACGTCGGACGAGTTATCTCGTCCGGTGGCGCGGCTATCCCCCGTCCTGGGATTCTTGGGAGCCCCGCTCCCAACTGATGATCGACGTACCGGGTCTGGTTGAGCAGTACGACGCGGCACATCCTGTGCCGCAGAAGGACCGCCGGAGAAAGTATTCCCGGCACGGTCGTAAAGGGATTTCAGGTTGTCAATCCCTTCTTACATCTCAGTAGAGACACGTACGCGCCACCACGGGCTATTAGGGAGGTAAGCCTCCTTAGGTGCTCGTGCAGAGTTGTTCACACAACATGGGCACGAGTCTCCCCAAGAGAGGCAGGGTAATCCTTTCTCCCTTGACAGACGATGCAGCTTGTAGCGTGCACCTGTCGGGGTTCGCTTTTCAAACTTATCACGAGCTTTGATAAGTTTGTCGTTCCAAGCGTCACGACCTACATCCTCAAGGTTATGGATGTAGGCGTTCCACGCTTGAAGCAGTGAGGGACCATCACGTTTGTGATTCCCACTGTACCATCGATGTTTGAAGAAAGCATCGATGAAGAACTCATTCTCAGCGCGATAGTTTTTCGCGCTGGGGTCAAGGTGATGGATCCTTGAAGAATCGAACAACCGTGCTCGATAACGATCACTCGTCGTCGCCGACAAGTGATCCATGACGGATTTGGGAGGCATCTATGCCTTCTTTTCTGGAGCGAGACGCAAGACATTGCGGTCCCGCTCTTCCTGCGACGTGCCGACAGAAGTACTGGCACCTCGCTGTGAAGTGGTGTCCATAGGAGAACCGACACCACTGTTAGCGCCCGAGTCTCGCGACCTCAAGCGCCTTCGCTTCGGCGATGGTTCATCTGATTCATCAGATGAACCAAAGATGCTGCGACGCAAAGCATCGTCCATGCCACGCTTGGCAGGCGGCTTAGATTCAATCGCCGTCGATACGGATCCGTCTTCCGTATCAGGAGAGTACGAGACACCGAGCTCGTACTCTGTGAAGACATGAGTGTCTTCATGACCAGCACCTGCATCACCAAGTGACACAGGCTGGGTCGCTTCAGCAACCGATGAGACATCAGTTGCTGTGGTTTCTGCTTCGGCGTCCGCACAGAGACGTGCAGACGCGCTCTCGGCGGCCTTGCTCGCGCATCGCATGGGCTTGTTAACCATGCGATGAGATGTTGGAAAGTGGACTCGGACCAACAAGTGCAAACCCTGTCCCATAAGATTTGGGACGAGTATCCATTTAGTCAATCAGTCACTAAAGTGACTGATGGTTAAGGGGGGGGTGATGTAACGGGGTGAATCGTTACATAACAATTTATAAGAAATTGTTAATAGAATATAACTATAAGAGTTATATTCTCAGAATATTGTCATAAGGACAAATATTCTGTAGCACTTACGAGTAGTTCCTAATTGGTTGATATAGGCCATTATATCAACCAACGAAGACGCGCCACGACAGACGCACGCAATGAGTGGTGAGCAGATAGTTGATTTACACATTTGTATTTAGACATAGTTAGATGAAGATAAATAGTGATTTATTGCAGACATTAACTATTATAAATACAGCTCTACTTTTTACTCTAACCAAGTACTCGCTTCTTCTTACCGTCTTCCTCTGCACGTACCAGTGTACGTGAAGCTATACGAGGCACCGCCTTATTCTGTCATCAGAATAAGTAGCTTGTACTGTCACCAGTACAAGCTTCAGGGTGCCCCGTTACAGATGACGCGAGCGAAGAGACAGCTAAGGAGCGAGCTCTGGCCATTTTCTGTTGTTAGTCCTGAAGAGAACAAGCAGGATTCGGATCTTCAGACCGACCGCTATCGCATTGTCATCAAGAACCCCATTCAGTTTTGCCTCGTCGTCGGATAAGTTAGTGGAGGGGCTTCATTTCGAATGGCTGCTTGCTTTCTTTACATGACGAAGGATCTAACGGCTTAGCGTCGATCGGGAGTGCAAGTGAAGGCTAGATCACAAGTTGTACTCGGTACGTCTGCGCGCGGAATCTTTAGAATGTATCGAAAATGCTGGCATCAGGCTGGACTTTTTCCCCTGGCTATGGACATGTCCATACACTTGTCTACCTTGTATCTGGACATCCGCATTCGACCATCCGCATGTAGCGTGATTCATAACTTCTGTTTGCTCGACATACCAATGTTTAGCAGTCATACTATGGAATGCATATTTCTGCACCCTAAAAGAGCACTGGATGCCATTCATTCCAACTCGCGGGATCAAACTATTTTCATTTCGACAGACGATGAACAAAAGATGACCGGCAGAGCTCAAGGCTTCTCTACTTGCTTTGGGCGAGTCGCGAAGCCTGGTTTCTTTCGACTTGGTGTGACCTGCACCAACTTGATATTGTTCTGAAGCAGCTTCTTTAGCATCTACTCGATGATGAGGTCTACTTTCTACTGACCGGTCTCCTCTCATACTTACGAAGGCAACGAAACCTCATCAAAACCACAGAAAAACAAGTCAAGAAAGTGGACGCTCGATGAGAATCAATGTCCAAGGTACATCTAATAGCTTACTTTCCATTCGTGGTGGCTTCTGAAACTTGGTGCAAGTTGCTGCTTGGTTCGGCAACACCGAGTGCCAGTACGAGCGTATCTAGGTGAGAAGCATTCGCCTTGCGCACCGCCACTCAAGTGGTGGATGGTCATCATTTTGTCGCAAAGGTTGCCAACAAGGCAAACATCATTGTTTTGGCTTGACAGCGCTCGTTTCTTAGCAACGCGAAGGCGTTTTGAAGTTAACCTCAATTCACGCATCTTGGCATAGCGCTTCACAGATTGCTGGCCAAGAAGCTGTGGAAGTGCTCGACCTGGAATCCAATGTGCTGTCAGTGAGTAAGAAGCTCTCCAATAATCTCAGCGATATCGAAGACGTATTGACGGACCTAGGCGGATGTTTTTAATCGCGGCCGTAAAAGAGATCGGCGCCGACGAAATGGCTGCCGTTGAAAAGAGCATCGCCACTTGCTGCTGCGTCAAATTGGCTGCCAGCCTTGCAAGCACTGTGGCAGAACGTTATTCACGGACCGATGTTGCTGATTTTATGCCGCCTGCTCTGCATCATCCGCTCGTCAAGCTTCGTGGTCTAGATTTCGCTGACATTATCCACAAGCAAAGGGATCGCTTGTCCGCCCCTTGTTGCCGGCAAAGTATAGGGCCCTTTCTGCAGGAGTCTTTAGAACATCGAGCTGCTAATGAGCGTGAGCCGTCTTCGAGGCAGGTCTTGGATTAGTGCGACGTCAACACGACGTTTGAAGATGGCTGGAACTACGTGAAACATCGTTTCGGGCACCTGAAGACGTTTTGTAGAGGCTTGGTGATCGCGTATCCGTTCACGTCTACAGTGAAGAGTGACTTCTCCGCTGTCAAGTGGGAGAAGGATGATTGCCGGTTTGGTCTAACTGATTTTCTCCAGAAGGCATAAGTGGGCACCACCATTAGCCACTACTAGCTTGATAATGGTAAACATGGCGTGCGCTACGATAAAAGTGGCCTGGCGATGGGTGGGTGGTCCAGGAAAAAGTCGTGGTAGGGAACCGTATTTGCAGTGGAGTACGTGCTGCCTGAAAGGGATAACTGGCTGTATCGAGGGAGTTTCTATGGGGGCACGTACGCCTTCCCTTTCATACTCTCTCTGCTCGTGTGTCCATTTTCATCAATCTTCAGTGTGCTGCATCCACTTTGGTCGCACTTGCGGCCTTGCTCATTGTGTTGAAGCAAACACGATGTAGTGCTGTAATCAAATTGCCCATACTCCAAGTTACATTCAGCAACAGCACACATACAGAGAACTAGCAGACGAACACCACCGTGTTGCATGTGGGTACCAGCAACCGTCAAGCGGAAAAGCGAGTGGAAACTCGCGTCTGTCGGGGAGTTGTTCATTCGGGTGCCATCTAGACCGTCTGATCCTTGGAGATCGGGTTTAGCAAGCAACGCGTAGATGTCTTGCCTTGACGAGTGCTGATACCGGATCTGTCGTTTACGTCGCACTACAGGACATAGTCCGTGCAGCATTAAACATAATCAGCCTTCGCACATCACGAAAGCAAAGAGCTGCCACAGCAAGTCTCGTACAGTGTACTCGTGCATCGAATCCTCTTGTGCACGTACAGCCTCCACCGAGTCTTGAAATATTGTCCGACTATAGGCGGCTGAACCATAGTCAACAACATGCCAATACAAAACTTCGTTGTATAGAGCGAGCAAACGGCCCTTGACGTTCTCGATACGGACGGAGTCTGCTTACTTCCATAGATCGGCTTTCACCATCGGGTAGGCGTACCAAGCGTACAAAGAATTGCTGGCCCCAGCATGAAAAATGCACCTTATTGCGTGAGTATCGTTGTCGCTGAAAATGAGATGCTGTTGACGACCTCAGTGCTGCCAACCACCACCAATTTGACACGACAAATGATCGGTCTGGTGCCCACCAGTGCAGAAATCTCGGCGAACAGTCATCACCGACTTCCGGCGAGTAGACAGAACTCGTAAATTACCAGTGGGACACACTAGCCTTTGAGTATATCGACTCCACGTGTTCACAATGAGTCCCGGTTAACTCGAATGTCCATTCAAACTCGACGACGCCATGATCAATCATCGGCATCAGAAGGTCCTGTTTGCCTTCCTCCGCGGTGCCGAGGATCTCGGGGCTTAGCACGTCCTGGACCATTAGTCATTGGCTGAGGGAACGTAGAAGCGGCAATTGCAGGGTACGGTCCTGCAGCTTGCACGGGAGCAGAGCGGAAGACTGGGGCCGGGCCGCGAGAGACAGGATAACCCGGAGCGGGTGGTGGGGGTGCAATTGCTGCAGGAGGTCTTCCTCCACGCTGCATTACACTATCCATGGACGTGTGCTGTTCAAATTCACCGGGTGCAGGTTGCCGTGGATATTGCGGACCCGGACCCTGCCCGAATTGCTGATGTGACGCGTATGGTGGCATTGGCGCTTCTCGACGCCGCCCACGATTACCGCGACCTCCTCTTGGACCATTCCATCGCCCTCCATGCGTTCCATCATTCGCTCGTCCACTACCGTTCCATCTATGACCTGATGGTCCGTACGGTGCATGAAAGCCAGGTGGCACCATCTGACTTGCGTCATGTTGCTTCGGTGGCATTTGACGTTGATGCTGCAAGCTTCTTGGTGTCCCTGCCGTATAACTCCTTCCTGATTCAGCAGGTTGCTCCAGCGGCTGCAGCTTGAGAAGATTGCACAGCGGGCTTTCCACATGGACAATGCATTGCCGGTTATACGCATGATCCAACAGAGCCGACCAAGGCTTCGAGGAACGCAAAGTCTTCTCTTTGCCAATCACATAGCATGCAAACTTGGCTCGAGTGAGTGCCACATTCATTCGCCGAATATCGTTCAAAAAACCAACACCAGCTTTCGGGTCAGCTCGAACGGTAGACACTGTTTCACACCAAACGTCGGGGGTTAACTTCATCAGATCCTAACATACTTACAATTGATCCGCTTCAACAAAATAATGCAGAAGAACCAACGTACGAATGATGATGTCCTTTTCACGTCCTTGGAAACCGTCAACAGTATTAATCTCCACCTCTTGCTCATAGCGCTCACCTAACGCGTGACGGAAACGACGCCGCAGCTCTTCCATTTGTTGGCTGTACGGCGTAATCATACCAACCTTGCCAGCAATCGAGTCGGAAGGGCAAGAGTTCCTCAGTGTAAGGTATAAGTTCACTGCCAGATCAGCTTCACCGACATTCAATCGTGACACTGATTTAGTTGCTTTTTCGCGACTGCTGAGCAGGTTCCAAAATACCAGCGGCATGAACGCGGGGCCAAGGTTGTGGTACGGCTTTACGTAGTCGCCCCCTTTCACATTGTCTCCATCTTGAAGCTTTCCATTGTAAAAGTAGTTCCTCGGGAAATCTGAAATCATCGGGTGACTACGAGACAATACTCAAGTTAGTTAGCTAGCAACTCCAATCAGTCACACCAGCAATCATACCTGCGGTACTGCGTTCGTAGCATGTGCACGGGGTGTTCACAGCTTTCCAATCGCTCGAACAAACTCCGCTCATACAAAGACTGGCCGCTATTACGGGAAAAAACAGTTGCCGAAAGCTGCTGTGGATCGCCGACTAGCACACACTGTTTACTGCCAAACCTGTAACAAGCAATGCAAAAGGTGCACTTGTAAGCCACAGCACGAATAGTACGATGAAGTGCGGTACGTACTTCATCGGAATAATGGTAGACAGTTCAACAGCTTGAGCTGCTTCATCGACGACCAGCACATCATATCTGGCACTCGCATCCAGTGCAGCAACACCTGCACTGCTCAGCGTGGTGAATACAATGTGAGCCGTATCTAGAAATGAAACTTCCAAAGATTGCCGCGTCGACTGTGACAATTTGCCGCTCATTTCACTAACTGCTTGACGAGCGAACTGATGCCGCTGTAACTCCAATTTGACCTGGTTAAGAGGCACGCATGTTGTTAGTCGTGTACAAGTAAAAGATAAACACAAACACGTACCTCAGCAAGCTTCTCCAAACATCCGTTGATTCGTTGGGCCATGGCCACGTATGGATGATACCTTGAGTAGTCGATGACGTCACACCTTTTTGTCTCCGCTATGTCAGGAGTTGTAGGTGGAGGCGGACGCGGAGACTGCGATATAACAACGGCCGGAGACAACGGGCGGTCGTGACCATCAGGAAGATCTGGCGGTAGCAGTAATGGAGGAGGTGGAGGTGGAGATACTGGTGACAACGGCGGTGGAGGCGGAGGTGGCGATGACGGTAACAGGCTGCGAGGAGAGTTAATCACTTCGTGATACTGACTTTCCTTTGGTTGCCCCGGTATCGACGGCAGCTCCTCATCCTGCTCACGATCTTCAGCGTTTGGTTCGTGTCCTGGTAAGGTTTCGTCCTGCTCACGTTCGTCAGCGTTTTGTTCTCGTCCTGGCAAGGGTTCGTCCTGCTCAGACGTATCGTCACTGCTACTACCGTCGACTATGATCGGATTACTCGCTGATGACACGGTCGCACGGTCAATGCGATAACTCTTCGTGTCCTTTTCGCTGGGTGTTGCAGTACCTGTCTGTAACTGGGGTACACTAGATGAGGGTTCGCCACGACCCTCGTGGCCTTCAGTTCTGTTGGAGCCAGCTCCACCCGGGAGTGGTTCATCTTCTTCAGAGACACTGCCATCGTCCAAAAATGCGTTCAGAGCCTGTCCACTTGCTCGAGCATTGAACATGTCGTGTTGCTCATCCCAAGCCGGTGGTGGATCCATAAAGGAAGCAGGAAACGCCTCTTCTTCTTCCTCTTCTTCTGGCACATCAGTATCGGCTTCTCCAATATCAACGATACCACAACCAGGGTCGCATACTATGCTAGCATCTCCCATACAGGAACGCTTAGCAGTAAACCCAGTAGCTGAAGGAAGCTGCGGAGGGGGGTCTGAATTTGCTGATACTTGCGGCAGAGGCGGAGACGGTTCATCGGCAGTAGCTGAAGAGGAGGACGAGCCTTGTGGCTGCGGATGCTGAGTATATTGTGGCAAATCAGCCGGAGCAAGCGCGGATGCCGCAGACTTGTTTCTTTGCGCTTCCGCCTGAGCAATCTCTTCTAACGCTCTCACTGGATCGTGCTCGATCCATGCAACGATATCCCGCAACTGATCTCGTAATGTTAGCGAATCACGCTCCACCTAAACAATCGACAGCAGGTTATGATTTACCGAATGACAGTACCGCTATATCAGTATTGTACATACCACCATCAGCTCGTGCCGCAAGCGATCAATTTGGCCCTCGATGACTTCGAGCGGTTGGCTGCAAATTTGGTCTACTTGGTTCTCCAAGCCAACGCTTTGTACATTTGCACTCTAGCGAAAAAAGTTGTTGGAACAAGAGGAAATGTCAGACCACGCTGCTTACGCTGGCAATAGTGAACGTACCAAGCCTCGTCCGACGCGAACGATTTTAGGAAAGTATCGTCGTCCTTCGCCATCGCAGAATCCCTCTTCAATCACCTTGCTCACAATGTTGTCGACTGCAGCATTGGATGGTGCGGTGACGAGGATATGAGGTTTTTCATTTCCCACCCGAGCCCACGCTTTTGCTGTCTGATTATCTGGACGACGCGCCACATCCAATACGGCGTTGTAATACCGATTATACTCGCGCAAATGCAATGAGTTCAGCAGACCTTTGAGTGTAGTAGTTTTGCCGGTACCTGGGGGACCCTTTATCAAAGTAAACCCTTCTGATGTTGCGGCTGCCGTAATGGCTTCACGTTGCGAGTCGTTGAAAGTTCTCGAGAGCCATTGGACGTACTTGAGTCCAAGCGAATCAAGCTGCATGTTTTCTTGTTTGTGCTTGCCTGAAAGTAGCAGAGGTAGCAGTCCGTAACGACTACATTCACAAAGCGCACGGAACTCGCGGACGCTAGTGATGAGGTTATTGAGCTTGAAAAGATGGATGTTCTTTTCTTTCTCCAATGCCACCCATCCCGACCTCAAGATGGTCATAGTCAGCCCCTCTTTTGACGCTTTCTGGGTTGCCACAATGGCCAGAAACCCAAGAGGTGGAGTATCCGTCGCGGCGTCGCCATTTGTTTCGCCCCTTTCACTATGACCACCCTTCGATGAAGCCAATGCTGTACGGAAATAGTCTGCATCTGGCGATATGAGCACCAAATCGTTTATGAATAAATCGTTGAGCGGACCGCGCCGCGTACCAGATGCGTTTTTCTTCTTCGAGTCTACACGAATCTTGCAGCTCGTAGAGATGAATGTTGCTCCAAAGCCCTTTACGGTGACCGGGATCGGGCTAGGATGAACCGAAGTCACAGCGTTGATTGTCTGCGCTTGTACTTCTTCGAGCGCAAGTGGTTTCCAGACCGAAAAGTAGTGCTCGTATGACCGAAACTTGCTTGGCACTTTCTCAACCTCAGCCTCACTGCCAACTTCGCCTTCCTCAGATACGTCGGTTGTTGTAGCAGATGAATGGCTACTTTGTGCTCCCTGCCTCAACGCCTCGAAAAACTTCCACTCCAGAATTTCGTCAAAAAAATTGTCCAGTGTATAATTTGACGGCAAGCCACTGTGCGAGACCGTCGTCTGCTGCGCCACGCGGTCATCTTTAATACGAACATTGGCACGTTTCGGCTGCTTCATGGGCCGCCGATGAGGATCCGACACTGTCTCCCTTTCATTCATCGACTCCATCCTGTTTCCAGGTCGTTTCGTCTCGTCTTTAATCTCAGCGGCAGAACGCTTCACAGCTGTTGCAACACTTTTTTTTGCCTTCCCTCGAGGCGATGACGGAAATGCAGTTGAAGAATTTTCGATCGGACGTTTGACCCTCTTCATCTTCTTCATTTTCGACCGAGGTCCAGTAGGTCTCTTCTCCTGATCATTGCCGTCACTATTCAAGATCTTCCGCTTGTTCACTCGACCATAACGCTTGGCCATTCCTCCCTCAGATGACGACGCCGAGCCTGAGAACTCACCATCTTCTTCCTCCTTTGTGTCTGCTTTACCGTCAGGTCTCCACTCGTCATCTGACTCGTCTGTGCCCTATGGCAGACACGGTAAAAAGAAGAAGAAAGCAGTAAGCAAAAAACCAACTCCATCGTTTCTCTATCCTTCTCTATCCTTCCCAAGGTTCGTAATGTTTTGCAATTTAAAAACCCTTTGTTCGAGTTAAAAGAGCTGTAAAGTTGCTTTAAAACGGACCTGACGCACAAGTTGCGCATGCTGTGCAATTAATTCGGACATGCGCGGGGCCTGACCCGATGACGCGTGTTCTAGTCGCGTCGAGCGCCGCATCTTTACTTAGTCGTTCACGCAGCCAAACAAGGAAAGGAAATGGATACACAGGTGGATGGATACACTTGCTGCCCGTTGTCTAAGGGGTTTCACGAGCGAGCTCACAGAACACTGAGATCAGCTGAATAAAAGCGGACTAGGAGTGCGGGTTGACGCTATCTGCCAAGGGCTTGAAGCGGCCTCTGCGGTGGTTTTCTTCTTTTTCTGCTGCTTCTTCTCGACCGGTGCGGCGCTTGTGGACTCGACGGCGCAAATGGGCAAATGAGGCGAAAGACAAGCGATGGAAAACTGCGTTCAATCAAAACACTTTATTTTGGAATCTGCAAAGCTACCGACTAAAAATTAAGTGTTTTGGTTATGTGCAGCTTTTAAATAGGACTATTGTTGATCTCGACCCTAAGTAGCAACTAGTGCAGCGAGGAAAGTTCAGATCAGGTGTGGTCTTTCTAAATTTGAGAAGTAGGTTATTTTTTATGTAATTTCGGGAGGCTTTTGACCATATTTGTAAGCTTTTTGACAGCGAGCAATCGCCTCACAAGAAGTTATTTTTACATGATTTAGTAAATGTTCCTGATTTAGAATTGACGGATCTGCTTTGGTGTGTTCGCCGGTTAGTCTTTGTCCCGTTTATGTGTCGTGCCAACAATTGCCACAAAGTCGCTGTAATCGCCATCACTGCGCGAACGTAACCAGTAAGTCGTCACTGTCGTGTCCATGTGCTGCTAATTAGACTTCATGCGACGTTTTACGAGTATGATACATCAGTCAACGAGACTGTCTTCGGACGCTTATCGAGAGGCTGCTGTTGTTGCACACTTCCGCGCTATTGCCATTCAGAACGTGCATACCATTCGCACGGCTGTTCATCTTCTCTCGAACTTGTTCCTGTTTGATGGTGCGAAGGTAATTGGGAGACTTGAGGTACTTGTTGGACGTGCGAGCACCTGTGACCCATGGATGGGCCAGCGTCTGCTCTGCAGAGTATCGATTGGCCGAGTCCACCTCTACCAGACAAAATCGGGCAAGTGAGCACGAACCGTTTGACCCCAGCAAGGAATGAGCTGCTGTTCTTACCAAGCAGTTGCCGGAGTAAATCTTTTGCACTCTCTGATAAACCATTCGCCCACCGAGGAAAGCGGAGACCAAACCTTGCCTACATAAACACGGTCGGTGAGTTGCTGCCGACGTCGACGTGGTCGCTGCTACGCCTGTCAATGACCACGTCACCTACCCGAGCGGCCTTGTCGTTGGCGATTTTACTGCTTTCATCATCGAAGGGTAGGCAACCACAAAGCAAAATGTAGACAATGATTCCCAGCGCCCACATATCCACAGACATGGAATACGCCTGACGTTGTAGCATCTCAGGTGCTAGGTACCCTCTCGTTCCCAGGAACGAAGCCGTCTCGCCATCCGCATCCAATAACTTGGCGAGACCAAAGTCAATAATTTTCACATCTGCTCCGCGCGATTTGCTCGTCAACATTATATTCTCTGTTCAGCAGCATGAACGAGATCGCTTAGCGCGTGACGATTGGGCAACACAGCAAAAATAACTCCACCACGTTGCGCGCAGACCCACCAGGTTTCAGATCACGATGAATAATGCCACGAGTATGCAAATAGTCAACAGCCGACGTGATCTGTCGAACGATTGTGCTTGCTTCAACCTCCGACAGTGTCCCCCTATCGACAACATAATCAAAGAGCTCACCGCCGCCCATGTACTCCGTAACCTGCAAAGGTGCGCACACACACCTCTTAGTGTTGTACATGACGACAAAACAATCACAAGTGCGTCTTCACCATACCATACAGATCTTCGATCCCGACAAGTAGACGTCTTCGATGCGAATGATGTTGGGGTGCTTCAACGACTGAAGTACTTGGATCTCCACCTGCACAACATAACACCCGACACCATCAGCAGTTATCCGGTACAAACCGCCACATCCATCCAGGCTCAACACTACGAAAAACACGCAACACAGCTCGCTCATTACACACTTGCAATTGCCGCATTGCGCCATTATGTTCCTTCTCAACGGCACGTCGATCAATGATCTTGCACGCTCGGACGATACCTGAACGCCGCTCACGACACTTGTACACGACCGACGTGCCTCCATGTCCTGCATTAAAAACAGCAGCAGCATTAACTACAGTCAGCTTCAAGGTCTCCATACATTCTCCAAATAAGTCCAACGGACCCACCAATCTCATCCAGCATCTCGTATTTCGCCTCCAAACTGCCACTACTGTACGACGGACCCTGTAGCTTGATCATCTGCTCACATCACACACAGCAATTAATCAGATACGTAGCCTTGGAGTCTCTAATTGCGCCATTGATGTAGCCATTATTACCTGCGGTGTCGATGGGATCACCGGTCGTAAGCTGGCAGCGTGCAGCTCTCGGGTGTGTGTGAACCCATTCGTATGCCGACTGCCTGACTGCAGGAGGTTATCTTCTCGACCCAGGTTCGACCCGCAGAGCCACGATTGAGCGGCGCCCATCTCTCCCGTCGACTACGTCGTTGCTGCTGCTGCTGCCGCTGCTGCTACTTTGAGCGATTTGGTCGCTGTTTGCCAACTGAATCCTGACTGATTCCGTGTTGTGCAGACGGATCCTTTCAGCGAAATAAACAAGGTGATCGGATTTGACAGGGGACGGTCGGGAGGCACTTGGCACTGGACGAATCGTAGCATTTTTTGTTTGTAGCGATCATTTTATTTGTCGCGAGTCGACCGGTCGCGATCGACACTAAACGCAAGTGAACGAAGTGATGGGCGTTTCTGTTAGTGTCGAGATTGCGGGGTTGTAAGGTGTGCAGTCGTACACGAAAACACGTGGTTGTTATCGGCATGGTCGCAGCCAGTGCCAAACGTAAAGGTGGCGTCGCAAAGCGTAGGCTCGTTTGCGGGACTGTAAGAACAAAAGCTGTCGATCGAAGAGCACAAAATAAATTTGCTGCCTTTTTTATGGCTCGACTTATCGGACTGATGTTCTTCCAGGCACTTTTTGCAGCGCAATACAAATCTTCTGGGTACCAAAGAAGTGCTGCTATGAATGTGAAAAGTAGCGATGGGCGTGAATGGATGGGATGGACCAACAAGCGATTCTCTGTACCAGACCGAGTCACTCAACGCAGTCTGCGAGGGGGTCACAGATCGTTGTCTCTTTGAAAAGGGCATACCGTGGATATGTGATATGTAGCTCCAAGTTTATCAGTGATAGCTGATGTGGTTGATAACATCCGTCATCCGTTCATGACCGATTGATGTAGCATTCATCAATCTTTTATATGCTAAAAATTACTGCGCGAATCAGTTTGCATGCAGTATCACGTAGTTCGATGGGGTTTATTACAGACAAACTAATAAATATAAGCTCAGTTCTCCTTTTGATCTTTGAGTGACACATGTCTAATTTAGACGTCAGTAGATCGCTAAGAGTAAGAGCCGTCTGGTGGCGTATACTCTAGAGCACCTTGTGCCTTCGATTCTTAGAGTCGCTGTTTGTCCGTTGAGCCGGGGCTAGAAGCTGTACGAGCTTCAAAGGTCTCTGAGTTTTTGTTGTTTAGTTCTGAGAAATAGAGACTCGTTGAATTAAGGGAATCTTCGTTCCGTAAAACGAAGTGACTGCTAGAGTCGTAAGTTTTTTCTGACTAAGAGCTGTGGTAGCTTCGTTACAACGTCACTCAATCATCAATCACTCACTAATGTGACTGATGGCTAGGAGGGTAACGTAACGGGATGAGTCCGTCACATGAATTTTTATGTGCGGTAATAATTAAGTGTGAACAAGATCGGGGAGCAAGCTCTGGAGCTCTCCTTTTGATGTGAGCAAATCAGTTTATAGAACTGAATGAAGTCGCAAAACACTATACAACAGCAGTCACTGAAGAATCAGTATGATGCTCTCAATGTGTTACTTATCCAGTTCAGTATACTCGGGCAACGCGATCAGCCTTTGCTCATGAGAGTCCAGTGTTGCTTATAATGATCATACTCATCCTGATTGAAATTCAAGTCAATCATGTGCGAGCACCACAACAGTGACCAAGTCAAAAAGTGACCAAGCCAAATAGTCTTCCCGCCAAATAGTGACTTCGATTATTGCGAGCTCAAAGGTGAAGCTATTAGTGAGTGTGCGCAAGGTTGTGAGCTAAGCCTTTAAATCGTACGTATCTGTGTCTGTGTGTGTCTGTGTTTGTATCTGCAAATAACGCGTTTAGGTGTACCTTACACATACGAAGTCCGATCTAGCCTGTCACCCCTCACAGGTATGGGCATATCCGAAGCCACTGTTTGGCTAAGTCACTATTGTGACGCATGCACGTGATAGGCTTAAAATCTATCAGGTTGAATATGATCACATGGTCAAATGCTAGACGCTCATCAAGAAAAGCTGATCGCGCAGTTCACGTTCACTGGACTGGATCAAACACGTACATTAACAGCATCATGCTCATTCTTCAGTGACTGCTTTTGTATAGTGTTTTTTTGCAACTTGATCCAGTTTTCCGAACTTGATTATTTATGTAAAAGGGCGAGCTCCAGAGCTTGCTCCCCTATCTTTTACAGACAGGATGGAGTTTCATATCAAAGCTTACCGCGCCCGTCCATAGGCTAAAATGTTGGGCATGGGTGGACAGAGCCCACTTGGGCCCACCCATTCCTTATTTCAGATTCGGCGTACCCACTCACGCCCACCCAACTTCTCTTGTCTTGTTTAAAACCGAATTTTTACTGTACAAAGAATTTTCTAACAGCTCTAACCCATTTGTTTTTAGAGTAATACGCCTTTAGCTCGCATTTTTTGACCCAGCCTGTATTGTAAACGAAAATACCACCCGCATAAAGAGCTCAATACGAAGCGTTTTATGCAATTTTCGAAGTCTATTTCACTGCGGATTTTGAAGAATTAACCTAGTACTTGTCTGATCGTTTTCAGAAGTTTTGGTTTTTTGACGCAGTGGAGTCGAAAGGTGTGGGATTTTACTCGAACGAGAAGTTTTAGTCGTCCAGAATGCCAGGACAATCTAATCAACAGACTTGATACTAAAAACTGCAAAAAATAAACAGAAGTAAGATGTTTCGCCACGATTTGGCGAAATGTGTCAAGAAATGGTTAAGAATAAAATTGCATTAGCCAATAGAGAAATGAAGCCGCTAATGAGCCTTCAGTTTTCCCTAATGAGCCTGCAACACATACAATAATCAAGAAATTAAACTTGAAACCACCCAAAATGCCAAATTGTTCGGGTAAGGCATTGTCCTGGTCACGCTGCTGGATAATGGGATATTTTGGAAATAAGCTGACGACAGGTGAGGATTTGGCGACAGCTAATGAAAAAAGGTGGCAGTCAGTGACAGTTGATCTACCTGAGTTGGATTTACATCCATTATCACGACCCCAGGTTGTGATGGTCTCAAGTTGAGCATGCCACCTGCATAAAATAGGACAGTAAGATTTGTATGATGAGAACGAACGACATTTCCTGAAATGCATCGTGCAAGTAAAATTGTATTAGGTAAAAAATGGCGCAGCCGCAAAATGTTAAAGCAGTAGACCAGGTAGATATTATGGATGGCTGAAGTCCCCACGCTTTACGCTTGCTTCGGCAAGGGCTGCACGCACATTCGTTGGTTATGCGCGAGAGGCTGCATAGAATGATTTATCGCTGATGAAGGGGTACTTTCTTGGTCGCGTTGCTTTGGCGTTGGTACATCCGATTGATCTGCCGTGATTGCGGTCGTCACCACAGCGATGTGTTGACATAGCAAAGTCAACTCATACTTCTTGCTGCATTGTGCTGTGAAGTACTGAGAGCGCTTGAAATGTAGGCTCGCACCGGCCTGGTTAAGGTGAATACAATCCTGCCCACACAACACCTATCTCTATGAGGACCTCCACGAAAGGCTCCGACGACGTCACTTCGAATGTGGTTAAAATATATTCAGACCATCTTCCGCCTTAACGATTATCAGAAAATCATTAAATCGCACTACACATTTGTTTATGCTGCTCACTCTATACTTGCTCTTGAGTGCTATTATACAACCATCTTATTTAATCGCCTGTTGTAAATAGCGTTGGATAAGTATTGCAATTCACTGCTTTAACCTCACTGTCCTTACTGTTACCCACCCTTTGCTAACCTTTCATTGTTGTAACATAGACTTCCGGCAGTGCCAGCTCGTCAAGCGCGTGATAAACCTTTTCAACAGAAAGAAAGAGCTCTCCTGTAGTCTGGTATGTTCCTTTCATGTCGATTTTTAGAAGGGAGGTCAGCGGTACGAAGCTTTAGGTGATATGAGATGGATGGACGTTATTTTAAAAACGTACAACAACCATATTTACCATTTAAAGAGTATAAAATACAGTTACTTGATTAGTGTATAGGGTGAAGGCTCATTAGCGAAAAGTGAAGGCTCACTTGCGACTCCCAAGAAGAACATTCATTTTCATCATCATTTTACCCTTACTTAAGGCTCAGAGTCGCCATTCTTTTAACAAAACAACTATTCTGAAACAAGCACAGAAGAGATCGATTACGACAAGGGAGGCTCTTCACATAAATATAATCTTTTGAATATGTGGCAGCTGCTATTTATTGTCACCCTCTTTTCGCTGGCAAGCGCCCACTGCCAAAAGTCAAATCAGATTGTCTGTAATAATGAATTGCCAAACGTACCAGACCTACAAAAAATTGCTGACTCTTAGCCAGTCGTTAGATTTCATGTAGCTCACATAACGTTTTAGTGCATGAACAAATGGGAAAGAATAGTACGCCATAGTAAAAGATAGGGGATCAAGCTCTGTAGATATCTTTTTGATATGAGCAAATTTAATTCGAAGAACTATATCAAATTGCAAAACACTATACAACGGCAGCAGTCACTAAAAATAAAAATGATGACGTTAATGTCGAAATTAACCTAGATTTATACCCAAGTAACACGATTGCCTTTTGATTGTCAGCGTCGAGTGTTCGCTTACAAAGTTGTATTCACCTTATATCGATTATCAGTCAATCACAATCGTATGTCACAAGAGTGACCTAGCCAAATGGTGATTGTGGATATGCCTATACCAATGAGGGGGGACAGGCTAGATCACAATTAGTATGTGTAGGGTACACCTGATTGCGTTATTTACAGACAGACATGCAGAGACAGATTAGGGGATTAGAAGTCCGGAATACAGCTTTGCGCACACTCACTGATAGCTTCACCCTTCGGGCTCGCAACTAAATACAGTTCTAATTTTATAGAAAAATTGGAGCTGTAGTAAATTGCGAGCCATAAACCTTTTTTAACCCTGATATGTAGTGGAACCTTACTTTGCACGTACGTGTACGTGAAGTTCTGATACAACTTCTTTCTCTGTGTTTAGTGTAATTGTTACAAGCAGATTTGTCATAGCGAACGCTTCCTTCCGGGGAACGCCCCAGGTGCCAGGTTTGTTAGTTATAGTGGGTGATATGTGTGGTTACACTAAGTTCTAGAAAGTTTCTGTTTCGTTAGCTCAGGATACAGAAATATCTCACTTCCAGATTGTAAAGCCACTGACGAGGCCCCCGGCGGGGGGAGGCGAAACACGTCTGGCGCGCATTAGTGTAGAAGTCGTTTACCATGCTTTCTCTCTTTCCAACAGGTTATGAGCCCAATGGCAGACGACTTCGCAAGTGACTCAGTGTGCCACGCACTGTAGGCATCGAGAGCAAGACGCGCTGCGACCAGCAGAGAGAGCGAAGATTCTCCTCGCATCTGTGTCATGATTAACGGCATGCATATACTAATGGACCGAGTAGAGCAACTCAAAGGGAGTCTGACTCAACAAGGCTCTTACGCTGAGCCGTCCGGACAATACGATGCGGTCATACGCCAGACGACTCGCGCCTCAACAAACCTATTGCATGGATTGGTACAGAAATGTAGTAGATGGAACATGGGAACTCTAATATCTGGGGAATGGAGACAAGCATGTGAAACGCGAGACTCAACACCCCCAGCGTCGCCAGTTTCGGCAAGGGCAAGAAGCTCATCACATGGCATGCGCCCAAGCGCAGCATTAGATGGCTCTGAGGCCCAGGGTCAAGCACATAAGTATACCGAGATATAGCAGTGGCTTGATCTTCAAGCGCAAGAGGTCGCCCTGCGACAAGCTGCTTACGATGTTACCCAAAACATATTCAAGGCGAAGGCGAGCTGCAGCGACAGCAGCGAGTCGCATATGAGGTGCAAGTAGCTGAACAGCAGCAACTTCTGATTGCTCTAGAAGCAGCGTACGCCCTAGAACGGGAGACTCTGCAGGAGGAGATGCAAAGACAGCTGGGAGCACCACAGAGTTTAAGACTTAAGCCCACGAGATTATCCAGGCACAGTGTAATGTCCAATAAAGTTTCTATTAAGTGCAGCATTATCTTATAATAACTAAAGATGATGTGGAGGTGCGGGTAAGAGCTGCCGCCGCCGAGGCATACAAGCAAGACCAGAAAATGCATTCCAGAGCATGAGATTGCGTTTGACAGCGGCCTCAGACCCACCGCAACCGTCGCTGCCCACGCGGCCGATTCCATCACCGTCTCATGGACTCCCGCGCTTCAATTGAACTACTGCGCATCCCACCGGCTCCAGACTCAAAGATTGTCATGAAAAATTTTGACGGTCAGAAGTCAACGGTGGCCTTTGAAGTGAGTTATAGGTGTGGTCAAAGGCCTTCTGCAATGATATTGAAGCGGAGAAGATGCCTGTGGACACCCGTGGGCCGAGTGATTAAAAGTATTTAAGATTGGAATGTTCATAAGAGTGAAAAGTTTCACTTTGACTACGTCCCAGGGAGACTCTTGGCTCTCAACGAATCAGAAACTCGATTACATGATAATACAGATGACTGCTGTGTTCGCTGTTTTAATTTTAATGACGGAGTCTGCTGATCTGTTTAAAACGCGCAAAGCAAAGAGGTCGTTGTAGCACGATCACTACCTTCTTCTGGTGGCTTTAGAGGACGCTACCGGTGCCTCAGAGGCACTGATCCTCGAGAACTGTAACGGGGTGAATCGTTACATAACAATTTATAAGAAATTGTTAATAGAATATAACTATAAGAGTTATATTCTCAGAATATTGTCATAAGGACAAATGTTCTGTAGCACTTACGAGTAGTTCCTAATTGGTTGATATAGGCCATTATATCAACCAACGAAGACGCGCCACGACAGACGCACGCAATGAGTGGTGAGCAGATAATCAATTTACACATTTGTATTTAGACATAGTTAGATGAAGATAAATAGTGATTTATTGCAGACATTAACTATACTAAATACAGTTCTACTTTTTACTTTAACCAAGTACTCGCTTCTTCTTACCGTCTTCCTCTGCACGTACGAGTGTACGTGAAGTTACGAGGCACCGCCTTATTCTGTCATCAGAATAAGTAGCTTGTACTGTCACCAGTACAAGCTTCAGGGTACCCCGTTACACCTGGTAGCACTTCGTAGTCCGTCCAAGGACCGCGTTCACATCCAACATGAATATGCTGGATGATGAAGATGACCAAAGCTTTCACGCTACGCGTGACGGCTACTCCCATTTGAGCGATGTCGAATGGGATGCGGTTGAACGAATGGGTTCGACCATGGGCATCCATGCTGTTAGCGTCATGCTAGAGGCTCTCAATAGAGATGCCCAACATGCTACTATCGCCAAGTTCATTCAAAATGAACTTGACGCTGAACGCGAAAAAGTAGCCTTGCTTCACCAACAAGGTTCTCAACAAGCAGAGTTGTTGAGAGAACAAGGTGCTCAACAGTTTGAACTGTTGAGACAGCAGCAGGCTGCTGCTGGCGGGTCGATGCACTCGCGTCGACCCGAGACTTTGAAGATTGACATCTCAAAGTATAGGGGGTCGAAGAAGACTCCCTCTTGAGATGGTTCGTCGAAGTGGATGACGCCATAAGGGCGCGTCGCATCGACGACGGGGATATGCAAGTTGCATTTGCCCAGTCAAATCTGGCAGGACGTGCCAAGACTTGGGCACTGGGGCTCAAGTTGCACGACCCATATGCGTTTGGGTCGTTGGAAGTCTTCAAGTTGCGGCTCAGACAAACGTTTGAACCGCCTAGAGCTGAGTTCAGGGCTCGAACCGAACTCTTGAAGCTCAAACAGGGTAAGCGTGATGTGCACGCTTACGCGCAACATATACGACATCTTACGAGTTGTATAAATTCCAATCCGGTGGATGAACACACGTTGGTTTCGGTGTTCATGCAGGGTCTTGCGGATGGTCCCGTCAAGACTCACCTGTTCCGGCTTGAACTAGATTCACTAGAACAAGCCATTTCCATTGCGGAGCAGGAAGACTTCAGTCTGAGACAGGCTCGCGCCAGCTCGACATCATATCGTCAACCGAGACGATATGACAACGGAGGTCCAGAGCCGATGGAACTCTGTTATGTAGAGAGCGAGAAGGCTCGCTCTACAGGCTACAAGAAGTTGCAGAAATGCAACAGATGTCAAAATACAGGACACTACGCTTACGAGTGTAGTGCCCCTCGTCCAGTGTCTCGCGACACTGGGCGTAGTGACCGTCCACCCATGAGAAAGAGGCAGGGACGAGGGTCCGCAGTTGGTGCAAAGACGCAACAACGGGATGGACCGTCAAAAAACGGACAGGATCAGTAGGTGCGGAGCACCCTACTGGTCTAGCAACGTCAAGAGAATTTGTAGGCCTCTTGATGAAAGTTGCTCCCAACACACAAACGTTGTGCGTTGCTGCTCTAGGTAATGAGGTCTCACTCATTACCTTGAAACTCGAAGTGACGAATAAGTTGTCCCTTCGAGCTCTAGTCGATTGTGGGGCGTCCAACAATTTTGTGCGACGCCAATCGCTAGAAGATGGTCACTTTAAATTCAGTGAATGTGACACACCTCCTACGAGGATGACGTTACGTCTTGCGACAGGCGCATCCGTAACCGTCATGAAGCGTATAGTGAAGATCCACTATACGCTAGAAGATACCCAATATGACGATGACTTTATCGTATTGGATTTGGATGACAAATTTGATGTCATCCTTGGAATACCGTGGCTCAGAAGGTACGAACCACGAGTAAACTGGCAACATCGGACAGTAACGATGCCTGCCGCTTGTTCATCAGATGGCCATCTGATGAACGTTTTGGAGCGCCCACAAGCGTGTGGATGTACTACGAGTGAGTGCGATGGCCTCACTTGTGGTACGGTCGTTAGTACGACTGCACAAAACCTTAGTGTACCAAACGGTTACACTTCGGAGCAAAGTTCCGGCGGCTGTGACGAAACACAGGCTGCGCCGAAGGTCCACCACTCGAATAAGTCGGGTGGACTGGGACAAAGACGTATCCCTAGCGGGGAACATCTAGAAGAGAAACAATCGATCGCTCAGGTTAAGCGAAACGATAATCCTAGATCGACTGGAGAGTCTTTCGTAGAGGATCTCGCTGTGGTTGCGCAACCCCAGCTAGAGGAAGTAAAGGGAATAAGTCCCAAGATTACAAATACGGCGGAAATAAGTTCCCCGAAACCCGCGGGAATAAGTCCCCGGGAAGACGAAGGAATAAGTCCTTCGAAGCCTGAGGGAATAAGTCCCCAGGAAATGACAGAGACATTGAATGTCATAGTCAATAACGGATCAAGTGTAGGCGCTTATACACTTGATCTGATTGCGCCTCCAAAGTTAACTTCGGAGATCACTCAGTTGCCAACGCTCGAACATAAAATGTTCTTGCGTGATCTGCGTAGTGGCAAAGTCAAGCAGATCTGCGTACTCGTCGCTGACGACGAGTGTGTAACCGACATAAGGTCAGCAACAGTGTTCACTGAGAACGAGAGAGTTCTCAGTAGTTCATCTATGGACGAGAGTGTCCTAGATGAAAAGACACGAATTGAGCGATATGACTCCCAATCATGGGAATCGCTCAAGAAAAATCCTCTCTATGAAGATTTGGTTGAATTCAAGGATGTATTCCCTGAAACTGTTCCGTGCGAATTACCGAAGGATAAAGGTATTCGACACGAGGTCGAGCTTAAACCAGGCTCGAAGTACTGTGTCATGAAGCAGTGGCCACTGCCTCGTGAACAAGTACTTGCGATCGACAAGTTCTTTGCCGATCGTTTAGCTGCGGGCCATGTGAGGGAATCAACTTCCCCACATAGCTCTCCGACCTTCTGTGTGCGAAAATCAACAGGAGGGTGGCGGATAGTGCACGCGTTCAACAAATTGAACGCTGCAACGGTACCGGCTCAGACGCCGATACCGAGGAAGGACGTAATCATTGATGGTATGTCAAAGAGTACCATCTTTTCGTCCATGGATTTGATGGATGGCTTCTATCAAATCCTTATGCGGGAACGGGATATACCCTATACCGCAATTAGCACGCCTAGCGGCATGCTCTGGGAATGGCTAGTAATGCCACAAGGGCTCAGTAATGCCCCTGCCACGTTCAACAGATGTGTATCACATCTGTTGAGACCAGTACGAGAATTCGCGCCGAGTTATTTCGATGACGTATTCATCCATAGTCGAGCTATGGATGGAAAGTCGGACGTTGAGGTTCACAGGTACCACGTCCGACAAGTTCTTACAATCATGCGAAAGCATCAATTGTATGCTAACCTCAAGAAGTGTATATTTGCCGCAAGCGAAATACCACTTCTTGGGTGCATCGTTGGTAAGAACGGTGTACGTCCTGATCCCGAAAAGATCAAGGCGATCACCGACTGGCCTGTGCCGGTCGATGTCAAAGGTCTTCGAAAATTCCTTGGGCTAGCGGCGTATTTGCATAAGTATTCACGCAATTACGCCGAGATGACTGTGCACCTCTCTCGTTTGTTGAAAAAGAACGAGAGGTGGTTATGGAACGCTGAATGTCAACGCTCCTTTGAGGGTATCAAGCAGAGCTTGATACAATCCCCAGTCCTAGCAATAGCCGATCAGGACAGGCCATTTCATGTGGTCTGTGATGCCAGCGATTTCGCAATCGGCTGTGCATTAATGCAGTACGATCTTGAAGGCGTTGAACGCGTCGTCTGCTATCAGTCGCGTCAGCTGCAACCAGCTGAGCGGAACTATCCTGTGCATGACAAGGAACTCCTTGCCATGAAGTATGCACTCGCGAAGTTCAGAGTCTATCTATTAGGAGATAGACCCTTCGTTGTTTACACTGACCATGCGTCATTACGCACGGCAGTGAACATCCCGCACCTTTCACAACGAATGGCGCGGTGGTTGTCATTCTTTGCAGAATACAACTTTACGGTCGAGTACAAACCAGGACGACTTAATGTCGTCGCTGATGCACTCTCACGTCGTCCCGACTTTAAAACAGTCGCGAAACCCAACAGTGAGACAGTCACTGTTGCGGTTATGACGTCCTCAGTCCCATCTACAACGTTGTATGATGATGTGAGGCGGGCATACGCCCAAGATGGTGAGATAGTGAAGTTGTTGACACATCTCTCACAGCCATCTCCAGAATCGTTGAAACGATTGTCATCTGCGTATCGATCTGCATCAGATCGATACACTACTCGTAACGGTTTACTGTATTATACAGCCGTTTCTGGTGACACACCACGTGTTGTCATTCCAAATGATACTGATCTGCGTTTGCGGATCATGTTCGAGTATCACGATGCTCCTATAGGAGGACATCGTGGCCGGGAGAAAACATATCTCACGGTGAGTCGAGACTTTTATTGGCCCCGCCAGTATCAGTTTGTGCGCAAGTACATTCGCGCATGCGAAGTCTGTCAACGAGTGAAGTCAAGTCCTTCACTGCGTGCACCTTTACAGCCTCTACCGGTTCCGGCTGAGTGCTGGGAATCCATCTCAATGGATTTCGTCTTCGGGTTACCCAAAGACGCACGCGGGAATACGGGTATTCTCGTATTTGTTGACAGATTCAGCAAAATGGTACACCTTGTGGCTGTACCAGAGACAATCAAGGCAAGTGGCTGTGCTTGTGTCTTTATTGACACCATCTTCCGACTTCATGGGTTGCCCCGTGAACTCGTATCAGACAGAGATCCACGATTCACTGCTGATTTCTGGCGTTCCGTGCTCAAATCACTCGGAACGCGCTTGAAGATGTCAACATCTGATCATCCAGAGTCAGATGGTCAGATGGAACGTGCCAATCGTGTCCTTGAAGAGATACTTCGAGGATACGTACACTCCTTTAAGAGTTGGAGTGAGTTTTTGCCAATGGTAGAGTTTGCCATCAACAACTCGGTGCATGCGTCCACGACACATACACCGTTTTACGTGAATGGCTTGCGCAATCCGCGTGTACCCACCTTACTAGAGTGTAACTCTGGTTTAAGGGGGGGAGGGACTCGCGCGAGCAAAACCGAATTGGTTCACGCTCATCACGCTCTGACGAAGAAGTCATTGCGTTTGATGCCGATATCGATAACATCGATATCGAAGAAGATGATGCCAGTGAGAGTGCGGAAGCCCTCACTGAAGAAGATGATCCCAGTGAGAGTGCGGAAGCCCTCACTGAAGAAAAGGTTGATGTTGCTGCAGTGCGCTCACAGCACACTGAAGCTAACGAGTCATCAGATGAGTTCATACTGGCTCGTGAAACGGTAGTCCGTTTTGTGCAAGACTCCATCGCCGAAGCGGTGGATAAGCAAAAGCAAAACGCTGACAAGAATGGAAGGGCAAACACTCTTTTATTTAATAAAGGTGACTTAGTCCTACTGTCTACGGTTAATCTACCAAAGCATGTAGTGACTAACTTGGGTAGCAGTAAACTACTACCCAAGTACATTGGCCCATTTCGTGTATTGCACCGCCTAGGCAATGCATACACGATCGAGTTACCACGTAAGATGCGAACGCATCCCACGTTTTACGTTGGTCGGCTTAAGCCGTACCATCAGTACGCTGCTACTTCCGATGAAGAACGCCCTTGCGCTCAAGCATCTCGCAGAGAGCCTTGTGCTCCCGATGGTGGGCATCAACAAGGGTCTGAAGAGCAGCTATCTCATCCCGAGACCGATCAGCAATCCCACGAGCTACCCTTAGCTCGTCACGAAGAGATGTCAGAGATCTCTCGTTCTCGAGCTGAGCAAAGGCAAACTCAGCTCGATGCTTCGAGGCAGTGTCCGCCATTTGGAGACGCCTATTCCGCTCATGTTCGAGATCGTCGCGTAACCCTTGCGTTACGCGATCAAAGAAGCTCTCGGGAACACACGCTTCCCCACAAGATCGTGTGGAGAGCGTCTTTCCTCCTCCTCCACCTCCATTAGAGGACTCTCGCGGTGGCCAGCGCTATCTAGTTGAGCAGCTGTTGAACCACCGCGACGTGAACGGACGTCGGACGAGTTATCTCGTCCGGTGGCGCGGCTATCCCCCGTCCTGGGATTCTTGGGAGCCCCGCTCCCAACTGATGATCGACGTACCGGGTCTGGTTGAGCAGTACGGCGCGGCACATCCTGTGCCGCAGAAGGACCGCCGGAGAAAGTATTCCCGGCACGGTCGTAAAGGGATTTCAGGTTGTCAATCCCTTCTTACATCTCAGTAGAGACACGTACGCGCCACCACGGGCTATTAGGGAGGTAAGCCTCCTTAGGTGCTCGTGCAGAGTTGTTCACACAACATGGGCACGAGTCTCCCCAAGAGAGGCAGGGTAATCCTTTCTCCCTTGACAGACGATGCAGCTTGTAGCGTGCACCTGTCGGGGTTCGCTTTTCAAACTTATCACGAGCTTTGATAAGTTTGTCGTTCCAAGCGTCACGACCTACATCCTCGAGGTTATGGATGTAGGCGTTCCACGCCTGAAGTAGTGAGGGACCATCACGTTTGTGATTCCCACTGTACCATCGATGTCTGAAGAAAGCATCGATGAAGAATTCATGTTCAGCGCGATAGTTTTTCGCGCTGGGGTCAAGGTGATGGATCCTTGACGAATCGAACAATCGTGTTCGATAACGATCACTCGTCGTCGCCGGCAAGTGATCCATGACTGATTTAGGAGGCACCATGCTTTTTCTCAGGAGCGAGACGCAACACATTGCGGTCCCGCTCTTCCTGCGACGTGCCGACAGAAGTACTGGCACCTCGCTGTGAAGTGGTGTCCATAGGAGAACCGACACCACTATTAGCGCCCGAGTCTCGCGACCTCGAGCGCCTTCGCTTCGGCGATGGTTCATCTGATGAATCAGATGAACCAAAGATGCTGCGACGCAAAGCATCGTCCATGCCACGCTTGGCAGGCGGATTAGATTCAATCGCCGTCGATACGGATCCGTCATCCGTATCAGGAGAGTACGAGACACCGAGCTCGTACTCTGTGAAGACACGAGTGTCTTCATGACCAGCTCCTGCATCACCAAGTGACACAGGCTGGGTCGCTTCAGCAACCGATGAGACATCAGTTGCTGTTGTTTCTGCTTCGGCGTCCGCACAGAGACGTGCAGACGCGCTCTCGGCGGCCTTGCTCGCGCATCGCATGGGCTTGTTAACCATGCGATGAGATGTTGGAAAGTGGACGCGGACCAACAAGTGCAAACCCTGTCCCAAATGATTTGGGACGAGTATCCATTTAGTCAATCAGTCACTAAAGTGACTGATGGTTAGGGGGTGATGTAACGGGGTGAATCGTTACATAACAATTTATAAGAAATTGTTAATAGAATATAACTATAAGAGTTATATTCTCAGAATATTGTCATAAGGACAAATATTCTGTAGCACTTACGAGCAGTTCCTAATTGGTTGATATAGGCCATTATATCAACCAACGAAGACGCGCCACGACAGACGCACGCAATGAGTGGTGAGCAGATAGTTGATTTACACATTTGTATTTAGACATAGTTAAATGAAGATAAATAGTGATTTATTGCAGACATTAACTATTACTAAATACAGTTCTACTTTTTACTTTAACCAAGTACTCGCTTCTTCTTACCGTCTTCCTCTGCACGTACGAGTGTACGTGAAGTTACGAGGCACCGCCTTATTCTGTCATCAGAATAAGTAGCTTGTACTGTCACCAGTACAAGCTTCAGGGTGCCCCGTTACAAGAACATCGTATGGATCGGGTCAGCATTGATGCGGCTGATGCTCCTTAGACAGGTTAAACCGTACCAAACAGAACTTGCGGTACACGCCCGAGAGCTCGCACAATGGGCGCAAGAGAATGCTGATTCTTTAATCAGTGCTTAAAAAATTGGAAAGAAGTTGGTGTATAGCCATCCTGCCACAGTGGGCGACGTCGCACACAAAGGACGCACTGCAGAGACGAAGCGCAATGAGAGCAGAAGGTGATACAAATGCAAGAAAGTCGGGCATCTTAAGAAGGACTGCTGGAAGAAAGTTCGTGATATGGGCAGTCAAGGAGAAATTTTGGGTTTTTTAATCAAATGCCATGGGGATATGTCACCCGACAACTGGATTGTCGATAGCGGTTCCAGTATGCATCTTGTTAGATACCAAGCGATGCTAACTTAAGTTGTGAAATGCGCCCAGCGATGCCGATTTCCAGAAGGAGGACAATTGTCGATCACGCATCGTGGTATATCGTTTTTGGCTATGAACGCTAAAGGAAAGTGCCAGACACTTACGCTATCGGAAGCGTGCTATGCACCGAACATTAACATTAACTTGATTTTAATGGTTATTCTTTTATAAGAATTGCCAGATTTCGATGTTGAACAGGAGGCATGCAGTGGTGTTAGGCAAAGCTCTTGTGCTATTTGTTAAGATCAATAACAGCGTTCTAGTCATCGACCGTGGATTGGCGACATATAAAACATACCAAGCATACGACATGATGAACATTATTATGCCTGCAATGGAGGAGATTCTACAGGTTCAGCGCGAAGATCAGAAAAAGCCTTGTTCGATTTTCATCGTCGATTTGGTCTTTTGTCATACAGTACCGTGGAAGACCTTGCTGCAACGCCAGGATCAAGCATCGAGTTAAAGAAGCAAAGCCGTCCGATGTGCGCTCCGTGCTCAGAAAAAAGAACCACGAAGGCTCACCAACCGATTAACGACACCGGAGCAAAGGCCTCGATAGAAGTTGTCGGTGGCGTCATTTGCAGTGATCTTAAAGGGCCAATAACGCCACAAGATCGAAGGAGGAATTGTTGCATGGTGCATTTTGTTGAATACAAGGCAAACTTTTGCTACGTCTTTGTGTCAAGGACAAAAGACAAGGCGGCAAAGAAATTTCAACATTTTCGCCCTAATTTAAAAAGCGGTTTGGGGTACGCGTGCACGTCAACTGTACCGACGGAGGCGTAGAGTACAAGAATGTGGACTTGCATTGTCGTGAATTTTGGTGTTGTACGCCAAACAAAAAGAGGTCAACAACTCAGCTATAAAAGAAAAAGCTGAGAGAATGCACCGCACTATCATAGTAATGATGCAGTTCATGTTCGGGTGTAGTCTGCCGCTAAAATTCTGGGTGGACACAGCAGAGTACGCCGCGTATGTGCTGAACTGTATGCTAACACGTGCAAAGACAGCCACATGTCACCTCTTCAGGCACTTACAGGAAAGCCCGTTGACATTACTGATCTTGTGGCATTTTGTTCATCGTGTATGTCAATTTGCACCCGCGCACAGGATCTACAAAAGAGTGGCCGAACAGTCGTCATCATTGGAAAACTCGAGGGTACCAAGAAATTTCTTGTGTATCCTCCAGGGGAATTAAAGGTTGTGTCTACGCGTACGTGACTAACGTCCAGACCTTAGGTGCTAGTGCGAACAGTGACCTCGCACGCGTGTTGCGCGACTATTCCGAGAGTAAACAAAAGATCGTAATAGTAAGCAGTCAAGTACAGCATCAATGTCGTGCGTATAATACGGCTGACGTCAAAAATGAACCTCCCAACAAGTCTAAGCTCCAAGGCCTAGTCGCTACGAAGGTTGTACCTCCTCTGCGTCGCTTACACCGAGTACCAAGAAATTCACAGAAGCGTCGCGACGCACATGGAGATGATTCAACGGGAGGAAACAGCAGTTGCAAGTCCCCAGTGAATAAATATTTAGATCGCGAGCTGAATAAGGCAGCCTTGGATGCAGGACTGGTAGAGAGTTCCAACTTGCCTGATCCAAAGTCCAACAAGACGTTGCTGCATTGCGTTTCTGTGGTGCTTTGGGACAAAGCGCGCCAAGAAGAGATCTGCTCCCTCGAGGCAAATGGAGCGTGAATTGTCGTTATAGCGGAGCCACACAATTACTTTCTGCGCGACCAGTGGATTTACAAAATGAGAAGGAAGAGGATGGTCGCATTACACAGTACAAAGCGCGTTTGGTAGCCGGCAGGAACGACCAAGTTTTTGGAGTTGACTACGAATTGGCTTTCGCAGTAGTCGTAAATATGACTAGCGCCAAGGTTGTACTGGTTCTGATTATGTATTGACGTGTCCCAGCGCGGCACTTTGACGTACCAAGCGCGTATGTGAAGGCACCACATGAAGATGGATACCGAATTCATCTGCATATCCCACTAGATATGCATTCCATCGTCACAGCTTCTTCACCTAGGATTCAAGATTTCCAGTGGATTGGAATAGTGTCTTGTAAATAGCCTCTATGACCTGAGACAGGCAGGGCGGTGTGGGAAAAGCTCTTGTTCGAAACCTTGTCGGGGCTGGATTCGTCCAGTGCATTGTAGATGCCTGCCTATATTACCTAATTGACTCTGATGTAATGACGCTAGTCGGCGCGTCCGTGGATGATTTGCTTGTCAGCGACACCGGTAAACATAAAGTAAACATGTTTCACAGGGCACTGGACATTTTGGGTTTGAAGGACCTGGGTGTGGCGCTGCACTCTTTTGGAATGCGTATCGACTACAATAGAGAAGACGCAAATAGTCTGGGACAAAAGGTCATGAATTAAACAGTTCCAAAACGAAGCCTTAAGCGCACTGACCAAGCACGTGGACGTCAATTTAAGCTTGTACGTGGCGCATGTCAAGACGTCCGCATTAAAAGTATGTCAACACGAAAAAAATTCTCGCGTACATCAAAAAGAAGGCGCTAGCGGCATCACGCCTTGCGGATCTGCGTACAGCGTCGGACGCAAGAAGAGCAGTGGAACTGTCTGTGGAGTTTTGGAAGTCAGTGAGATTCACAACAGACAGTGCATAGCATGAGTCATTTGGCACCTAGCACTTCTGTTCCCGACTGCAAGAAGGCATGCTAATGATTATTTTTGCGTTGATTAGCACACGATGAGTGAGAGAAAGAGTTCACAGAAATTCGGTATCTGTGTCAGTTCTGGTTTAGCTACGTCGTGACCAATCAATTCTATTTCTCATTTTCGTTGTGAACTCGTCTTATCACTACTAAGTGCAAACATGTTGTGAGCCCAAGACCTAGTCGCAGCAATCTCGTCAAGTACCGACTTGTGCAACGATGACTTCGCCAGTGGTGGCACGTCGTGCACAAGGCCCCACAGGATTTTGTCTGAAGGTTGACGAAGATGACACACGTGATGACGCGATGATGGCTGGCTGTTAAAGTGCTACGGAACGCATGGTAGTATAGTGATTGAGAACTATGTATGAGGACAGTCTAGAGGGAGAGAGGCTTTAATTAAGAGAACTGGATGTTGTGCGTGGCACGAAAGGTCCACACGCACGGTGAGTCAAGAGATGCAATACAACAAGACACGTTTAATAAAAAAGCTTTTAAGATCAGCTGATTATGGGGAGTGCAGGATTTACTCACCCAGAAGGCGCCATAGTACCACGAAGAGCTCTCGCAAAGGGAAGCTTAGTGTCAGGGGAGCTATGGGTCAAGAACAATGATAAGGTTTGAAATAGGGTCCGGCAACTTGGCCGTCGAAGGGAATGTTAGAAGCGAAGTAGTCATAGCGAACACTCCCTTCCTTGGAATGCTCCAGATGCCAGGTTTGATAGTTATAGTGGGTGATATGTGTGGTTACACTAAGTTCTAGAAGGTTTTTAGCTTCTTTAGCGCAGGATTCACAAAGATCTTACTTCTAGATTGGAAAAGCCACTGACGAGGCACTCGGCGGGGGGCCGGAACAAGTCTGGTGCGCATTCAGTGTAGATGTCGTTTACCATGCTTTCCCACTTTCCAACAGTAAGTAGATTGTACTGTGACAGTGCAAGCAAAAGGCACACCGTTACACATAGCGCCGCTTCCACCTGCAGCAGATGCGCCTATATCGTCAACTACAGCTCGTTCTAGGGCTCAACGGCACTGCCCTTTGTTGGCGCTACAAAAAGGTGCGGGTGATGTGTGGCTAAAAGTGCAATTTCCTTCAGTTGGAGTCGGAGCGGGGCAGTGTGGTCGGAAGTAGCAAGTGGTTGTGCTTGTTTTAGCATCTATTTATCGTGGGTGGAATGGGGTACTGTGGTCATGTAGTAAACAGCAGATTTTCAAATTGGACGTTCCACCCACGCCTACGTCCACCCACAACCAAGGTTTTATGGTCATGGGTGCGGACGAAAAGTAATTGGCGGGCATTGGTGGAAGCGACGTCGCAAGCTTTTATTGTTTCGCATCATAATTTGTTACAGGAGTGAATCGAAAATGTAGCACTTGATAAATGCAAACATTGAAAAATCCGCACCACTTAAAAAACCCGCACCACTTCAGCACGAAATTAATGTGTACCACGCTAAATCTTTCTTTCCGTATCTCAATCGTTTCATTCCTCAATTTGGAGTAGCCAGTCAACACGTTCCGCCCCGTCTCCTCTCATGACCTTCCACTTTTATAGGGGGTCGTCCCTATCTCAGCCCAAAATCTCTGGGGGATTTCTTGCAGGCCTCAGTCGCTATATATGCAAAAAGGAGGATCGGTAAGGGGTGAAGCACAGAAAATGACGGTAAGGTGCCAACATGTTTCAACTAGATTTTTTAACATTGACAACCGTAACATTCTACTGTGCGACATTCGTTTTTGATACAATTCTGGCCATGCGCGACAGGATTCGAACGTACCGAAGCCGAATTTACCGCATATATGAGACCTTACTGGTGTGGTATGCTGTCGTTACTCTTCTCACTAGACATGTTTGACGTGTGTGTGAGTCAAGGATGTTGTATGCATCGTGTAGTTGCTCCTGTCGACTATTTTTCTGCGTGTTATAGGTGATGGAGCCACGACTGGACAAGTGAATCACCAGACTGGGACGCTCTAGTAGTTGTGCGAGTGCGTATAAGGCCTGTGCAAGGGGTGGATGGGACCTTCTAATGTGGGCAGCTATCGTTACTCTTCTTACTGTTATTGGAATGAATTGTTTCAAAGACAAGGATGTTGCATGTATCGTGCATTTGCTCCTGTCGACTACTTTACCTGCGTGATGTAGATGCTGGATCCACGGCTGAAAAAGTGCTTCACCATACTGAGACGCTCCTGTAGTTGTGCGAGTGTGCTCGACGAGCTGTGCAAGGGGTGAGTGGGATCACGCACACTAAACGAGCCTTTTTTGCGGCGACCGTGCGCCCAAGAGTAATAAGCGCTCGCATTGCATGTGAATATCAAAATAAACGGGACTCATGCAGTGCTGTTTCACATGCAGCATAGAATGGCAATATGGTTATGCGCCAACGTAATTACCGGTCATTAGTGAATACCAAGTTTGTCGTCCAGGCTTAGGCACCAACGTGTAACCAGAAGTGTTGATCTTTTAATCTACACGATCTTCTCTTCCTCCAATATTTTTGTGTTTAACACAATGTTATTAAGAGCTATGAGCTGCAGCGAGTTCAGTAAAATGGAAATAGATCATCGCTTGTGGGTCTCGGTCGAAAGGGTGTCATTCGCTGCGGTCGCCATCGTGACAAAAAGCAGCGTATCAGACACATCACACAGGTAAATTTCCTTTGCAGCGACCTCAGTGTTTTTAAGGACAACAGAGCTCGCGTGGCGGCGACTTGTTGTACTATCGTGCCCCATCTGCGTGCAGGAGTGGCATTTGTAAGTCGATCCTTGTTTTTATCCCCTGAACTTGCAATTCTAATTTTTTGCTGGCGTCCAACTTGCTTATAGTAAGCTGATGGGTCAATAGATACTACAAATGTATTTGTAGTGACAACTCTGATTGCCTTCCCCATGTAGCTCTGCTGAATAGTCTTCACGAGGTTGGATGGATGGGAATCAGACGTTACATCTAATGTAGATCCAGCAGCATGTAGCACAGCAACGAGGTGACGGTGCGTCAATCCTACTTGAGCAAAGGTTGAACACGAGCATTTAATAGATTCAATTTTGACCCGCCTATGATTGAATTGTCCTTGTTTTTTCCACGAACCAAAAGCAAGGCAACGATCGAGAAACACTGTAGTTGCCCGCGGCAGCCTTTTCGAATTTTTAGCGCTCGCGCATGAGATTTAATTGTAAGATTTTGCACATTCCACTTCTTTTTATTTGATCTTGGCGCATACTGAACTCTTCCATAGCGGCCTTCGTCAAAATATTTACTGACTCGAGTGGGTCTGCACCACGAATATCTTTGGCTAGTAAAGCGTGGTTGTCTCTCTCCACAAAGTTAGTTGAGCTCCACACAAAGAGCGGACATGGTGTCAATGATGGTGCGAAAGTATCTTGCTGGCGCGTGCTTGTGATATCGCTTGTGTATGACCTTTTATTTGTACTTTGGCTTAAATACCTGTATCACCAGCGTTCAGCCGCATATTGGCAAACACTGTCCAATAGATGGGTTCGATATCTTGGATGTATTTGGCGACATCACTCCCAAACTTGGTCCGCAGTGCCAATAGCGTAGCATTAAAGTTGGTTCCAGCCTTTTTCCACACAACATTCTCGGATTCAGTTTCTGAAAATACGAAATTTCTCTTGATGTTGCACATGATGAGAATTGTACAAAATCGAATTTATAACACTTGTTCTTGTCCTTAAGAAAATTGGCTTTACAGCACCTTGAATGTGTCCACGATTGCACGTCACTGCGTCATTAACGAGACCAATTCCGGCTTAGATGCAGTTTACACATGTACGAACGCCTTTGCAAGCGTGACATTAGGACCGTTCTCATCTCATTCATCAGAAGACAATGTATCACGCCCTTGTATTTGGCATGGCGCGAATGCGTACCGTCGAAGCCAACCACCGGCTAATTAAAATGGTGGCTACTGATGGAAGCGCCGAATGCCACAAAAATCGATAGAAGCGGTTGTCTTGGCCTACTATAAGTGTAACAGTGTTCTATTGATTCACGTGCCTCAATTTCACCAAGTACGGAGCCAAAAGCGAGAAAGATGCTTGCCTTTGCCCGTCCATCTCTTCCTCAACCGCTTCCTTAGCTCTGTAGGCCTTGGCACTATATTGCTGGAGATAAGTTCCATTACGATCTTGGATGAGCGCCACAATTGACTTACGCTTTATGGCCTTGCCTCCTTGGACTGCTGCCTGATATGTCGGCAGCAGCCGCATTTGCATAGCTGATGGCTTGGCGATGGCCATGCAAACATCAGCGCGACTATGTTGCATGTTGAATCATAGTGCTCTGGAGATAAACCCAATCACTCTCGCTTTTACAAGTGAACCTCCCATAGACACCCTTCCTGTGGGCACGCACAAGTGTTACTGTTGCCTCCACTCTTCTTCACCTTGCGCTACCTGTTCTGATTGAAAAATGTCCTTAAAACATTGTTTCAGCAGCCCCGGTCTGGAATACCTGTCCCAGAACCAGTTCAGTGGAACCATGAAATGCGCCTGAGTCGATTGCTGCCCTTTCCTAGGACATCTCAATGCAACAATAGCTGTACTATATCAATTTGAGGGATTCCTTATTTATCCCCCACCTTTTTGTTAATTAGCCCTTACCCCTTAAATTAGAGCACATTATTGGTCAGAATGCTGATCAAATCTTAATTACTCAGCACTTTTAAAATAACAACCTTAGACTTCCTGTTCAACCAGCTTTCTTATTAGTAAACCACAATAAACACCCTTGCTTTTGATCTCACCTATCATCCGTCGTACTTGGTACACGTCGATTTTTCTTACCTAACCGCGGCAGGCCACATGAAGGCCAATGATGGCTTCATTCTTTAACCTTCTGTGGTAATCCACCCGTCCGACTATCGAATTCACCACAAGGATGGTCAACGCCACTTGTCTGTCGAACGATGTTGTCCATAAGCTCCTTTCCTATCTCATAATGGACGGTATTCTCGCCCTCGAGCGCTTAAGTGGTTCGTGGAGACGGAAGCTGGCAAATGCGAGCTTCTGGACCCACGTGTAGCTCGAACAATCAACACCAAGGAGTCAATGCGCGTCCACGCTCATCATTATTTTGGAGAGACGTCATGGGCCACAGGTGAAGAGACTGACGCTCATTGGGTGCGACATCCAGGAAGGATATTTATCACCCTGATCCCCGCAGTTTCCAGTCTGACGCACTTAGCGGTCTCCGGCTGGTAATAGCTTTCGGATCGTGAATTTGTGGCTATTGTCCAGGCCCCACGCGATCAGATGCTTAAAGTGCACGCTGTCAAGTGTCTTAGACTAACGGAAGCTGCTTTTCAAGCCATTGGTCATCTCCACTCGCAAACACTGGACATGATCAACTTAAACTATTGCCGACAATTATCAGAAGATGGAGTTTAAACGATCGCTCGAAAGTGCACCAATCTAGGCATGATAAAGCTCAAGAGCTCATCTACTGCAACTTCCTGTGCAGTCGCCTGCATTTCCACTCATTGCTTTAAATTGGAAACGCTGCTGGTTGATGGAGAGAGGAAACTTACAGACGAGTTTCTGGTGGCTCTTGTCGACCATTGCCCACGTTTATTATCTATGGATGTTTCAAGAAGTAACCCGTTCGGATGTAGGCAAGGGGGGTATTACAGACGACGCTCTAGTATCGGGTTACACGTTGTTCCAGTTGAAACGCTTATAACTGTGCTGTCAGGGTCGTTTGACGCTCTTGTCAATCTGTTCACCTGCCACTTCGAGCCTAAACCTTGGAACTCTGGACATCGGTGGATGTTACAGCATGAACTTGCAGCATCTTGCATAAAGTGCACCACAACATTAGCTCACCAGCATTCAGTCATCTTACCTTATCTATTCCCCAGCCACTTTCACGTACTTGACACTGGTAGTAAAAACTTGGCTCCAGCCAAAAAGTTGTCAAACTCTCAGAACGCGACACCAACTTAAGTCTGCACAACTTCAGCAACAACAGTAAATAGTAATACAAGCAATAGCAATAAACCTAGCAGCATGTGGTTTAGTCTGTCAGTCACTCAGTTATGGGCTACATCTATCGAGCACACTTTCTCTCTCTCGTACCGCATCGGCTATGGTTCCATTCACTTTAATCGTCCTATACACTTCCCTTGCATACCCGACCGAAGTATTATCGTTGACGTGGGTCTAGGAAAGGGTACAGATCCAACAAAACGCCGCTGGGACTACAACTGCGCAGTCGCTGGTAATAGGCCGCTACCAGCAACTGCGCAGTTGTAGTCCCGGCGGCACAATCGATGTGGTCTCGGACAGCCTCAAATTGACTCCAGCGTCCTTCGCCACATCCCCCGGTTCTGCAGCCACGTCTCTTACTCCTTCCTCCTCCTGATCGCTGTCTTCATCGGCTTTGGGTCCCACTGCGATGTCCGCGGGATGATTTGGACCGAGGTATACGGATTGAGTGGTCGACGATCTCTGGAGACGACGGGAGGGAGTTCGAAAGAAGAGAAGGAATAAGACCAAGAAATCCACGAGCAAGCCGTTGACTGCGTCATGACACAGTCGATCGTGGAAGTGAAGACACGGCATCTGACGCGAAGGGTGGAGAAACTGTGTGGTAGATGGACAGCGGAGACAGGCATGCAGTCGGAACAGCTCTTGAAATAAAGAAGAGCGACCGTACGCAACGTATAATGAGATTAAGAGTAGATCTGTGAGGATCGCAACCACACAATACAGCAGTCTGGAAAACCACATCGACCAAGCACTCGATCTCACTTTGCACGCGGAGCCAACAGCCGACAGGTACGCAACCACGTGTAGCGGTTGCTGTGCTCGTGTAAGGACATCAATCAGAGGCTCTTTTGAGGGGTCGGGGCTGGAAAACAAAAAGGTGGGGGAGCAACAACAGTTCCCCAATTTTATTTTTGGCGCGTGTAGACTCATATGGATCAGTCACATGACCATGATTAGAGTGATACGAATTAACTCCGTCAGGAGGTGGTACTGGTTATGCGACTGATGCGGGTTTTGCAATGTTTGCATTTGGATGGTGCTGGATTTGCAATTTACTCTTGTTATAGCTCTATTCATTACGATGCAAGAGGTTTATTTGTATAGTATCAATATGGTGATAAAGTGAGCAAAGCCCACCTACGCCCAAGCTTTTATCTCTCATGGGTGGGCGCGGTAATCTCCGATTTAGAACCCTGATAAACAAACAGTCGTAGTAATTTTAGCAAAAATCACTTCAGGGGCTCGTTCTTATCGGAGTGATGGTTTTTCAACTTTATCGAACAGATGACGGGACGGTTCACACCATGCAGACGACATGACAATGCCGGACAGGATATGCTGGACAGGATATGCTGATCCTCCCTTGTGTGTCACTATGTGCAAGTACGTCCTCTAGTACATTACCTTGCAACAGTCTTTCCGTTGCTACCTTCAGATGCATGACTTTTTATCCACACACTTGCTGATTTGCGTCGATACGAGTACAAGTCCATCTGCACAGCAGACTGCAGCACAAATTCGAGTCTTTCCTTGACACCTGCTTGAGTTTCTATATTAGGTAAAGCAGTTAAATAGTGGTTCATTATCTTGTAATTGGTGTTTTTTATTTGTTAGTTTAACTATAATAATGCTTGATGTTATTACAAGTGTTTCAACATTAGTTCATTTATATTCATCTCAACATTTAATTTCTGATGGTACGAATAAACCTTATCGTGCAGGTCGGAACTTACCCGACAAGATTTCACTACCTTAGGACCGTCAGAGTTGCAAAAAAAGAACGAATTCATATAATACGTATGTCATTAATTTTTCATTAATTATATTTAAGGCTTTTAACCACAAAATTTATAAAGGATTATTATTATTATTTTTTAGCAATCGATATTTATTCTGTTGATATTTTAAACTTTATTAAAGAAAAATCACCAATATTTTTTAAATAGACAGTTTAAAAAAAACCAAAGAATAGTTTTATATTAAAAACACAATTAAAATCAATTTTAGTTTTTTAACCAGGTTAAAAATCTTCTAATGATACTGCTTTTACTACAAGAGGCATAAACCCATGATTTACCCACAGTTGAAAAAATATGAATATTGGCTATATACATAAATAATAAACCTGCTAATAATAATGAAAAAGCTTAATTAAAACAAAGTTTCCAGAATCTTGGACCTGATTAGTATTCAATTAAAAAAATTTTGGTAAATTTTTTAAAATCTAATGAAAAATTTACGAGAGGCTAATGGGTGATCGAGTGGCTTAAGGTGTCAGTCTTGAAAACTGAAGTGGTATAAGGTGTCAGTCTTAAAAACTGAAGTATGCTAGAGACGGGTTCGAACCGTCATTAAAGTATTTGCAGATCTTCATTTACTTTTTTTTGCTTATATTGGTAGCACAAGAAGCGACAGGTTTAGGAGAATTTTCAATTTCAACTATCAAAACCTTTTAAAAATTAATGATCGATAGTAGTGACAGCTAGATCCGGTGCAGATGACCCGATAGTACCACCTACCACTCTGAGATCGTATAGTCCTTCAGGAATTGGCCATACAGAGGTTTGTCAGTGTTGCCATCTTGAAACAATACAAAGACCGGGTCAAGTACACGAGCAGCCGCATCGATCTCATCAAGAGGCGTCTGGAAGTTGTGGGTATCCGCAATCCGAGCGGCCACATCCCGCGGGTTCTCGTCGTTGATCCAGCCCTAATTCGTACACAACAGGACAACACAAATGAGTGCGTGACATGCAATTGCTCGAAGGTCAATCTTAGATACCCTGTACCGTGTCAACACTGTTCATGTAGATGCCTTTGCGCGCAAGGTCCCCCGCACACGTTCTCGTCATCATATTTGCTGCTGCCTTGGCCATGTTGGTGTGCGGATGGTTCGGCGTCTTGTTCCGGTAGAACTTGCCTTCCATCGCACTGACGTTTAAGATAAAGCGGCGTGCATTCGAGCTCTAGATAAACGGAAAAGAGATTCACCGTGTCAAAAGAGGTGACGTACATTTGCTGGTACAAATGCTTTGTGTACCTTTTCGAGGAGAGGAATAGCACGCTTGTTCAGGATGAACGGTGCCATCGTATTGATAGCAAACACTTCCACCAGCTCTGCAGGAGCACAAAACGTCAGCAACAACCCCTTGAATGATACCCAGTACACCGTCACATGGACTACTAACCGATGGTCTCGACCTGGTTAATGTCTTGCACCCACGAGTTTGAGCTGCGCAAATCCACTTGCTGCTGGTTGTGGTCTACCTGGCCCTTGGGGAACAAAGCCTCCGTTTCTTCGGACTGCTGGTCCTCAGCAACAAGTGGCATCTGTGAGAGGTACACGGAAGAAGGAGTGGACGTAGATATCGCTGACGAAGATCCGCCGCTCGTGCTGACGATCGCGGCGCTGTTGACAGCACCGTCGCCACTTTTCACATTCATAGCAGCACTACCGGTACCCAGAAGATTCGCATTGCCCTGCAAAACCTGCCTCACATGAGCCATATCATCCTGAATCGGCTTCATCTCCCGCTCGATCAAATGTTGATAGTAATGCACGGGTCTCCGAATCGTTTGCGTCGCGTTATTGACCAGAATATCCAGCTTCCCATACGTTCGCTCCATATGGTCCATGAACTTGTCGATCACCCCCAAATCACGAAAGTCCATGCCGTAAACCTGCAGCCGGTCCTTCCAGCCGTCAAAGTCCTTTTCCTTAGCATAGCGAAGTGCCGCATCGTTTGGAAACCGCGTGGTCGCGATAACCTTCGCCCCACTTCGCAGCAGCTTGAGCGTAATCTCGTACCCAATCTTCACTCGTGCACCGGTAACAACTGCAATGTACCCATACAAGTCTGCACTTTGCAGTCGCTTCTTGTAATTCAGATCGGCACACGACGGACATAATCGGTCGTAAAAGTGGTGCAGCTGCCGAAACCGGACTTTGCACGTGTAACACGCTCGATGGTAGTGCAACCGCCTCATCTCCTGTCCCTTTTCCTTCTCCACATCCATCTCCTGGTCTCTTTTCTCCTTCAAAAGCAGCGGCCGTCCATCAGCTCTTGCGACGCCGTCAGGGACGTGCACCAGCAGCGGATTCTGCGTCTGTAAATCCGCCAATCGCGCGAGTCGCTCGGCCCGCAACTTCGTTTTGTTCACAAATTGCTGGTCCAGCGCCTTTGCCCGCGCTCGCTCGACTTTCTTGGCGCGTTTTCGCTGCTGTCGAGACGAGTCCGTAGCGGACGAGTTTCCATGGTAGAACTTGGCTCGTAAATCGGAAATAAGCGGGACCAGCGCTGTCCGTAGCGGCTTGAACAGCGGCGACGACTGGAACAGCTCGTGCGCCTCGTCTTCGTGCAGCTTCTGCAGCGTCGCGACACACGCCGCGAGCTCCGCGGCCGTCACGCTGCTGGCCATTGGAAATGAGACCGACGCACGTGGTTTTTGTACCCCGAAGTACGCATCGGTGTGTAACCAGGGTACGTGGAGGTACGGATTAGGTACGCAATCGCCTGTGGGCCACTCAGGTACGCATGCAAGCGTGTAACCGATCAGGGTACGTTATCGTAAAATGGAGCACGAACACGCCGCGAGCTTGACGGCGCGGGCGGTGAAGAAGGCGCTGCCAGACCGCGCGATCGTGACGAGAGAGGCGCAAAAGACTCTGAACTCGGCGACGAGCGTCTTTACGCTGTATTTGGCGTCTCTGTACGTCTGTTGCTGCTTCTGAAGGGCACATACTGGAGACTATTGAAGCTGATGATGATGGTGGGGGGGCATATCTCCTATGTTCTGTGTATTTGACGTGCAGCGCGCACGAGACGGCAGTGGACAACAAGCGCAGTACCATTATGTTGAAAGACGTGCTGCAGACGCTACAAGACGCTGATTTCGAGCACTTTCTCGAGCCCATTGAGGCGTGTGTACGAGGTTCGCGACGGTTGGGGGTTTGAGATGAGGATGGAGATGTTTTTCTGACAGGTTCCTGTTGCTGTAGAGACAAAAGCAGCGGCAAACAAGAAGCGGGAGCATCAGGAGGATATGATGGAGGTAGAGGACGGAGCTGAGACGACGAGTGAAGTGGCAGCACAGCTCGATGAAGTGGCGATCGACACGAACGGTGAAGAGGAGGACGCTGAGGAAGATGGGATGCCGACGGACGAGCCGTTGGATATTGACGAGCACGACAGCGGCGATGCCGACGAAAGCGTGGCGAACGATGCTGCGCAAGACAAAGCCGCGGTTGGACGAGTACATGGTAGTCAAACGGCACGTGAGGGGAAGACGGAAGATGAAGATGACGAGGCAATGGAGCAGTGATAGATCATGGGATGGTCAGGCTGAGGTGCTGCTGTGTATATGCCGACGAGACAGCTCAGCTCAATTCCATGGCTGTGCTCGTAGTGTCTTGGACCTGGACTCCTCCAACAACTCCTCGGCGCCGATCTGCATGTTCCAGCACCGCCAAGCACGAGGTGGAAATCGCATCACGAGCTTGACCATGCTTGAGCCCTGACAAGAGGCCAATGTTAATGACGTCGTAAGGCGAACGAAGCAGAATGTCGCGTGTGGCACCACTAGAGAATACCAGATTTCTACCGCCTGTGAGGCGCACCAGGTTGCTTGCGTTGGAGAAGAAGTACCTTCGCCCAGCGCTATCACCCAAGCACGGCACGTATGTGATCTCAAAATATATCCCGCGCTTGATAGCAGCCGCAATCTGCGTAACGCATCGCAACAAAACCAATGCAGCAGCAGCAACAGTCACAATGTGAGCACGGGCATCAATCGGCAAACCCCAAAGTACAAGGAACAACGATGAGAAGAGCAGCTCGAACCAATGGACGCTTCATCTGGAACGGTATCCGGTTCGTCACATCGAACGTGATCAGGTCAATGTCAGCCTGTTCGCACAGAAACTGAAAGACCTTCAGCGTCATCGCTTCGACTGCGACAACATCGTAACCCTTGACCACATCCACTCGAAGCTGTTCGACACATCCAGCGTCAGCAGGACAGCAACAAATAGCCAAGGTCTCGAGCTTTCCAGCAATCGTCGCAGTCACTATCAGCCTTACGCACCAGCCTTTGTGCGTCTGCTACTTCCTCAAGCTTAAACGTGATGCGCTTGCGCTGTCTTGGCAGCTCCTTCGAGTCTTTGATACCCGTGTCCTTCAACTGCAGTCCGTTCCCGATTGCGGCCGTGTAGAGCTTGGCCTTCTTCGGCGTCTTGCTATTCTTCTCCTTGGGCACAGATTGAGCTAAGTCCGGGAATGCTGTTACGGCCTTGGGCTTTTCCGATCCTTCACAGGTTACATTAACACACACGCAAGCGTAACCCACTGCAACAGCAACAACACCCACAGTAACAAAACGCCAACGCCACTCTCATCAACACACTATGTCTAATACACATCGCACTGTTATAGCATGTTACATGCTCCACGTACGCCGCTGTAGTTCGCGCGTTGACACGCGCGCAGTTGCACGTACGTTCAGGTCCACGTACATTTTATCGCTTCGTACCGGCGTAACCCGATCGACGTACCCCTTCTTACGAAACTGTGACGTATTGTCGTTTCGGTGACGTATGTCTAGTGTCACTACTTCTTAAAAGCTGTAAAAACAACCGTTGTCGGCTGTAATTACGCGATCGTCTCTGCGCCAGTCAATCGTCGTTCCAACCAGGCGATCGTGTCGACCGCAATACCCAGCCGACTCTGTGGAGACTCGTATTACTGGAAACAATGGCTGACCAATCCGTGGAGGACAAGAACCTAGAGCTCGCTGCTCTGCGCAAGAAGCGCACGTTCCGCAAGTTCAGCTACCGTGGCGTGGACCTGGACAAGCTACTGGATTTGAACCATGAAGAGCTCATGGATCTCGTGAACGCTCGTGCCCGTCGTCGCTTCTCGCGCGGTCTCAAGCGCAAGCCAATGGCTCTGATCAAGCGTCTGCGTAAGGCCAAGGCTGCTGCTAGGCCCATGGAGCGTCCGGAGGGTATCAAGACGCACCTGCGTAACATGATTATCGTGCCGGAGATGATTGGCTCGGTGGTTGGTGTGTACAACGGCAAGGAGTTCAACGGCATTGAAATCAAGGTATGTGTCCAGAACTGCTCGCGTGCTCTCGGAGGATGTGCTGGCTTACAACCCGAAGAGTGGTGCACTATGCTGTTGGCGTGGTACACCCGGCTGCCATCCTCTTGCCGACGTTCTGTGTATGGGGCGACCCAGAGAGACTTTACATGTGCTTGCTTGTGCGATACGATATTCTTCTCCGTTAGCTTTTGTTGGAGAAGGAATAAGGTGGTATCTGACAATTTTGCATGCATCGTATTTGCAGCCTGAGATGATCGGTCACTACCTTGGTGAGTTTGCCATTTCGTACAAGCCGGTGACCCACGGTCGCCCAGGTATTGGCGCAACGAACTCGTCGCGTTTCATCCCGCTCAAGTAGATGGACTGATCAGGTTTGGTGCAAGTTGTACTGGTTACTGATCGGTTTATGCTGCATGCTCCCTTTGGGTTGAGCCATTGTAATACACCCGTTTAGCTGGGATGATGTCTTGCAGCTCATTTGGTGAGTGCCATACTTTACGAGTTTTTGTTTCTTTCTCTGCTGCTCCAGGAACTTCATGGCATCTCGCCGGGAAACGTTTGGGTTGTACGGAGTGCCGATGAAGCAAAATTCGCATGAACCAACGATACAATGGTGGAAATCAATCTCTGATATATTTGCACGTCAGTCTGAGGCACTCCCGACAACCAAGAAGTTCCCGATGCAGTTCGCTCCACACAGCGTCCTTTGCGTGAGTGTGCATGTTTATATTTGCACTATATGGTCTGTTTGCTGATGATGATCAGTTCTCTCCTGATCAAACTTGATGAAATCTTTTATTTTCCAATTGATCCTACTGAAGGCAAACAGATTTGAAGTGTTGCATGTTATCTGCACGTGTAGACTGGCGTCTCTTGCAACTAGGTTGATCGTTATGCGTTGCCGGTTGAGCGACTCGTAGATACCCTCGCTAAAATGTAGGTAAGACAGAGCAGAATTCGAACGGTAGACTCCAAATCTTAAGATCCAGCATCTCATCTGACACTAGACAATTCCTGTCTGCCCGAATCACGTCCATGAATTGTGCCTAGAAGAGTGCCTTGTATGTGGCGGAAGGGTCCGTGGTGGGCTCTCTGAATCGCAGCTTCATACCAAATGTCAGCTCAAATGGCTGTATGCGAAAGTTGACGGACACTGATTAGCAACGACTCTGTCACAATGTCATTTTCTGGTTTGCGCACTACCGTATTGAGCTTGAAGAGCAATTATTGGCGGCGCCTTCATTTCATTACACTCGAAAGTGCTGAAGTGGGCATGACATCTCGATGTCTTAGCTGCTGTCCCGAGTATGCAGGACAAGTTTACTAAGCAAACATACGTCTGTAGCTGATTTTCACAGAATTTATGGACCATGCAATCGTAACAAAAAGCTTACATCGGTAGACGCAGATCAGAGTCCAGTGTAAGCTCCGGAATCGCACAGACGCCTGATTGCTGAATCTAGTTGCAGTACTATAGACAGGAACTACACAATGCTTTTTCCTGTACGTGTATCATCGAAGGTAGCAATAATCTATGGTAAAGTCTTGGACTTCGACAAATGTATTGTAAGTGTTTGAGAAAGCTGACCCTGCGTCAGTAAAGATGGCTCGGCCGTGTCGTTACAGAGGTTTGTCTGATCCGTTTTGATCAATGTACACGTCCCGCAACCGATTTTGTCAACACTACTAGAAAGCCGAGGATACACACCTCATCATTGAGACAAGCTCAACTAAAGTGCAAACAAACAAGTTCAGTCTGCCTTCACTGCTATGTCGTTCGACAAGAGATGTAGCCACATCCTGATTGCAAAAGTGCGACCATGCGATCTTGACATGGTATGAATAACTGTTGTCGTCAGCAGTTCATTCAGACAGGCAGTGGAGTAGCCACAGAATAGCCAAACTAAAGCAAGTGAGACAGCAAAACTAGCATTTGAGGGGAATGTCGAGTACTACAGGCGAGTGAAGAGGTTCAGCGAACAACGTGTTGCTGGCAGCATTGACAAAGACCGTGCCTCCTACACGGGTCGCTCCGTACGCTTCATGGATGTGTCCGAAAACATGGAAACGGGGTCGAACTCGAGACACAACCTCCTTCAACAGCGTCGCGCTGCCTACATGCATCCCAGTGAACGTCGTGTCCAAAATGCCGTGAGGCGGTCCGTGCGTCACCAAGAGATCGACATCAGCCGGTACCTTGGCCCAGTGCTGCTGGTCGGCAAAGCCTCGAGCCACATTAAATGCGCCCGGACGCCCAGGAATGGGTGGTGTCATAGGAGAGCCAAAGATCTTAGTGCCTTGAATCACAACCGAGCGGTCTTCCAAGTACGTGCAATTGGCAAGCAGCGCTCGAGAGAGACGAGGGTTGTTGTACTGCTTGTGGGCGAACGCCTTGTCCCAATGCAAGTTGTACTCGACGGCATCCATACAGACGTCGTGGTTGCCTGCAATAACCACTTTGTGTTGATGTGGCAGCATTCCGAGCCAGTCATTAAAGTCACGGATCTCCTCGTGAGTCCCTCGGTCTGTAAAGTCTCCACAATGCAGCAGCACGTCTCCACTTGGAATGTCCATGAGCTCACGGTGCTTTGCATGGGTATCAGAGATACAGACCACACGTAGCGTCCCTTTCAATTGGACTGGACTGGCCAATGAACGGATCAATGCGTTCGAATTGCGTAGCCAAGCATTGGTCCAGCCGAATACACCCCTTCCGTTCCAGTAGATCCAACGGAGACCTAATCCAAGCAGCGCAATAACCGCAACGACAACTCCAGTTGACCCGTATATGTGGTAGATACCACTGACTATGACCAATAAAATTGCGACAAAGCTGCTTGTAACTCCAGCTACAATATGCTCGAGGGAAGCGTCGTGTGGAATACGCCGGAGTACTTGGTTCGTGAACGACATGGTAGTCATAAAATAAAATTAGCACGGAAAAATGGGTCAACCGATTTGGGTTCAAGTGTGCGAAAGTGGACACACATATTCGAGCTATGACGGTTTCGACTCGAAGGCACAAGTCGGGAGTTCGAAAAGAGCATATCCCGTCGAGTCGAGCAGCTTTTGTATTTGTTCTTCTTCTGATTGAGACTCTCTGAGCTGGATCCAGAGGTGCAATGGAGAAACCGGTTGGCACCGATAATAAGACACAACTTACGTGCAAGTTGCCAGAAGAACGCAGTTTGTCGCGAAGTTTTGGCGCCATTGTGGGTCTTCAGTTCCTTACGGCAGCAGCTTTCGGCTTTATGAGTCCCATTATCTCAATTATCCTAACTGAAGTCCGTACAGTCTCGTTTTGTTAATTACTTCAGTGAATTTGATCATGGAAAATGTATAGGCTATAAAGTGAAAAGGGCCTTTTTGATGCGTTTGACTTTGTGACTTTTCCTAGTACTTTGCCAGGTTGCATCGAGATGGCATGCCAATTGACTGCGGAGCTGAGTCCCGCAACGAGGTAGGCGTTCTACTCTACAGATTGCATGCATTTGTGCGGTAAAAAAAGGATGCTGACAAGACATTTCTAGGCTTGTATCAAAGGATCGCAGGAGGCTGCCTGGTTCTCGAGGTAAGAGTCGCTTTTGGCAAAGAAGGCGTGTGTCTGTGATAATGGAGCAAGCTGACCCTCGCAGCTGTTTTTTTATTTCTCACTTGACAGTCTCTTCTCGGCTACAGGGTCGGTGGTGAATTTCATTCTCGCGCCAGTGCTCGGTCAAGCTTCCGATGTCTATGGACGCAAGGTTAGTCTGTGCTTCAAGGAGCGTTTTCTTTGTGTGTATATGCTGGCGTTATTATTAATATCAATGCACATTATTTGTGGTGTTTGATTAGCCGTTTCTGGTGCTAAGTCAGATTGCCAGGGTTGGCACACCATTCTTCGTCATGTATATGATGCACCCGGCAGGCTCCATTGTTCCGTACTTTGTTCTAAGGCTAGTCGATCATGGTTTCGGGTGGGTCCCTTCGATTTTAGTAAGGTCGACAGTATTGATTTGCTAAGACGTTGTCGTGGTGTAGGACTGCTGGTGTTCTCAGCGCCGCTGTTGCCGATGTTGTCACACCTGAAAATCGTGCGGCAGCTTTCGGAGTCCTTTTTGCGAGCCTCTCCGTTGGCTATAGTACTAGTGCCTTTATCGCGTCGCTATTCTCCCGAGTGAGTGCAAATTGGGTCTGCAAAACGGGGCATGGATTTCCCTGTAAATAACGATATTTTGCTATGGGCAGGAGCACATCTTGCAGATAACTGCTGCTTTATTCGTGGCACGGGTTCTCTGGGCAATGATTATTCTGCCCGAGACACTGCCCACTCGAGAGCGTATGAGCAAGATACGATGGGTTCTGGAAAGTCCCATTAGCTCGATGTCGATCCTTGTTCGAAACAAGTTGTTCATGCGCTTGACGTGTTTGATTGCGCTCACGAGCTTTGTAACGAACGGGATTTCCCAGATCGAGCCGTTCTACTTGAATGTAAGGTCAGACATCAACCCTGCATCATCCGTCCATCACGCTCACACACTAACTACTTTTTCGTTACTTTCCAGACTATCGTAGGATTTGACGTCAAGAATTTTGGTATGATGCGGCTTCTTGGGGGTGCATTAGCTTTGCTGGGGCAAGGTTTATTGCTCCAGCCCTTGGTAAGCTGTTTCAAGGAGAAAGGAGTGATCATCATTTCGATGATCGCCACTTGGGTGAATCTGGCTGGCTTTGCTGGAACTGCATTCTATTCACACAAATGGGTAGTCTACGCGTCGTGCATGCCTGGCCTTCTCAGCGACCTATCCTTTCCAGCCATCGCAGCTCTCAAGTCGATCAACGTGTCAGACAAGGTTCGCATTGTGTCGTAATTGACCACTGCCCGATCATACTTCTCACAGCTTTGGTTTGCATTGCAGGAACAAGGACGACTGCAAGGCGCAATCTACGGTGCGCGATCGGTCTTTGCCGCACTTGGCCCCATCATTTTCTCTTCTTTGTATGCTTCTATGAAGCGGCAATCGCGTTGGACTCAGGCACTCCCGTACGTGGTGGCTGCATCCATCTATGTTCTCGGGGTCGGGATGGCCCTGTCGTTACCCGTTAGCAAGCTTCCTTCCACCCGAAAACTCCCTGCTGTTCCTGACGCTTTGCCGTCACCGACACGTGGTGATTCCCTCTCCTCTTCCTCCGTCTACTTCGAGACCGACGATGATGCAACAGATGAAGGTGAACTGGATGCGAGTTATGCAAATTTGGACAACGATGACAACCATCTTGCCGAACCTTTACTGGGAGGCAGATCCAGTCCAGCTGAAGTGTAAACATATATGCCCGAGACTAGTCGCTGTCGACCGTCAAGGCAGCAAAAACGTCCATCAAGATTACGGCGGTCACGATTTTTAAGGATCCCGTGGTTAGTCCACCCCATGTACGTCCATTCGAGTCTCGTGTGATAGTGTCAATGTACAGCATCAACATGTTGATAGTATTGTGATAGGCAACGTTGAACTCGATGTGAGATAACAACTCCTGCCGTATCGATGTGTTTGATCCAACAACTTTAGCTGTAAAGATTAGGAAAATACACTACCAATCTCAGTTAACGTGCACCAGTCTACACATACCACGATTCATCGAGTGATCTATAGTTTTCGTCCAGCTTGCTTTGTCTGATCGAAGTCAATTACCGCCACATGTTTTCGACATCTAGAGCGGTATTTGTGTCGGCACGCTCATGTATGAAGACCGCACTGGTCACGGCATTCCAGAAAATGGTCGTGAGTGTCTTGCTTTCAATTCTTTACCATTTACACACATGTATGTAGGTATACCGCAGCTGAATGACGACATGAAGTTGGGGTTCGTACCCTCATGCTGCAACGCCACCGCAACTTGCACGATCGAGACTTCTACTATGCGATTCCAAGTTATGGCGGACAAGAATTTAGGGGGCTCTAGTCATTCATGACTTCAACATGGATGCATGCTGCAAGATGCTATGAGCAAGTAAAACACGTACTGCAACAAATGGACTTCAGGAGCTTTTGCCACTTCCCGGGTGTTTATCTACACGACCTTGAGAACAATCAGATCGTCTCGTTCTTCAGGAACTTGTTCAGCATATCGAGCGCCACTGCCGGCTGATCTTGCGGCACCATGTGGCCCGAGTTGAACACGCGCAGGAACGTCAACTGGTTGTTGAACGACCGCGAGATGCCCCCGTTCGTGCCATCGCTCGTCGTGTACACCGTCTCAGATGCCGCATTGAATCCGACTTTGCCCTTCCAGTCAAGCGCCAACGTCCACGCCTGGTTACCGTACCAATTGCACACCAAATCCGCGTCACCCGCATAAATGAGCACGCGCAGGTCGTCGTTGAGCAGATCACTGACGTAAGTGTTGAATGGCTTGACGATGTCGGCCGTCATGTAGAAAGCCACGTTCACCTCCATGTTGCACTCTTGCCAGGCACCTGCATGCTTCGAGTTGACGCCGAGGGAGTCGCGCACATTGGGAGCGTCCAAGTACTTGGAGACGGCTGAAATGTCGTAGCACTTGGTCGGATCGTCCACGCGCGTGCAAGGCATGCGGATGTCGTACGGGTTCCGATTGGCAGTCAAGAGCGGTGCAAACAGTCGGTCCGTGCAGAACTCGATGCCGTCGAAGCACGCCGTCGCATTTCGCGGACACTGGGCCAAGATGGCCCCGCACACAGGCGCATCAGCTTTCATTTGAGCGAGCTGCGAGTCGTCCACGAGTTTGATGTCATACGCGTTCTTCTCGGCCATGTCCACGTAGTGCGGCGCCTGAATCGCCGCTTGAGTGAGCCCGTTCCCGATCGCAATACCCTTGAGGTTAATGTGCTGTGGGGTGCCTGCATTCACCTTGTTCTGCTCCCACACGTAGTGTGCAGCCACCGGCACATAGTGTCCGCCGTAGCTCTCCCCTGTGATGTAAAAGTCACGACCTGCCAGCTCCGGGTGTTTCGCCAAGAACCCCTGGAGGAAGTAAAAGATGTTCTCGCCCACGGTATCCTCGCTATTGTCCAGGTCGCGCTCGTCGCCGTACGTGAAGCCCACGGCCGTGGGTTGATCCAGCCACACGACGTTGCTCTCGTTCGTCCACGAGTACGGATTCAGTCGAGTCGACAAGTCTGGAAGCACGTGACACGGTCCGTTCTCTACGAGCAGAGCCATCATACTGGAACAACCAGGTCCTCCTGTGAGCCACAGCACGAGTGGATCCGTGCTCGGGTCGCTGCGGGACTCAAAGTACCAGTAAAAGTAGTGGTCATCGACTGTATTCGGCAGCTTGACGTAGCCCGAATCCTGCGTCGTGAGTCCACAAAAGACCGACTCGTTCGTCGTTGGTGTCGTGCTGTTGACCGACGTGGCTTTGGTCACAGCGTGCGTCGTTTGTACTGAAGCTGGTGCCGTGCTCTTGGGGTCAACTGGAGGTCCTGCTGTGTACGTGATGAAGAGACTGAAGGCACAGAGAACGAGGAGGAAAATGCCTCCACGCTTGAGGTTGCGCTTCTGAGCTTCCTCTCGTCTCCAGACGCGCAGATTCAACTGCAAAGACGAAGACCGCAGTTGCAGTGGAGTTGCTTCGGATGGCATTGGCGTAGACCCTTGGGGTTGTCGCGTTTAGTGGCGATACTGAAGGGTGTCGCGTTGTAGAATAAGCACAGACGAGGAAGAGGAGGGGGAGGAAGAGGAGGGGGAATCGCGTCAGAGATGCAGAGACTGACCAGTTGGGCGGACATCGACTTCAGATGGTCGGACAAATCGTCGGACGCTTTTGAGCCCGTGAGGTGCATGTGTGTTAATGTCATTTAGGTCAACCTACCTACCTCCTACCGAATTCCTAGGTCCGTGCAGTATTAGGCACACCCTTTATTCAAGGGTCGCCCTACTTGCAACAGCACGAACTCACCCCTGGGTGACTGACTGACTGTTGGTGTAGTCCGTCGTCACTACCTCATTAGCATGCCCCAGACACCCTCTTTTTGTCTTTTGTAGCTTCGATTACAAGGGACGGGGTGTCGCCGTAAAGCAGCTGCCGATTTCTAGAGTTCAAGCTTGGACGGACTTGGGTCGGATGTGGAAAGTTTGGGAACAGTCGGACGCTCGTGATAGCTGGCGATATGATTGGTAGTCAGCAAGGGCACAATGACTCGAGTCTTGTGGGTTTACTATGGTTGGCCGACAACGAATGCGTTGTCAAGTGGGAAGGAATCAGTTCGAGCGAGTGGAAGAATATCTTCAATCGTGATAAGTGGTTTGTACGTGTCGAGAGCACTTTTGGATTCCTTCAGTTGTAGTTGATTTGTGGGGTTTCGTGGTTGATTATCGTTGATCATTGTGAGTGAGCATGGCGTCGGAGACAACTCCGTTGACGCAAAGCTTCAGTCTGCAGCATTATGAACGGCTAGAGACTCGCAACCGCAACTTTCGCCGTGTTTTGATCGCTGTAGTGTCGTTGGTCGGCCTATGCCTGATGATTGTGTACATTGTGGAGCCACTTGTTCGAGGCAAAGGAAATGGTTTACCGGAAGGCGTACCCGTGCTCAAGACAACAAACGAGTCGGTCTTTTGTGGACTCGCGACGCAGGATTCGGGCTACGTCAAGCTGCCGAATACAGTCGATGACCACTACTTTTACTGGTACTTTGAGTCCCGCAGCGACCCGAGCACGGATCCACTCGTGCTGTGGCTCACAGGAGGACCTGGTTGTTCCAGTATGATGGCTCTGCTCGTAGAGAACGGACCGTGTCACGTGCTTCCAGACTTGTCGACTCGACTGAATCCGTACTCGTGGACGAACGAGAGCAACGTCGTGTGGCTGGATCAACCCACGGCCGTGGGCTTCACGTACGGCGACGAGCGCGACCTGGACAATAGCGAGGATACCGTGGGCGAGAACATCTTTTACTTCCTCCAGGGGTTCTTGGCGAAACACCCGGAGCTGGCAGGTCGTGACTTTTACATCACAGGGGAGAGCTACGGCGGACACTATGTGCCGGTGGCTGCACACTACGTGTGGGAGCAGAACAAGGTGAATGCAGGCACCCCACAGCACTTCAACCTCAAGGGTATTGCGATCGGGAACGGGCTCACTCAAGCGGCGATTCAGGCGCCGCACTACGTGGACATGGCCGAGAAGAACGCGTATGACATCAAACTCGTGGACGACTCGCAGCTCGCTCAAATGAAAGCTGATGCGCCTGTGTGCGGGGCCATCTTGGCCCAGTGTCCGCGAAATGCGACGGCGTGCTTCGACGGCATCGAGTTCTGCACGGACCGACTGTTTGCACCGCTCTTGACTGCCAATCGGAACCCGTACGACATCCGCATGCCTTGCACGCGCGTGGACGATCCGACCAAGTGCTACGACATTTCAGCCGTCTCCAAGTACTTGGACGCTCCCAATGTGCGCGACTCCCTCGGCGTCGACTCGAAGCATGCAGGTGCCTGGCAAGAGTGCAACATGGAGGTGAACGTGGCTTTCTACATGACGGCCGACATCGTCAAGCCATTCAACACTTACGTCAGTGATCTGCTCAATGACGACCTGCGCGTGCTCATTTATGCGGGTGACGCGGATTTGGTGTGCAATTGGTACGGTAACCAGGCGTGGACGTTGGCGCTTGACTGGAAGGGCAAAGTCGGATTCAATGCGGCATCTGAGACGGTGTACACGACGAGCGATGGCACGAACGGGGGCATCTCGCGGTCGTTCAACAACCAGTTGACGTTCCTGCGCGTGTTCAACTCGGGCCACATGGTGCCGCAAGATCAGCCGGCAGTGGCGCTCGATATGCTGAACAAGTTCCTGAAGAACGAGACGATCTGAAAAGCTGCTGGATCCTGATGTTCAATGATCAAACGGTTGGTGGTAAACAATGTGGACCACGCTTGGTAACGTGTGACGTTTGGGTATTTGTAGCATCTCCACCACTTTTTTGTGTCTGTCAGGTTTGAGCAAAATTATTGCTCGACACTTCCTGCAATCAATCGACTTTGGCCGTTTTGCAATAAAACCTCAAGAAAAAAAAAGGTGGCTGCTAAACGGGGTTCATTACGTTTCAGCTTGCAAAATAAAAGACGCGATCGCAATACCCGCCGAACAGCGAAAAAGTCACTTTTTTCCTTACCTGATCCATCTTGAAAAGTCACTTTTTCCCTCACCTGTCCATTAAAGCGACAGCAGAATGTACGTGGCACCTGTAGTTCTATTGTCCGATGATAACAGAAAAGTCATTACTCGTCTAATGCTAATCGATTGTCTACATCAGGGCTGCAAAAGTCACGTTCAAAGTCACGCTCACGTCGGACCCAAAGCTACCGTACCGCGTGTACGTATTTTATTTCTTCTTCTTGTTATAAAATTCATATTTTGTTTGTCATGGTAATTTACTTTTTCTTGTTTGTAGGGTCAATGTACCGGAACAAGCTCCGTTCACAGCTGTGCTCAAGTATGTCGCAGAAGAGGTAATTTATGTTGAAAAACTACGCTCAAATATGACGTCTTTCAGTAAGTTACTGACCGAGATATGCTCGATTTCGTGTCTCTTTGTTTTTTTACTTTAGTTCCACGTGCCGGCAGCTACAAGCGCGATCATCACGAACGGTACATGGCTACAAAGTTGAAATACTGGCAGATTAAGGAACACGGGAAAACTGACCACTTTTTTGACTGGGTATGCTTGCAGATGGTATTGGCATCAATCCGGCACAGAGCGCTGGCAACGTCTTCCTGAAGCATGGCTCGGAGCTGCGTCTGATTCCACGCGATCGCGTTGGAAGCTCTGGTTGCTGCTAAATCAGTTGAAAAGGATACTTGACTGCATGTCGAGTGATGAGAAGGGACGTGGCGGTTTAGCTACTGGCTGAACGCGCTTTTTTACTGCAACAACTCGTCGCGAAGATGAAGTTGTTGTCTGCACTGCGGTTGTGTATTGGTATAGTTTTTTTCTCCACTGACAGATGCTGCTCTTGAATAAACGTCGTTGAAGCGGAGACGTCAAGATTTATGCTCTAGAGTCGACTAGCTGCCACTACGCTGCTTTCTCAACTTTCAGTAGTCAGCGGCTGTTCTCACAATCCCTTGTTGTAAAAGACGTGCGTGACAGGGTTTTTGCGATCCGAGTACTGCTTGAACGTGCGCTGATGGATCTTCTCTTGCAACTCGGGCTCGAGTGAAGATACAGCTATAGAGCTGCGCTGTGGGAACAGGGCGCAGCACAGTGGCGTCGAGAAGCACAGACACACACCGGTGAGTCCGACCATGGTAAGCGCGTTCGCCACCTTGTTGTTGCGGAAGAGCGGGCGCTGCTCCAGCTGGGTCATGATGACTGGCGGGAAGAACATACCGGGCATTGCCATGAGAATGCGCGACGGGACCACCTGAGCCACAGCTTCGACTGCTGCACGCTTGCTCTTGCCAACCTTTTCGCCATCTGCTGTCTCCACTTCAATACCGCCCAGCAGCTCGCGCTGTCGCATCAACGGGATGTTGACGCAGTTGGCAGCAGCAACAGCCACGAGGGGCACGAGACGACCGACAATGCCGTTGCTGAGCTTTGGGCGCTTGGACACCCATCTGTTGAGACCCAGCGCTGTAGCCACAGAGGCCGTACTAGCTGCAGCATAGGCCTGCAGCAGCTGTTCCTGACTCACACCTGTGCTGGCGTTGCGGTTTGTGTAGTTGACGATGGAATTGAACGTTTGGTTCATAAACTGCCAGAAGATGACGGCGGGTGTCGAGCGGTAGAACGTCATCATGCAGCCAGTGATGACCATGTTCCCCGGCACCTGGAAGGCCATGCGTCCAATGAGCAGGTTCTTCTCGCCTGTGTCGGGGTGAAACGCGCTGTCCACGAGCTGCTTAGCACGCCACACGTCGTCCTCGCTCAAGTGCATGTGCTGCCCTGCCTTGTACTCCTCCACGAGCTTCTTGGCAGCATCGAGCTGGGTGTCCGTGGCCAGTACATTGAGCGGGTTCGTGGTAGCTAGGAAGTGCTTCGCACGGCCGACGTATGTGCTTTGGTCATAGCGAGGGGCGTCGAGGTTCACGGGCGGTGACGACATTGGATCCACTCGCGGTCTCTGATAAAGATGTTCGGGCTCTGTGGACCAGTCAATAAATGACGTCGTGTCGTCGTAAGAAAGCGAGACGAACCTGCAGTTTAACTGACTTTTGCGTAGAAAGGGATGAAATGGCAGTAAAGAGAGGGATTTGGCCGGGTCTTTGGCTTGCATCCCTAGAATTAGGGGACGCGTTAGGCATCTCCAAGTGTTAGACTACTTGTGTCCAACTCTATCTCGAAGTACACAAATACATAGAATCATTTATTTTTTTGAGTCGTGATATTTGCTGTCGATTTCACAGATGGTAGATATGAGCAGTACATAACACCGTCTTCTGCGTCAAGTGAAGCTCCAAGTACGCAATTAGTAGTCGACGGCAACCGCGATTCTGCTCGCGCCCCCACCCATTTCTATCGGAACAAAAACTTGACGAGCCTAACATTGGACGTGTCACCGCAGCTGGTACTACACTTGTATGAGTGGATGTGGGGTGGTGCAGTTCCTGATGAAGAGATGAATGGCGCTTGTCTGCACATAGGATCGCCAGATGGAATTACCCCTACAAAGAGCGAGACGATCACAAAGGTCAAGGTCATCAAAAGTACTCGAGCGATTGCGGATAGCATACAATCACGCCATTAAGTTCAAATACGGGAGTTCATTATCCTGTGATGACTGAGGAGCTGAACGACAGTAATGCGGTCCCTGCGATTAACGTGATTGCAAACCCGTGCCTTCTGTTCATGAGCATGCTGTCTCTTCAGCTCTGCTCGAAGGTTTCGGATCACCCAGTGCGAACTTTACGCCATAACTTTTACTCCCAGACGCAAGTAGAGCCCCATCATCTCGAGCGCATTGTGGCATAGCTGCAACTGCGATCGACTGTCAGTCGGAACGATGTCCGAAAATGATGGCGCCATGTCACCAAGCACTACGCCAACCTTTAGTTTTCCAGTGCTTCGCTCAGCATCTCCTCACCGCTGTATGGCCAAGATCATCCACAAAATGGCGATGCCTGCCACGAGAGGTCTACAGCCACAACTGTCGGTAGTGACCCACGAGTCTCCGCCCTCTCTTGCTACTGGGTTTTGCTCTTCAGTGCAGTTTAGTCTAGTGGCGTGTTTCTTAAGGTGAGAAAGCCTTTGATTTGATACAGCAGCTTCCCAACTATCCTCGATTGACTGCGTGTCGAAACCACGCGGCCAGGTCTGAAGGCCTGGGCGTAGTAGACTTTCATGAACCTGGGAGCGCTCGCTGTAGGAGCGACCTTGAAACATCTACATTGGCCGCCGTCTCGGACACCCATCATAGAAATCCTTGGACCATCGGGTGGACGAGAAACACTGAAGTGCGATGATGCGTGCGCTACCAGTATCGAGTCCCTGCTCAGGCGAGCTATGTAACTCGGATTGTATTTGCTAATGGATTCCAGTGGCACCTTAGCAGAGGCGAATCGAAGAAGCCCCGGACGCACGGGGCCCCAGCGAGACCCGACAATAAAATTAGCCTGTGTCCCCGCGTCCTCTGAAATACATACCGGAAGGGGTTTATGATTCCAAGCGATAAGACGTCACGTTTGCCAATGTTGGAGGGTGGAGGGTGACGCGGACTGTCCGCAATCATTCTAGAGCATGCGATCCATTTGAATTGCTCGCATGGTGCGACGTTATGCACCGCCGTTGATTTGACAGATGGCAATCGACAGCAAACCACAGCTCAAAGCTAACTGATTCTATGTATTCGTGTAGTTGGAGATAGAGTTGGACACACGAAGCCTATCAGTTGGAGATGTTCAACGCGTCCCTAGAATGAGCTCATGTATTGTGGATTTACCACCACCACCACCTCATTGAGGCTTCGTGACCAGCGTGGAGCTGTGCCGTTTACGCAGTAGTTAGCTGCATACCATTTTCTGTGCACACACGCAGCGTAGAGCATTCGGGTACCACTTTAACTTCGTGCCTCACTTGAGTGCAAATGGTCGTAGACGCGTGAAAACGTCAATTCAGTCAAGGACGAAGCACCGAAAGGGCTGTAGCTGGATGGCATGCACGAATACACCGTGGCAAGGTTACGCGGCTCAAGTATTCCTTAGCCGGTGGTTGGTATGCTGGTTGATATTTTGCATATAAAAGAAGACATTGGTGATGAGAAGTAAGGCCGGAGGAGATGCTTTGAAGCGTTGTCGTCCTGGATGCCGGTTGTGCTACGAGCATATGAGGTGGTCGAACGATGAAAGCTCACCACAAGCTGCTGCAAGAAGTTGTTCGTTGCATGTAGTCGGGTCGTCGACTAGTCGAACGATCTCAGGATGAAACCTTTTTACCGATAAATGTCTCTTGTTCTATGGCTGAATCTGTCGTCTTGCAGCATTCAGCCTTATGACGCTTTGTGTGAAAGCAATGCGTGCATCGCCAACGGTGACTTGTCAAAGCTGACTATCTAAGCTCAGGGTCCTTCCTGTCTGGGCCACGCAGAAGACTGCATCGCAGTAGCAGTTGTGTTGTAATAGAAAAGTGCTTACGAGGAGGTGTGAAGACGTTGAAAGACGACGCCATAGCCTGGACCACGACCAAGGCCGACACAGCTCATCCTTGAGACGGACACTGACTTCAAGCTGTCGCCAAACAAAAAATAACTGAAGGGTGAGCATGATTTATACGTGATATATCATTGGGAAAAACCCCAAACTGCTGGAAACCGAGACGTCAACAGAGCTGCTGTTGTAGCAGTGACAGAGCTCAACCAATTATGACCCAACGCTGTTGTTCAGGCCAATGTCACACACGTGCGATGAAGGTTTACCAAGAACGTCATTGTAACTATTTTACACAGCATTTTTACGACAACCTTAAGCAATCAAGCCAAACAATGCTGCGTTCGCTAGAGCAAGCACTATTGAAGATGTCCAAGCAGCTCCATGCAGTCTCGTGCGCGGCAGCTTGCCTTCCGTGCCAATCAACCAGGACGATTTCGATAGTATGCAGTAGTAGGATTCGGATGATAGCAAAGTGACGCAGGAGCCAACGACTCCGTTTGAGCACAACAACATAATGGCAATAGCATGGATCACGGGTACAAGCTTACGTCTCTGTAGTTCTACACTGGCGCAAAAGTTCGCTGGACAACAGTCTCCTCCCTATTCTTTCTTACCTAGTGTAGTCATCTGATACAACACCACAGTGTGTAAAGTAGTACGAACACAGAGCTCGGTCTCTCCTCTCTACTCAGGTGTCGTGTCCGCCGTGAAGCAGTTGTACAACGAAGCACCTGATTTTTCCCAGTCTTTTTGGTCAGAAATGCGGCACCGAGCAAACCGCCGCGGTCACTAGGGCAGCAAATCATTCGTCGCTCTCCAGCCTCGGTCCAGCAAAACAAGTCAATTATATACTACTATTTTCACATACGCCACCGCTCAGCTGAGCTCTGCCGTGCTATTTTTCTCGAAAGATATCGATCGCTCACTTCGAGATCGTCCACGCGAAGAGCACTCCACCGCACGTTCGAGCGTCCATCATGACCAGCGAGACGACGCCATTGCGTGGCGTGCAATATGCTTCAGACGCCCAGAGACGCAAACGTATTGTTGGTATCACCGGCGTCGTCGTCGTGCTCACCGCCGTCATTGTCGTGCTGTGGCTCACGCTCAGCGGCCACAGCTCCAGATCCACGGACGTGACAGTTCCGAGGACACCTGAACCCGTTCCAGCGGCTGAACCAAGCACTCACGATAACCCCCATGCTTTCCGGGACGTGGATGCTGTTCAGCATGGAAACCCGCCCGTGGACGCTGTTCATCATGGAAACCCGCCCGTGGACGCTGTTCAGCATGAAAACCCGCCTGTGGACGCTGTTCAGCATGGAAAATCGCTCTAGAACGTCACGTTTCGAGACCCATCCTGTAGTCCGACGATTTGGCTGAGCGTATCTCAATCCTCCCCCATAGCAAAAATAAATTGCATGGCCTTTTGCAAGGCAGAATGTTCCGTTTGTTTGTTTGGAGCTGGTGAGCACTTGACTTTCTTTCGTGTAGTCCTTCCAGCTGATAGTGGTGGCCTGGTTCACCTATCAGCAGAATAGTTCACGATTGTGGGAGACGTACCGCCCCTGATTGAGTTGTTGCAGTGGCACTGCCGTACTGGTGATTGCGGTATAGCGAACAGCTGCAGGTAGTCTGTTAGATCGCAGTAACGACGATCCAGCTGGAAATGACACGGGGTACTTTAACACGTCCAAGGCCTGGCCATTCTAGTTGCTACGCCATGAACGATCACGAGGTCTAGCGGTTCAGAAGCCCAGAAGCTGATAAAGTGATGCCCTACTTTTTCAGTCGCTAAGCTTTCCAAGCTGCTGGTGGAAGACGATCTTTGCTATTTAATGCAGACACGATCACAGTTTTCGTGGACGACGAAGGCTGACGGATGTGTGGAATAATCTGGAGGACCATGAGAGCGTGTCCACTTTGGACTGAGGCAGGCATCCAGTGCTCATAGGAAGAGCTCTGACCTAGTAGGTCATGAAACGCATCGCTCCAGTGATGCATCACCGGTCTTATCTGGTATTTGGTTGTCAAAGTAGGATCATGGCTCGGTGATGGAAGACTTCACTGAATCTCAGACCCCAAAGCAGTAGCAGATGAAATGTGGCTTCACCACGACTTTGAAGTATTGCTATGACATCGCTGTAGGTTGGACCACACACCATACAGTGGATGGTCGTGACACCGTTGGTATAAGCAGCATTAGCTCGCTTGTCGAAAAGGTTGTCGAAGTCAACAATCGCACTTGTCTAGTCATTCGCCAAGTCAACGTGGCACTCACTTGACCTGAAGGAACCCCCGCACCTCAGCAACAAAAGCGTACAAGTTTGTCTTGAACTGCCGGCGCATCTTGCGCGTAGTTGCCGTTCCCGTTGCAATATCTCCAGGCGATAGAAAACTGATGAGCACTACAAACGCGGAAGCCAGCCGTTGCTGGTTGGTAGCGTCCAGATTTTCCTGCTCGTGGACAATCTCCTCGGCCAGTGTAGAGTAGCGAGCCTGCTCAATCAAAATGAGCGGATACAGTGGACTAGCGCATGCGTCCAGGATGACTGGATCGTAATCTTCGAAAAGCACCATGCGGAAGATAGTACGCAGAAACACCATGAACATTCCTGGACGCTGCTGGTAGTGGACAGCGAGTCCCGGTTTCTGGCCTTGCTGCGCCTTCCAGTGGTAACTAACTAGTTCATCAAGCGCCTGAAAGCTGTTGCGCACTACATCCACTGACACATGACGCATGCCGACCAACAGTGAGTGCAGCAGCATTTGAAAAAGGTCACTAGACAACGACAAAAGCTTTTCCGCGTAGACTTCCACCATATACGACACCAGTGTAAAGTACTGCTTGCTCAAACTTGGGTACGTCAACAACTGCTCTGTCATTAGTGGAATCACTTGGCTCAACCCAGAAAAAACCACGTCAGCTACAACGCTGGAAGCACCGCTGGCATCTTTCTGCTCTTGTTCAGTCGTTGCATCTTCCGAAAAGTCGATAAAGTCTTTTGACACCAAATGCGACAATAGTGTAAGGAGTGCCAACAAATCATCATAGTTCTCTTCTTCAGTACCATCTTGCATGCTCTTCTTACCCAAATTATGTCGGCAGTACGCACGAACAAGATCGTCAACGACTGTGTATACTTGTAGTGCGTCACGCGGAGAAAGATAGCACAGTTGCGCCTCCACCATGAGACAGAAGAAGGTCAAGATGAGGTTTGCAATCTGCGTATCACCTTGGAATATCAGGAAGATCTTCACAATGACAGGTAGAGCAGGCAGACAGAATGCTGTGATAGGAGCATGGCTAGCTGCTTCTGCAGAGCGGGCGATGCCCGAATACATCCCGATGAGCAGCTTGAGCTCCTCCTGTACGTGCACATCGTTTACCGTTTGCTTAGAATCAAACGTCGGTAGAGCGATGAGTTGTCGTAGTCGCTGTTCAACCGGTAAACTTACAGCCTGGAAATGAGCCACACGCATGCTCTGATCAAGTGATGTCATTCCTGCTCGGCACAACGCCTCTGTAAGCCGACCACGAAGGTTGGCAGGGACTCTTGCGACAGCTGCATTCAGCGTCGTTTTGTTCGATACAGCCACAAACGACCCGGCAGACGCATTGGCTTGGACGAGTGTTTGCCATACCGGTAGACTTAGGACGGCGCTCATGACTCGGGTGTTGGAAAGAACAAGCAACAGTTCGATCAGGTTTTCCATGACTACCGGTTGTGTCGGCCAGTGGAGCAGGTATACAGTAACCTTCTGCACCAGAAAATTCAACAACTCGACTGCACGGCCTCCGCTTTGGACAGCAAACACTTGCTGAATTACCGGCGCCGTTTTACCCAAGTCAACGGACACGCTTGGAGCGAAATACGTAGCACATAACCGGGTAATCGTCTTGATAAGCCCTTCCGATACAAATGGGCTAACACAGTCACTCGTTGGATTGTGGGCAAGACGCAACGCCTCAAAATCAAGCACGTGGCTCATGATAAGCATTATAAGATCAATCACAGGCGATTCTTCAGCAGTGGCGACATCGCGAAATGTGCTGCAAATTTGCCTTGGGATGCTAGGCTGTTCGCCTTCGTAGTCATCCGCAAGAAAAATCCCTACGAAGAGAACAACAAAGTGTAGCTTCTCGAATAGTTGCAAGAGCGCTGGGGTTGATTCGTCACGCCCATGCAGATTTTCCAATTCTTGTCGCACGTTATCCATTAACGACCGGACAAGCGATACTAGCAAAAAAGCGGATGTAGAAACGTTTAGCCTAGCAAGAGCTGCAGCCAGCTCATATTGTTCGCGTGCACTACTAGCGGCATTGTCTTCAACGTTTTCGTCTTCATCTTGTACTGCTAGAGTCTCCACTGCACAAATCTCCAGCTGAACCTGAATGTAGAGCTCTACAACTGGTGCTGATGCGTTGCTAAGGAGCACTAGTGCTTGTTCTGCTTCAGGTTTAGTAGACCCTGACACGTCCACCTCGAACAGCAGTGGGTCATTTACGAGTACAACCCAAGCATCCAATAAAATGCCAATACCCTCCAATTCCCAAAACTCATCGATCGCATCATCAGGATTTTCACGCATGTGCCGACGGATGCGTTCCAAAGCCGAATGTAGAAGTTTGCTGGTCAACGAGACTAGTTCCTCGATAAAAGAAGACAAAAGCTGTCCCGAGTTTGCCTGCAGGAATGCCTCAAGGCCAATGTTGTTCACAAGACGAAAAATCAGCTGGCAACAATCGATTAGCTCACGAGTGGCGAGCTCATACCCAGCAACATCGTCTTGTGATAGCAGATCCAAGAATGGATTGTGTACGACTGTGACAACGCCACGAAAGATCTCAGCTAAAAACTGCACTTGTTCCGTTTTACGCTCAAAGATCGGACCCTGTAAAGAGGCGAGCTGAATGAGAAACTGGCGAGCCAAGTGAAGCAGCGTTTCGTTCTTGGCTGCAACGTTACGAAAGAAAGCATACGTGTTAAAGGCCGAATGAATCAAATCCAACCGTACGAGAATAGGTCGCCAAGAAGCTTGCGGCATCAACACTGGTCGATTTCCTGTGTCCTCCTCGTTTGCTGAAGCACGCAAACTCCACGTCAAATTCCCCGCCCGCATATCTTCAAATTGCCAATTCAGTAGCTCCACACAAAGTCGAAACGCTGTCTCCAGCAGCTCCAACTGCCCCACTGGGACTTCACCAGCAGTACCACCACAAGCACTTGTTGTGCTCCGAATCGAGTCCTCCAATAACGGCATCGCCAATGCAGCAAGTGTCCTCAATCCTCCACTTTTTTCCAACGTGCGTCGTGACTTGGTATGGAATTCAACTGGCTGCAACATCTTGCTCGCTCGAGATGCCGAGGAAAACTCCGTGACGAACGCCAGTAGCCACTTGGCAGCCACTAAGCGGTGCCCGATCGTAGTACCAGCAGTACTACCATTTTCACCATTGCAACTCTGCAGCATAGCCCCCATTTGATGCAACAGAGCCGTCCGCTCTGACTCGAGGCGGTCGAGCCAACCTCGTTTGACCAGCAGCACCGTCGTCTGCAGCGCGGCCGCTGCGACAAACCGCGACAGCGCATTTCCTCTCTCCAGTAATAAATGCATCAGAAAATCCAGTGCCTGAGTCTTGTCCGAGAGCGAGAACAGCGTCCAGCGCTGCAGTAAAACGTCTCGAATCGTGGCTATACAGTGGAACTGGACAACGGGCGGCGTCGGACCTAAGCGGAGCAGGGAGATGGCATCGGACAGCGCACTGGGACTGCGCTTGAAGTGGTTCAGTACGGACTCCGCTTCTGCCCGGCGGCGCGCGGCTTCGGGGCCTGTGGGCGTCGCATGCAGCGCTACGCACGCGGCTTCAAGCGCGTCCATTCACTGGCGACTTGATTTGCTCAATTCGGCACAAAAAAAACAGTAGAGTTCTATTGTGTTTTTCTAAAGTGATATTGCAGTTATTTGTCAGTGGATCAATCGATCGAAGCGTGGTACTACCGCGTTTTAAGCAGTGGAGCACTCGGATTACTTCGATTTTTGTAGCTTTGACTGATTTTGAAGAAGCTACTCGATGTGAACATTGTAGCTTGCTTTTCCCCAGCAACTTGTTTATAGGATCCGATAGGTTTCTGTTGGCAAGTTTGAGCAACGTGCGCGAGAAAATGCGGTACTATTGCTTTATTGACCGATTTCCGTACGGTAGTAGGAATTTTGGACAAGGAGCGAGGTTGTAACGGGGTGAACCGTTGCATGACAATTTACAAGAAATTGTAAATAGAATATAACTATAAGACTTGTATTCTCAGAATGTTGTCATAAGGACAAATTTTATGCAGCACTTACGAGTAGTTCCTAACTGGTTGATATAGGCCATTATATCAACCAACGAAGACGCGCCACGACAGACGCACGCAATGAGTGGTGAGCGGATAGTTGATTTACACATTTGTATTCAGACATAGTTGGATGAAGATAAATAGTGATTTATTGCAGACATTAACTGTTATAAATACAGTTCTACTTTTTACTCTAACCAAGTACTCGCTTCTTCTTACCGTCTTCCTCTGCACGTACGAGTGTACGTGAAGTTCCGAGGCACCGCCTTATTCTGTCATCAGAATAAGTAGCTTGTACTGTCACCAGTACAAGCTTCAGGGTGTCCCGTTACACCTGGTAGCACTTCGTAGTCCGTCCAAGGACCACGTTCACATCTAACATGAATATGTTGGATGATGAAGATGACCAAAGCTTTCACGCTGCGCGTGACGGCTACTCCCATTTGAGCGATGTCGAATGGGATGCGGTTGAACGGATGGGTTCAACCATGGGCATCCATGCTGTTAGCGTCATGCTAGAGGCTCTCAATAGAGATGCCCAACATGCTACTATCGCCAAGTTCATTCAAAATGAACTTGACGCTGAACGCGAGAAAATAGCCTCGCTTCACCAACAAGGTTCTCAACAAGCAGAGTTGTTGAGAGAACAGGGTGCTCAACAATTCGAACTGTTGAGACAGCAGCAGGCTGATGCTGGTGGGTCGATGCACTCGCGTCGACCCGAGACCTTGAAGATTGACATCTCCAAGTATAGGGGAGTCGAAGAGGACTCCCTCTTGAGATGGTTTGTCGAATTAGACGACGCCATAAGGGCGCGTCGCATCGACGACGGGGAAATGCAAGTTGCATTTGCCCAGTCAAATCTGGCAGGACGTGCCAAGACTTGGGCACTGGGGCTCAAGTTGCACGACCCATATGCGTTTGTGTCGTTGGAAGTCTTCAAGTCGCGGCTCAGACAAACGTTTGAACCGCCTAGAGCTGAGGTTCAGAGCTCGAACCGAACTCTTGAAGCTCAAGCAGGGTAAGCGTGATGTGCACGCTTACGCGCAACATATACGACATCTCACGAGTTGTATAAGTTCCAACCCGGTTGATGAACACACGTTGGTTTCGGTGTTCATGCAGGGTCTTGCGGATGGTCCCGTCAAGACTCACCTGTTCCGGCTTGAACTAGATTCACTAGAACAAGCCATTTCCATTGCGGAACAGGAAGACTTCAGTCTGAGACAGGCTCGCGCCAGCTCAACATCATGTCATCAAACGAGACGATATGACAGCGTAAGTCCAGAGCCGATGGAACTCTGTTATGTTGAGAGCGAGAAGGCTCGCTCTACAGACTACAAGAAGTTGCAGAAATACAACAGATGTCAAAAGACAGGACACTACGCTTACGAGTGTAGTGCCCCTCGTCCAGTGTCTCGCGACACTGGGCGTAGTGACCGTCCACCCATGAGAAAGGGGCAGGGACGCGGGTCCGTTGTTGGTGCAAAGACGCAACAACAGGATGGACCATCAAAAAACGGACAGGATCAGTAGGTGCGGAGCACCATACTGGTCCAGCAATGTCAAGAGAATTTGTAGGCCTCTTGATGAAGGTTGCTCCCAACACACAAACATTGTGCATTGCTGCTCTAGGTAATGAGATCTCACTCATTACCTTGAAACTCGAAGTGACGAATAAGTTGTCCCTTCGAGCTCTAGTCGATTGTGGGGCGTCCAACAATTTTGTGCGACGCCAATCGCTAGAAGATGGTCACTTTAAGTTCAGTGAATGTGACACACCTCCTACGAGGATGACGGTACGTCTTGCGACAGGCACATCCGTAACCGTCATGAAGCGTATAGTGAAGATCCACTATGCGCTAGAAGATACCCAATATGACGATGACTTTGTCGTATTGGATTTGGATGACAAATTTGATGTCATCCTTGGAATACCGTGGCTCAGAAGTTACGAACCACGGGTAAACTGGCAACATCGAACAGTAACGATGCCTGCTGCTTGTTCATCAGATGGCCATCTGATGAACGTTTTGGAGCGTCCACAAGCGTGTGGATGTACTACGAGTGAGTGCGATGGCCTCACTTGTGGTACGGTCGTTAGTACGACTGCACAAAACCTTAGTGTACCAAACGGTTACACTTCGGAGCAAAGTTCCGGCGGCTGTGAGGAAACACAGGCTGCGCCGAAGGTCCACCATTCGAATAAGTCGAGTGGACCGGGACAAAGATGTATCCTTAGCGGGGAGCATCTAGAAAAGAAACAATCGATCTCTCAGGTTAAGCGAAACGATAATCCTAGATCGACTGGAGAGTCTTTCGTAGAGGATCTCGCTGTGGTTGCGCAACCACAGCTAGAGGAAGTTAAGGGAATAAGTCCCGATATTACAAATACGGCGGAAATAAGTTCCCCGAAACCCGAGGGAATAAGTCCCCGGAAAGCCGAAAGAATAAGTCCTTCGAAGCCTGAGGTAAAAAGTCCCCATGAAATAGAGACATTGAATGTCCTAGTCAATGACGGATCAAGTGTAGGCGCTTATACACTTGATCTGATTGCGCCTCCGAAGTTGACTTCGGAGATCATTCAGTTGCCAACGCTCGAACATAAAAGGTTCTTGCGTGATCTGCGTAGTGGCAAAGTCAAGCAGATCTGCGCACTCGTCGCTGGCAACGAGTGTGTAGCCGACATAAGGTCAGCAACAGTGTTTACTGAGAACGAGAGAGTTCTCAGTAGTTCATCTATGGACGAGAGTGTCCTAGATGAAAAGACACGAATTGAGCGATATGACTCCCAATCGTGGGAATCGCTCAAGACAAATCCTCTCTATGAAGATTTGGTTGAATTCAAGGATGTATTCCCTGAAACTGTTCCGTGCGAATTACCGAAGGATAAAGGTATTCGACACGAGGTCGAGCTTAAACCAGGCTCGAAGTACTGTGTCATGAAGCAGTGGCCACTGCCTCGTGAACAAGTACTTGCGATCGACAAGTTCTTTGCCGATCGTTTAGCTGCAGGCAATTTGAGGGAATCAACTTCCCCACATAGATCTCCGATCTTCTGTGTGCGAAAAGCAACAGGAGGTTGGCGTTGTGCATGCATTTAACAAGTTGAATGCTGCAACGGTACCGGCTCAGACGCCGATACCGAGGAAGGACGTAATCATTGATGGTATGTCAAAGAGTACCATCTTTTCGTCCATGGATTTGATGGATGGCTTCTATCAAATCCTTATGCGAGAACGGGATATACCCTATACCGCAGTTAGAACGCCTAGCGACATGCTCTGGGAGTGGCTAGTAATGCCACAAGGGCTTAGTATTGCCCCTGCCACGCTCAACAGATGTGTATCACATCTGTTGAGACCAGTACGAGAATTCGCGCCGAGTTATTTCGATGACGTATTCATCCATAGTCGGGCTATGGATGGAAAGTCGGATGTTGAGGTTCACAGGTACCACGTCCGACAGGTTCTTACAATCATGCGAAAGCATCAATTGTATGCCAACCTCAAGAAGTGCATATTTGCAGCAAGCAAAATACCACTTCTTGGGTGCATCGTTGGTAAGAACGGTGTACGTCCTGATCCCGAAAAGATCAAGGCGATCACCGACTGGCCTGTGCCAGTTGATGTCAAAGGTCTTCGAGAATTCCTCGGGCTAGCGGCGTATTTGCACAAGTATTCACGCAATTATGCCGAGACGACTGTACACCTCTCTCGTTTGTTGAAAAAGAACGAGAGGTGGTTATGGAACGCTGAATGTCAGCGCTCCTTTGATGGTATCAAGCAGAGCTTGATACAATCCCCAGTCCTAGCAATTGCCGATCAGGACAGGCCATTTCATGTGGTCTGTGATGCCAGCGATTTTGCAATCGGCTGTGCATTAATGCAGTACGATCTTGAAGGCGTTGAACGCGTCGTCTGCTATCAGTCGCGTCAGCTGCAACCAGCTGAGCGGAACTATCCAGTGCATGACAAGGAATTCCTTTCCATGAAGTATGCACTCGCGAAGTTCAGAGTCTATCTATTAGGAGATAGACCCTTCATTGTTTACACTGACCATGCGTCATTACGCACGGCAGTGAACAGCCCGCACCTTTCACAACGAATGGCGCGGTGGTTGTCATTCTTTGCAGAATACAACTTTACGGTCGAGTACAAACCAGGACGACTTAATGTCGTCGCTAATGCACTCTCACGTCGTCCCGGCTTTGAACCAGTCGTGAAACCCAACAATGAGACAGCCACTGTTGTGGTTATGACGTCCTCAGTACCATCTTCAACGTTGTATGATGATGTGAGGCGGGCGTATGCCCAAGATGGTGAGATTGTAAAATTGTTGACACATCTCTCCCAACCATCTCGAGAATCGTTAAAACGATTGTCGCCTGCGTATCGATCTGCATCAGATCGATACACTACTCGCGACGGTTTACTGTATTATACAGCCGTTACTGGTGAAACACCACGTGTGTCATTCCAGATGATACTGACCTGCGTTTGCGGATCATGTTCGAGTATCACGATGCTCATATAGGAGGACATCGTGGCCGGGAGAAAACATATCTCACGGTGAGTCGAGACTTTTACTGGCCCCGCCAGTATCAGTTTGTGCGAAAGTATGTTCGCGCATGCGAAGTCTGTCAACGAGTGAAGTCAAGCCCTTCACTGCGTACACCTTTACAGCCTCTACCAGTTCCGGCAGAGTGCTGGGAATCCATCTCAATGGATTTCGTCTTCGGGTTACCCAAAGACGCACGCAAGAATACGGGTATTCTCGTATTTGTTGACAGATTCAGCAAAATGGTACATCTTGTGGCTGTACCAGAGTCAATCACAGCAAGTGGCTATGCTTGTGTCTTTTTTGACACCATCTTTCGACTTCATGGGTTGCCCCGTGAACTCGTATCAGACAGAGATCCACGATTCAATGCTAATTTCTGGCACTTCGTGTTCAAATCACTCGGAACGCGCTTGAAGATGTCGACATCTGATCATCCAGAGTCAGATGGTCAGACGGAACGAGCTAATCGTGTCCTTGAAGAGATACTTCGAGGATACGTACACTCCTTTAAGAGTTGGAGTGAGTTTTTGCCAATGGTAGAGTTTGCCATTAACAACTCGGTGCATACGTCCACGACACATACACCGTTTTACGTGAATGGCTTGCGCCATCCGCGTGTACCCACCTTACTAGAGTGTAACTCTGGTTTAAGGGGGGGAGGGACTCGCGCGAGCAAAAACCGATTTGGTTCACGCTCATCACGCTCTGACGAAGAAGTCATTGCGTTTGATGCCGATATCGATAACATCGATATCGAAGAATATGATGCCAGTGAGAGTGCGGAAGCCCTCACTGAAGAACAGATTGATGTCGCTGCAGTGCACTCACAGCGCACTGAAGCTAACGAGTCATGAGATGAGTTCATACTGGCTCGTGAAACGGTAGTCCGTTTTGTGAAAGACTCCATCGCCGAAGCGGTGGATAAGCAAAAGCAAAACGCTGACAAGAATGGAAGGGCAAGCACTCTTTTATTTAATAAAGGTGACTTAGTCCTACTGTCTACGGTTAATCTACCAAAGCATGTAGTGACTAACTTGGGTAGCAGTAAACTACTACCCAAGTACATCGGCCCATTTCGTGTATTGCACCGCCTAGGCAATGCATACACGATCGAGTTACCACGTAAGATGCGAACGCATCCCACGTTTTACGTTGGTCGGCTTAAGCCGTACCATCAGTACGCTGCTTCTTCCGATGAAGAACGCCCTTGCGCTCAAGCATCTCGCAGAGAGCCTTGTGCTCCCGATGGTGGGCATGAACAAGGGTCTGAAGAGCAGCTATCTCATCCCGAGACCGATCAACAATCCCACGAGCTACCCTTAGCTCGTCACGAAGAGATGTCAGAGATCTCTCGTTCTCAAGCTGAGCAAAGGCAAACTCAGCTCGATGCTTTAAGGCAGTGTCCGCCATTTGGAGACGCCTATTCCGCTCATGTTCGAGATCGTCGCGTAACCCTTGCGTTACGCGATCAAAGAAGCTCTCGGGAACACACCGATCCACATGATCGTGTGGAGAGCGTCTTTCCTCCTCCTCCACCTCCATTAGAGGACTCTCGCGGTGGCCAGCGCTATCTAGTTGAGCAGCTGTTGAACCACCGCGACGTGAACGGACGTCGGACGAGTTACCTCGTCCGGTGGCGCGGCTATCCCCCGTCCTGGGATACTTGGGAGCCCCGCTCCCAACTGATGGTTGACGTACTGGGTCTGGTTGAGCAGTACGACGCGGCACATCCTGTGCCGCAGAAGGACCGCTGGAGAAAGTCTTCCCGGCACGGTCGTAAAGGAATTTCAGATCGTCAATCACTTCGTACATCTCACCAGAGATACGTACGCACCACCACGGGCTAGTAAGGAGGTAAGCCTCCTTAGGCGCGCGCGCAGAGTTGTTCACACAACATGGACACGAGTCTCCCCATGAGAGGCAGGGTAATCCTTTCTACCTTGACAGACGATGCAGCTTGTAGCGTGCACCTGTTGGGGTTCGCTTTTCAAACTTATCACGAGCTTTGATAAGTTTGTCGTTCCAAACGTCACGACCTACATCCTCAAGGTTATGGATGTAGGCGTTCCACGCTTGAAGCAGTGAGGGACCATCACGCTTGTGATTCCCACTGTGCCATCGATGTTTAAAGAAAGCATCGATGAAGGATTCATTCTCAGCGCGATGTTTTTTTCGCGCTGGGGTCAAGGTGATGGATCCTTGACGAATCGAACAATCGTGTTCGATAACGATCACTCGTCGTCGCCGACAAGTGATCCATGACGGATTTTGGAAGCATCCATGCCTTCTTCTCGGGAGCGAGACGCAACACACCGCGGTCCCGCTCTTCTTGCGACGTGCCGACAGAAGTACTGGCACCTCGCTGCAAAGTGGTGTAAATAGGAGAACCGACACCACTGTGAGCGCCCGAATCTCGCGACCTCGAGCGCCTTCGCTTCGGCGATGGTTCATCTGATTCATCAGATGAACCAAAGATGCTGCGACGCAAAGCATCGTCCATGCCACGCTTGCCAGGCGGCTTGGATTCAATCGCCGTCGATACGGATCCGTCTTCCGTATCAGGAGAGTACGAGACACCGAGCTCGTACTCTGTGAAGACATGAGTGTTATCATGACCAGCGCCTGCATCACCAAGTGACACAGGCTGGGTCGCTTCAGCAACCGATGAGGCATCAGTTGCTGTGGTTTCTGCTTCGGCGTCCGCACAGAGACGTGCGTACGCGCTCTCGGCGGCCTTGCTCGCGCATCGCATGGGCTTGTTAACCATGCGATGAGATGTTGGAAAGTGGACGCGGACCAACAAGTGCAAACCCTGTCCCAAATGATTTGGGACGAGTTTCCATTTAGTCAATCAGTCACTAAAGTGACTGATGGTTAAGGGGGGGTGATGTAACGGGGTGAATCGTTACATAACAATCTATAAGAAATTGTTAATAGAATATAACTATAAGACTTATATTCTCAGAATATTGTCATAAGGAAAAATATTCTGTAGCACTTACGAGTAGTTCCTAATTGGTTGATATAGGCCATTATATCAACCAACGAAGACGCGCCACGACAGACGCACGCAATGAGTGGTGAGCAGATAATTGATTTACACATTTGTATTTAGACATAGTTAGATGAAGATAAATAGTGATTTATTGCAGACATTAACTATTATAAATACAGTTCTACTTTTTACTCTAACCAAGTACTCGCTTCTTCTTACCGTCTTCCTCTGCAAGTACGAGTGTACGTGAAGTTACAAGGCACCGCCTCATTCTGTCATCAGAATAAGTAGCTTGTACTGTCACCAGTACAAGCTTCAGGGTGCCCCGTTACAGATAGTTGATATGCACATTTGTATTCAGACAAAGTTAGATGAGGATAAATAGTGATTTATTAACAGACATTAACTATGATAAACACAGTTATACTTTTTACTTTAACCAAGTAATTGCTTCTTCTCACCGTCTTCCTCTGCACGTACCAGTGTACGTGAAGTTCCGAGGCACCGCCTTATTCTGTCATTAGAATAAGTAGCTTGTACTGGCATCAGTACAAGCTTGAGGGTGCCCCGTTACAAACACCACTTGTGAAGCATGGCGCAGGACATTTCGGTCTCTGGCCTCTTGAGTGGTGCCAGCATGAGCACTGACACCAGTAGCAGCTCGATCCCACGAGTTAATAATCTTGTGGTGACGATGAGATGCGTCACAACCTTCACCACGCGTCCTTCTTTCAGATTAATTTGTGTGGGAGGGGGATTTGTTATGAAACGAGAAATCCACACACTGGCTTCTTCGTCACGAATTCAGAGGCATGCGGAAAACTACGTGCAATACGTGATCTTGAAAAACAGTTGTCTGGAGGACAAAATCGCTGGCACGAAAATGACGTGCAGGTTGTGACCGAACAGCTATGATACCAATAACCTTGCACTCAGCTGTATCAGCAGTAATTGCGAGCAGGTGAACAAGCATCATTCTAAAGCCGGACGCCTCGTGAGGCGCTCATTCGTTTGGCGCATTCTTTTTGCAGCCATGCGTCTACAACACGCTTGCCTGCCAGAAAGAGTACCAAGGAGCAAATGAGCCGTTGGCCATACTTGCAAGACAATGCAGACCAGACGGAAAAATGAAGCTACAACAGATCTGGTGAGATGGTGGCTGATCCAAGTGTCAACCTGCAACTGATAGACAAGCCGCCTGGATGCTTACTTGGCTATGCTTCATCATAGGGTCTGTCCACAAGATGACTGACATCGCACACTTACAACAAGTTGTTCGATACACTTGTCATCGAGTAACGTGTCTTATCTGCTTCATGGTTCGATCGGGTACTTGCTGTTGTGGAAGTGTTTGATGGTTCTTCGACTTTTGGTACTGTATCAAGTCATGCATTCCAGAGCGGTGACACTATCTCATCATCGCCAAGGTTCTGTGGATCAGCACAACACCACGACATGAGAGCAAGATGGTTTTTGGGTGGTTTGGTTGGTACAGGAGGAGTGTTTTACACCACTTTCCTTTCTGTCGGAGGCGCTTCGAAAAACAGTCAAGCTCACAGTACATATGCTCGTCGTGAGAGGGCCAGGTATCGGAGAATACATGGAAGTCCACAGCACAATGTCGAATGGCACAAACCTACCTGTAGACACACGATGCTGGATCTGCTGGAGATGGTGTCCCAAACAAAGAACGCGCTGCCAGCCAATCAAGCAGAGCTAGTATCCACTTCGGCAGTGATTGCGGTGCATTGACGTATGCTTGCTTACAGCTTTCACACTTCGTAACTCGCAATAAGTCCTTTACGTGGTTGTTGCCTCTACATGCAGAACGTATCGGTCGAACGGATTTGTACACGTCACGGTGATAAGGATCGCAACGGTATTTATAAAAGCACCGATTCAGTGTACACCTAGGATCTCTGTGCTGCTCACGCGCCGTCCTGCATCTATTGTAACGGGGCACCCTGAAGCTTGTACTGGTGACAGTACAAGCTACTTATTCTGATGACAGAATAAGGCGGTGCCTTGTAACTTCACGTACACTCGTACTTGCAGAGGAAGACGGTAAGAAGAAGCGAGTACTTGGTTAGAGTAAAAAGTAGAACTGTATTTATAATAGTTAATGCCTGCAATAAATCACTATTTATCTTCATCTAACTATGTCTAAATACAAATGTGTAAATCAATTATCTGCTCACCACTCATTGCGTGCGTCTGTCGTGGCGCGTCTTCGTTGGTTGATATAATGGCCTATATCAACCAATTAGGAACTACTCGTAAGTGCTACAGAATATTTTTCCTTATGACAATATTCTGAGAATATAAGTCTTATAGTTATATTCTATTAACAATTTCTTATAGATTGTTATGTAACGATTCACCCCGTTACATCACCCCCCCTTAACCATCAGTCACTTTAGTGACTGATTGACTAAATGGAAACTCGTCCCAAATCATTTGGGACAGGGTTTGCACTTGTTGGTCCACGTCCACTTTCCAACATCTCATCGCATGGTTAACAAGCCCATGCGATGCGCGAGCAAGGCCGCCGAGAGCGCGTACGCACGTCTCTGTGCGGACGCCGAAGCAGAAACCACAGCAACTGATGCCTCATCGGTTGCTGAAGCGACCCAGCCTGTGTCACTTGGTGATGCAGGCGCTGGTCATGAAGACAATCATGTCTTCGCAGAGTATGAGCTCGGTGTCTCATACTCTACTGATACGGAAGACGGATCCGTATCGACGGCGATTGAATCCAAGCCGCCTGCCAAGCGTGGCATGGATGATGCTATGCGTCGTAGCATCTTTGGTTCCTCTGACGAATCAGATGAACCATCGCCGAAGCGTAGGCGCTCGAGGTCGCGAGATTCGGGCGCTCACAGTGGTGTCGGTTCTCCTATTTACACCACTACACAGCGAGGTGCCAGTACTTCTGTCGGCACATCGCAGGAAGAGCGGGACCGCAATGTGTTGCGTCTCGCTCCAGAAAAGAAGGCATGGATGCCTCCAAAATCCGTCATGGATCACTTGTCAGCGACGACGAGTGATCGTTATCGAACACGATTGTTCGATTCGTCAAGGATCCATCACCTTGACCCCAGCGCGAAAAAAACATCGCGCTGAGAATGAATCCTTCATCGATGCTTTCTTTAAACATCGATGGTACAGTGGGAATCACAAGCGTGATGGTCCCTCACTGCTTCAAGCGTGGAACGCCTACATCCATAACCTTGAGGATGTAGGTCGTGACGTTTGGAACGACAAACTTATCAAAGCTCGTGATAAGTTTGAAAAGCGAACCCCAACAGGTGCACGCTACAAGCTGCATCGTCTGTCAAGGTAGAAAGGATTACCCTGCCTCTCATGGGGAGACTCGTGTCCATGTTGTGTGAACAACTCTGCAAGAGCACCTAAGGAGGCTTACCTCCTTACCAGCCCGTGGTGGCGCGTACGTATCTCTACTGAGATGTACGAAGGGATTGACAACCTGAAATCCCTTTACGACCGTGCCGGGAAGACTTTCTCCGGCGGTCCTTCTGCGGCACAGGATGTGCCGCGTCGTACTGCTCAACCAGACCCAGTACGTCAACCATCAGTTGGGAGCGGGGCTCCCAAGTATCCCAGGACGGGGGATAGCCGCGCCACCGGACGAGGTAACTCGTCCGACGTCCGTTCACGTCGCGGTGGTTCAACAGCTGCTCAACTAGATAGCGCTGGCCACCGCGAGAGTCCTCTAATGGAGGTGGAGGAGGAGGAAAGACGCTCTCCACACGATCATGTGGATCGGTGTGTTCCCGAGAGCTTTTGATCGCGTAACGCAAGGGTTACGCGACGATCTCGAACATGAGCGGAATAGGCGTCTCCAAATGGCGGACACTGCCTTAAAGCATCGAGCTGAGTTTGCCTTTGCTCAGCTTGAGAACGAGAGATCTCTGACATCTCTTCGTGACGAGCTAAGGGTAGCTCGTGGGATTGTTGATCGGTCTCGGGATGAGATAGCTGCTCTTCAGACCCTTGTTCATGCCCACCATCGGGAGCACAAGGCTCTCTGCGAGATGCTTGAGCGCAAGGGCGTTCTTCATCGGAAGAAGCAGCGTACGGATGGTACGGCTTAAGCCGACCAACGTAAAACGTGGGATGCGTTCGCATCTTACGTGGTAAATCGATCGTGTATGCATTGCCTAGGCGGTGCAATACACGAAATGGGCCGATGTACTTGGGTAGTAGTTTATTGCTACCCAAGTTAGTCACTACATGCTTTGATAGATTAACCGTAGACAGTAGGACTAAGTCACCTTTATTAAATAAAAGAGTGCTTGCCCTTCCATTCTTGTCAGCGTTTTGCTTTTGCTTATCCACCGCTTCGGCGATGGAGTCTTGCACAAAACGGACTACCGTTTCACGAGCCAGTATGAACTCATCTCATGACTCGTTAGCTTCAGTGCGCTGTGAGTGCACTGCAGCGACATCAATCTGTTCTTCAGTGAGGGCTTCCGCACTCTCACTGGCATCATATTCTTCGATATCGATGTTATCGATATCGGCATCAAACGCAATGACTTCTTCGTCAGAGCGTGATGAGCGTGAACCAAATCGGTTTTTGCTCGCGCGAGTCCCTCCCCCCCTTAAACCAGAGTTACACTCTAGTAAGGTGGGTACACGCGGATGGCGCAAGCCATTCACGTAAAACGGTGTATGTGTCGTGGACGCATGCACCGAGTTGTTGATGGCAAACTCTACCATTGGCAAAAACTCACTCCAACTCTTAAAGGAGTGTACGTATCCTCAAAGTATCTCTTCTAGGACACGATTGGCACGTTCCGTCTGACCATCTGACTCTGGATGATCAGATGTCGACATCTTCAAGCGCGTTCCGAGTGATTTGAACACGAAGTGCCAGAAATTAGCAGTGAATCGTGGATCTCTGTCTGATACGAGTTCACGGGGCAACCCATGAAGTCGGAAGATGGTGTCAATAAAGACACAAGCATAGCCACTTGCCGTGATTGTCTCTGGTACAGCCACAAGGTGTACCATTTTGCTGAATCTGTCAACAAATACGAGAATACCCGTATTCCCGCGTGCGTCTTTGGGTAACCCGACGACGAAATCCATTGAGATGGATTCCCAGCACTCTGCCGGAACCGGTAGAGGCTGTAAAGGTGCACGCAGTGAAGGACTTGACTTCACTCGTTGACAGACTTCGCATGCGCGAACATACTTTCGCACAAACTGATACTGGCGGGGCCAGTAAAAGTCTCGACTTACCGTGAGATATGTTTTCTCCCGGCCACGATGTCCTCCTATAGGAGCATCGTGATACTCGAACATGATCCGCAAACGCAGGTCAGTATCATCTGGAATGACAACACGTGGTGTGTCACCAGTAACGGCTGTATAATACAGTAAACCGTCGCGAGTAGTGTATCGATCTGATGCAGATCGATACGCAGGCGACAATCGTTTCAACGATTCTCGAGATGGTTGGGAGAGATGTGTCAACAACTTCACTATCTCACCATCTTGGGCGTATGCCCGCCTCACATCATCGTACAACGTTGAAGATGGGACTGAGGACGTCATAACCGCAACAGTGACTGTCTCACTGTTGGGTTTCACGACTGGTTCAAAGTCGGGACGACGTGAGAGTGCATTAGCGACGACATTAAGTCGTCCTGGTTTGTTCTCGACCATAAAGTTGTATTCTGCAAAGAATGACAACCACCGCGCCATTCGTTGTGAAAGGTGCGGGCTGTTCACTGCCGTGCGTAATGACGCATGGTCAGTGTAAACAATGAAGGGTCTATCTCCTAATAGATAGACTCTGAACTTCGCGAGTGCATACTTCATGGCAAGGAATTCCTTGTCATGCACTGGATAGTTCCGCTCAGCTGGTTGCAGCTGACGCGACTGATAGCAGACGACGCGTTCAACGCCTTCAAAATCGTACTGCATTAATGCACAGCCGATTGCGAAATCGCTGGCATCACGGACAACATGAAATGGCCTGTCCTGATCGGCAATTGCTAGGACTGGGGATTGTATCAAGCTCTGTTTGATACCCTCAAAGGAGCGCTGACATTCAGCGTTCCATAACCACCTCTCGTTCTTTTTCAACAAACGAGAGAGGTGCACAGTCATCTCGGCGTAATTGCGTGAAAACTTATGCAAATACGCCGCAAGCCCAAGGAATTTTCGAAGACCTTTGACATCAACCGGCACAGGCCAGTCGGTGATCGCCTGGATCTTTTCGGGATCAGGACGTACACCGTTCTTACCAACGATGCACCCAAGAAGTGGTATTTTGCTTGCTGCAAATATACACTTCTTGAGGTTTGCATACAATTGATGCTTTCGCATGATTGTAAGAACCTGTCGAACGTGGTACCTGTGAACCTCAACGTCCGACTTTCCATCCATAGCTCGACTATGGATGAATACGTCATCGAAATAACTCGGCGCGAATTCTCGTACTGGTCTCAACAGATGTGATACACATCTGTTGAACGTGGCAGGGGCATTACTAAGCCCTTGTGGCATTACTAGCCATTCCCAGAGCATGCCGCTAGGCGTGCTAACTGCGGTATAGGGTATATCCCGTTCCCGCATAAGGATTTAATAGAAGCCATCCATCAAATCCGTGAAAAGATGGTACTCTTTGACATACCATCAATGATTACGTCCTTCCTCGGTATCGGCGTCTGAGCCGGTACCGTTGCAGCGTTCAGTTTGTTGAACGCGTGCACTATCCACCAACCTCCTGTTGCTTTTCGCACACAGAAGGTCGGAGAGCTATGTGGGGAAGTTGATTCCCTCACATGGCCCGCAGCTAAACGATCGGCAAAGAACTTGTCGATCGCAAGTACTTGTTCACGAGGCAGTGGCCACTGCTTCATGACACAGTACTTCGAGCCTGGTTTAAGCTCGACCTAGTGTCGAATACCTTTATCCTTCGGTAATTCGCACGGAACAGTTTCAGGGAATACATCCTTGAATTCAACCAAATCTTCATAGAGAGGATTTGTCTTGAGCGATTCCCACGATTGGGAGTCATATCGCTCAATTCGTGTCTTTTCATCTAGGACACTCTCGTCCATAGATAAACTACTGAGAACTCTCTCGTTCTCAGTGAACACTGTTGCTGACCTTATGTCGGTTACACACTCGTCGTCAGCGACGAGTACGCAGATCTGCTTGACTTTGCCACTACGCAGATCACGCAAGAGCCTTTTATGTTCGAGCGTTGGCAACTGAGTGATCTCCGAAGTCAACTTCGAAGGCGCAATCAGATCAAGTGTATAAGCGCCTACACTTGATCCGTCATTGACTAGGACATTCAATGTCTCTGTCATTTCATGGGGACTTATTCCCTCAGGCTTCGAAGGACTTATTCCTTCGGCTTTCCGGGGACTTATTCCCTCGGGTTTCGGGGAACTTATTTCCGCCGTATTTGTAATATCGGGACGTATTCCCTTAACTTCCTCTAGCTGTGGTTGCGCAACCACAGCGAGATCCTCTACGAAAGACTCCCCAGTCGATCTAGGATTATCGTTTCGCTTAACCTGAGAGATCGATTGTTTCTTTTCTAGATGCTCCCCGCTAGGGATACATCTTTGTCCCGGTCCACTCGACTTATTCGAATGGTGGACCTTCGGCGCAGCCCGTGTTTCCTCTCACAGCCGCCGGAACTTTGCTCCGAAGTGTAACCGTTTGGTACACTAAGGTTTTGTGCAGTCGTACTAACGACCGTACCACAAGTGAGGCCATCGCACTCACTCGTAGTACATCCACACGCTTGTGGACGCTCCAAAACGTTCATCAGATGGCCATCTGATGAACAAGCGGCAGGCATCGTTACTGTTCGATGTTGCCAGTTTACCCGTGGTTCGTACCTTCTGAGCCACGGTATTCCAAGGATGACATCAAATTTGCCACCCAAATCCAATACGACAAAGTCATCATCATATCAGGTATCTTCTAGCGTATAGCGGATCTTCACTATACGCTTCATGACGGTTACGGATGCGCCTGTCGCAAGACGTACCGTCATCCTCGTAGGAGGTGTGTCACATTCACTGAACTTAAAGTGACCATCTTCTAGCGATTGGCGTTGCACAAAATTGTTGGACGCCCCGCAATCGACTAGAGCTCGAAGGGACAACTTACTCGTCACTTCGAGTTTCAAGGTAATGAGTGAGACCTCATTACCTAGAGCAGCAACGCACAACGTTTGTGTGTTGGGAGCAACCTTCATCAAGAGGCCTACAAATTCTCTTGACGTTGATGGACCAGTAGGGTGCTCCGCACCTACTGATCCTGTCCGTTTTTTGACGGTCCATCCTGTTGTTGCGTCTTTGCACCAACAGCGGACCCTCGTCCCTGCCCCTTTCTCATGGGTGGACGGTCACTACGCCCAGTGTCGCGAGACACTGGACGAGGGGCACTACACTCGTAAGCGTAGTGTCCTGTCTTTTGACATCTGTTGCATCTCTGCAACTTCTTGTAGCCTGTAGAGCTAGCCTTCTTGCTCTCTACATAACAGAGTTCCATCGGCTCTGGACCTCCGTTGTCATATCGTCTCGTTTGACGATATGATGTCGAGCTGGCGCGAGCCTGTCTCAGACTGAAGTCTTCCTACTCCGCAATGGAAATGGCTTGTTCTAGTGAATATAGTTCAAGCCGGAACAGGTGAGTCTTGACGGGACCATCCGCAAGACCCTGCATGAACACCGAAACCAACGTGTGTTCATCCACCGGATTGGAACTTATACAACTCGCGAGATGTCGTACATGTTGCGCGTAAGCGTGCACATCACGCTTACCCTGCTTGAGCTTCAAGAGTTCGGTTCGAGCCCTGAACTCAGCTCTAGGCGGTTCAAACGTTTGTCTGAGCCGCGACTTGAAGACTTCCAACGACCCAAACGCATATGGGTCGTGCAACTTGAGCCCCAAAGCCCAAGTCTTGGCACGTCCTGCCAGATTTGACTGGGCAAATGCAACTTGCATTTCCCCGTCGTCGATGCGACGCGCCCTTATGGCGTCATCCAATTCGACGAACCATCTCAAGAGGGAGTCCTCTTCGACTCCCCTATACTTGGAGATGTCAATCTTCAAGGTCTCGGGTCGACGCGAATGCATCGACCCACCAGCAGCAGCCTGCTGCTGTCTCAACAGTTCAAACTGTTGAGCACCCTGTTCTCTCAACAACTCTGCTTGTTGAGAACCTTGTTGGTGAAGCAAGGCTACTTTCTCGCGTTCAGCGTCAAGTTCATTTTGAATGAACTTGGCTATAGTAGCTTGTTGGGCATCTCTATTGAGAGCCTCTAGCATGACGCTAACAGCATGGATGCCCATGGTCGAACCCATTCGTTCAACCGCATCTCATTCGACATCGCTCAAATGGGAGTAGCCGTCACGCGTTGCGTGAAAGCTTTGGTCATCTTCATCATCCAACATATTCATGTTGGATGTGATCGCGGTCCTTGGACGGACTACGAAGTGCTACCAGGTGTAACGGGGCACCCTGAAGCTTGTACTGGTGACAGTACAAGCTACTTATTCTGATGACAGAATAAGGCGGTGCCTCGTAACTTCACGTACACTCGTACGTGCAGAGGAAGACGGTAAGAAGAAGCGAGTACTTGGTTAGAGTAAAAAGTAGAACTGTATTTATCATAGTTAATGTCTGCAATAAAACACTATTTATCTTCATCTAACTATGTCTAAATACAAATGTGTAAATCAATTATCTGCTCACCACTCATTGCGTGCGTCTGTCGTGGCGCGTCTTCGTTGGTTGATATAATGGCCTATATCAACCAATTAGGAACTACTTGGAAGTGCTACAGAATATTGTCCTTATGACAATATTCTGAGAATATAAGTCTTATAGTTATATTCTATTTACAATTTCTTATGAATTGTTATGTAACGATTCACCCCGTTACATCTATCGTACGTGCCGATGCATACGCGCCGACTTTCCAGTGGTAGCGAGGCTTTTTTCACGTGTTATCTGCCTGCGTGTTTGTTGTGAATGGCGATCGCCTCTCCGCTGATCATACCCAGCCTTTTTACGTCTTTCTAGATGCTCCGCGCTGAGTTGACATGTCCTCCGTCTTCGAGCTGACATGGACGTATCACGCACATCTGCTGGCCTGCTTGACCCGAGCATATGTAGTGTTCATGATCACTGAGATGACTCGATATTGAAGGTACTGTTCCCTGATTTTGACCTTCACCCTCATTTCTCATCATAGCCTCTGCATGAACACACATCGTCTTCCACCATCAGCTCGCAGCAGTTTCGCTTGGAACTGGACTGTCCAGAGGCACAGATGAGAAACGAATGGAACACTTAACTAGATGTACACGATACTGTTGACAAAGACCAATCGCGATTGGTCTTTGTCAACAGTATCGTGTACATCAGCCGACCAAATCTCGGCTGAAGAGAGTTGCGAAACCGGCATCAAAACCAAGCTACACCGCATCGGAAGAAAATGAACGTCAGCCGTTTAAATGTTGTGCTGGATCTCTTCCATGGGCTGCACACTGGTTGGACGCGCTGCTACAATCCCCTTAGCTAGGTAGCTAGCTAGTTGGGAACCCCCGTAGGTGAGTCGCCTTCGCCGCGTTGGACCCATCCTCAATAGAATCGACAAACGACGCCAGACGATCTCACCGTCGCTGACGCCGGACGATATCGCCGTCACTGTTTGTCGGTTAAGAGCACGATGTTCGTACTATTCTTGATCCAACGTGATCTGCTTTCAGATGTAGATGATGTAACATCGCACCTCGCACCAAACTCTCAACCAGCAACAGTCGCACTCGCCTGTCCGGTCGTTTCGAAGGCTCATTCATTTGATGTCAACAGGCGTGCGTTTCTTTAACTACCGACACCGAGTGCGACAGAAGTTCATCTCCCGGAAAACGGTGAACCTGCTTTTGATTCGATACGATCGACTCGAGGCCCGGTCCGGCTTGCACGTCTGCTTGCTTTTTATCATTCTGCAACTTGCCAAGACTTCCCAGCATCCCTCACCACCTCACTCGAAGATGAAACTCTCCATTTGCCTCGTTCTTGCTGCGGTCACAGCTACGACGATCTGTGTACAAGCTACGGATATCCGTCGGAACGAACTCCTTGATGGACTTGACGTGCTTTCTAATATCCTCACGGATAAGGACAGTCGGGTGTATGTCGAAGATGATGGACACGACCACCACCACCACTAGGACCACTTCGACCACCACATCGACTACTAGGCCTTCAGCTACGACCTATCTGCCAAGCTTTTCATGCGATCAAGGTCTCGGCGACCGCGATCACATTGAATGGAGTTGATGACGAGAGACAAGCTTATCCTGAACCTGTCCCACAAATCGGCTGTATCTGTTCAGACAGTTCAAACCGTAGGCGTGGATTCGTAGACTAGTGAAGGGGTAACGCGACATCAATGTAGCCAACCTTCAACTCGTTCAAAATCAATTCTGACTTCTTTATCCATTGACTTCTGTACTCTCGTGTAGCAATCAGCTATCGCAAAAGACAGTACGCCCATGTGCTAGACCCGACACATGAGGCTCACCTTGAGCTTCTGTATTCTTGCCTATCTATCTACTTGGGTAGTCTTCCCTTCGTGTATTCGAGAAACGAATCAGAGTTCCGACGACAATATCGGTGAGCGAGCTGGCATCAACATGAGTCCTGTACAGAATGTGATGCGTCAAGTGTTGCGGGATATCATTCGAATGTTGGCTTGAAGACCGACGGATCAGCAGATACGGATCACTATGTTCATCCGACAAGCCTGTATGGTTGTGAGCATGGTTGTCGTCTACGGCAGCACGTTGCATGACGAGACTCTCACGCGTGTCCGAAACGCGGTTTATGTGTCGCATGCCAGAGACGAAGTACGTAGCGTGTTTCGCTTTATTTCGTTCTTGACAGGCAACGAGTGTCAGCTAATATCTCGTGTCTGCGTCATCGAAACTGGCACCGTGCTGCTCGAAGACAATACGAATGGGTCATGTTATCCCCGCAAGGTTGCTGTTCCCTCGCGCACGCTACTTCATGTGTTGACGAGCGCAGTTGCTGCTCGGCATCATTGCGCTCCCTCATACTGTCACTGACAACCTGGTCTTTGCGCCCATCTACGACAATGTCGCCGCTTTCGGTGGGATGAGAGTTCCTTTCTATTCTGCTTGCAGTGCAGTAACAAGGCATTTGTGGGAGTGCCTACTGCATGAAACGAGGAATCCACGCCTGGCTTCTTCGTCACGATTCAGAGGCATGCGGAAAACTACGTGCAATACGTGATCTTGAAAAACAGTTCTCTGGAGGACAAAATTGCTGGCACGAAAATGACGTGCAGGTTGTGACTGAACAGCTATGATACCAACAAACTTGCACTCGACTGTGCCATCGGGTATTGCAAGCAGATGAACAAGCATCATTCACAAGCCGGACGCCTCGTGAGGCGCTCATTCGTTTGGCGCATTCTTTTTGCAGCCATGCGTCTACAACACGCTTGCCTGCCAGAAAGAGTACCATGGAGCAAATGAGCCGTTGGCCTACTTGCAAGACAATGCATACCAGGCAGGCAAATAAAGCACTGAAAGATCTGGTGAGATGGTGGCTGATCCGAGTGTCAGCCTGCAACTGATAGACAAGCCGTCTGGATGCTTACTTGGCTATGCTTCATCATAGGGTATGTCCACAAGATGGCTGACATCGCACACTTACGACAAGTTGTTCGGTACACTTGCCATCGAGTAACGTGTCTCATCTGCTTCGTGGTTCGATCGGGTACTTGCTGTTGTGGAAGTGTTTTACGGTGAGTCGACTTTTGGTACTGTATCAAGTCATGCATTCCAGAGCGAAAACACTATCTAATCGTCGCCCGAGGTTCTGTGGATCAGCACAACACCACGACGTGGGAGTAAGAGGGTTTTTGGGTGGTTTGGTTGGTACAGGAGGAGTGTTGTACACCACTTTCCTCTACTGTCGGAGGCACTTTGAAGAACAGTCAAGCTCACAATACATGTGCCCGTCGTGAGAGGGCCAGGTATCGGAGGATACATGGAAGTCCACAGCACAATGTCGAATGGTACAAACCGACCTGTAAACACCCGATGCTGGATCTGCTGGAGATGGTGTCTCAAAACAAAGAACACGCTGCTGGCCAATCAAGCAGAGCTAGTATCCACTCCGGCAGTGATTGCGTTGCATTGACGTATGCTTGTTTACAGCTTTCTGCGCATACATCAATTGAAGAGAGTTGCGAAACCGGCTTCAATACCAAGCCGCACCGCATCAGAAAAAGTGAACGTCAGCCATTCACATGTTGTGCCGGATCTCTTCCATGGGCTGCACAGTGGTTGGACGCGCTACTACAATCCCCTTAGCTTGCGAGGTAGCTAGATAGCTGGATACCTCCGCGGGTGAGTCGCCTTCGCCAGGTTGGACCTATCCTCAATAGAATTGACAAACGACACCAGACGATATCGCCGTCACTGTTTGTCGGTAAAGAGCACGATGTTCGTACTATTCTTGATCCAACGTGACCTGCTTTCAGATGTAGATGATGTAACATCGCACCTCGCACCAAACTCTCAGCCAGGAACAGTCGCACTCGCCTGTCCGGTCGTTTCGAAGGCTCATTCATTTGATGTCAACAGGCGTGCGTTTCTTTAACTACCGAAACCGGGTGCAACAGAAGTTCATCTCCCGGAAAACGTGGAACCTGCTTTTGATTCGATACGATCGACTCGAGGCCCGGTCCGGCTTGCACGTCTGCTTGCTTTTTATCATTCTGCAACTTGCCAAGACTTCCCAGCATCCCTCACCACCTTCACTCGAAGATGAAACTCTCCATTTGCCTCCTTCTTGCTGCGGTCACAGCTACGACGATCTGTGTACAAGCTACGGATATCCGTCGGAACGAACTCCTTGATGGACTTGACGTGCTTTCTAATATCCTCACGGATAAGGACAGTCGGGTGTATGTCGAAGATGATGGACACGACCACCACCACCACTAGGACCACTTCGACCACCACATCGACTACTAGGCCTTCAGCTACGACCTATCTGCCAAGCTTTTCATGCGATCAAGGTCTCGGCGACCGCGATCACATTGAATGGAGTTGATGACGAGAGACAAGCTTATCCTGAACCTGTCCCACAAATCGGCTGTATCTGTTCAGACAGTTCAAACCGTAGGCGTGGATTCGTAGACTAGTGAAGGGGTAACGCGACATCAATGTAGCCAACCTTCAACTCGTTCAAAATCAATTCTGACTTCTTTATCCACTGACTTCTGTTCTCCCGTGTAGCAATCAGCTATCGCAAAAGGCAGTACGCCCATGTGCTAGACCCGACACATGAGGCTCACCTTGATCTTCTGTATTGTTGTATATCTATCTACTTGGGTAGTCCTCCCTTCGTGTATTCGAGAAATGAATCAGAGTTCCGACGACAATATCGGTGAGCGAGCTGGCATCAACATGAGTCCTGTACTGGATATGATGTGCCAAGCATTGCGGGATATCATTCGAATGTTGGCTTGAAGACCGACGGATCAGCAGATACGGATCACTATGTTCATCCGACAAGCCTGTATGGTTGTGAGCATGGTTGTCGTCTACGGCAGCACGTTGCATGACGAGGCTCTCACGCGTGTCCGAAACGCGGTTTATGTGTCGCATGCCAGAGACGAAGTACGTAGCGTGTTTCGCTTTATTTCTTTCTTTGACAGGCAACGAGTGTCAGCTAATATCTCGTGTCTGCGTCATCGAAACTGGCACCGTGCTGCTCGAAGACAATACGAATGGGTCATGCTATCCCCGCAAGGTTGCTGTTCCCTCGCGCACGCTACTTCATGCGTTGACGAGTGCAGTTACTGCTCAGCATCATTGCGCTCCCCCGTACTGTCACTGACAACCTGGTCCTTGCGTCCATTATCGACAACGTCGCCGCTTTCGGTGGGATGCGAGTTCCTTTCTATTCTTCTTGCAGTGCAGTAACAAGACATTTACGGGAGTGCCTACTGCATGAAACGAGGAGTCCACACACTGGCTTCTTCGTCACGATTCAGTGGCATGCGGAAAACTACGTGCAATACGTGATCTTGAAAAACAGTTCTCTGGAGGACAAAATTGCTGGCACGAAAATGACGTGCAGGTTGTGACTGAACAGCTATGATACCAACAAACTTGCACTCGGCTGTATCATCGGGTATTGCAAGCAGATGAACACAGATCATTCACAAGTCGGACGCCTCGTGAGGCGCTCATTCGTTTTGGCGCATTCTTTTAGCAGCTACGCGCCTGCAAACATGCTTGCGTGCCAGAAAGAGTACCATGGAGCAAATGAGCCGTTGGCCTACTTGCAAGACAATGCATACCAGGCAGGCAAATGAAGCACCGAAAGATCTGGTGAGATGGTGGCTGATCCGAGTGTCAGCCTGCAACTCACGGACAAGCCGTCTGGATGCTTACTTGGCTATGCTTCATCATAGGGTCTGTCCACAAGATGGCTGACATCGCACACTTACGACAAGTTGTTCGGAACACTTGCCATCGAGTACGTGTCTCATCTGCTTCATGGTTCGATCGGGTACTTGCTGTTGTGGAAGTGTTTTATGGTGAGTCGACTTTTGGTACTGTATCAAGTCATGCATTCCAGAGCGAAAACACTATCTAATCGTCGCCCGAGGTTCTGTGGATCAGCACAACACCACGACGTGGAAGCAAGAGGGTTTTTGGGTGGTTTGGTTGGTACAGGAGGAGTGTTGTAAACCACTTTCCTCTACGGTCGGAGGCACTTTGAAAAACAGTCAAGCTCACAATACATGTGCTCGTCGTGAGAGGGCCAGGTATCGGAGGATACATGGAAGTCCACAGCACAATGCGGAACGGTACAAACCGACCTGTAAACACACGATGCTGGATCTGCTGGAGATGGTGTCTCAAAACAAAGAACACGCTGCTGGCCAATCAAGCAGATTTAGTATCCACTCCGGCAGTGATTGCGTTGCATTGACGTATGCTTGTTTACAGCTTTCTGCGCATACATCAATTGAAGAGAGTTGCGAAACCGGCTTCAATACCAAGCTGCACCGCATCAGAAAAAAATGAACGTCAGCCATTTACATGTTGTGCCGGATCTCTTCCATGGGCTGCACACTGGTTGGAAGCGCTGCTACAACCCCCTTAGCTTGCGAGGTAGCTAGATAGCTGGATACCTCCGCGGGTGAGTTGCCTTCGCCAGGTTGGACCTATCCTCAACAGAATTGACAAACGACGCCAGACGATATCGCCGTCACTGTTTGTCGGTAAAGAGCACGATGTTCGTACTATTCTTGATCCAACGTGACCTGCTTTCAGATGTAGATGATGTAACATCGCACCTCGCACCAAACTCTCAGCCAGGAACAGTCGCACTCGCCTGTCCGGTCGTTTCGAAGGCTCATTCATTTGATGTCAACAGGCGTGCGTTTCTTTCAACTACCGAAACCGGGTGCGACAGAAGTTCATCTCCCGGAAAACGGGGAACCTGCTTTTGATTCGATACGATCGACTCGAGGCCCGGTCCGGCTTGCACGTCTGCTTGCTTTTTATCATTCTGCAACTTGCCAAGACTTCCCAGCATCCCTCACCACCTTCACTCGAAGATGAAACTCTCCATTTGCCTCCTTCTTGCTGCGGTCACAGCTACGACGATCTGTGTACAAGCTACGGATATCCGTCGGAACGAACTCCTTGATGGACTTGACGTGCTTTCTAATATCCTCACGGATAAGGACAGTCGGGTGTATGTCGAAGATGATGGACACGACCACCACCACCACTAGGACCACTTCGACCACCACATCGACTACTAGGCCTTCAGCTCACGACCTATCTGCCAAGCTTTTCATGCGATCAAGGTCTCGGCGACCGCGATCACATTGAATGGAGTTGATGACGAGAGACAAGCTTATCCTGAACCTGTCCCACAAATCGGCTGTATCTGTTCAGACAGTTCAAGCCGTAGGCGTGGATTCGTAGACTAGTGAAGGGGTAACGCGACATCAATGTAGCCAACCTTCAACTCGTTCAAAATCAATTCTGACTTCTTTATCCACTGACTTCTGTTCTCCCGTGTAGCAATCAGCTATCGCAAAAGACAGTACGCCCATGTGCTAGACCCGACACATGAGGCTCACCTTGATCTTCTGTATTCTTGCCTTCTCCCTCTTTATATCTATCTACTTGGGTAGTCTTCCCTTCGTGTGTTCGAGAAATAAATCAGAGTTCCGACGACAATATCGGTGAGCGAGCTGGCATCAACATGAGTCCTGTACTGGATATGATGCGCCAAGCATTGCGGGATATCATTCGAATGTTGGCTTGAAGACCGACGGATCAGCAGATACGGATCACCTATGTTCATCCGACAAGCCTGTATGGTTGTGAGCATGGTTGTCGTCTACGGCAGCACGTTGCATGACGAGACTCTCACGCGTGTCCGAAACACGGTTTATGTGTCGCATGCCAGAGACGAAGTACGTAGCGTGTTTCGCTTTATTTCGTTCTTTGACAGGCAACGAGTGTCAGCTAATATCTCGTGTCTGCATCATCGAAACTGGCACCACGCTGCTCGAAGACGATACGAATGGGTCATGCTATCCCCACAACAAGGTTGGTGCTGTTCCCACGTTCGCGCACGCTACTTCATGCGTTGGCGAGTGCAGTTACTACTCGGCATCATTGCGCTCCCTCGTACTGTCACTGACAACCTGGTCCTTGCGTCCATTATCGACAATGTCGCCGCTTTCGGTGGGATGAGAGTTCCTTTCTATTCTGCTTGCAGTGCAGTAACAAGACATTTACATGAGTGCCTACTGCATGAAACGAGGAGTCCACACACTGGCTTCTTCGTCACGATTCAGAGGCATGCGGAAAACTACGTGCAATTCGTGATCTTGAAAAGCAATTCGCTGGAGGACAAAATTGCTGGTACGAAAATGACGTGCTGGTTGTGACTGAACAGCTATGATACCAACAAACTTGCACTCAGCTGTATCAGCGGGTATTGCGAGCAGATGAACATAGCATCATTCAAAAGTCGGACGCCTCGTGAGGCGCTCATTCGTTTTGGCGCATTCTTTTTGCAGCTATGCGTCTACAACATGCTTGCCTGCCAGAAAGAGTACCAAGGAGCAAATGAGCCGTTGGCCATACTTGCAAGACAATGCATACCAGACGGCAAATAAAGCACCGAAAGATCTGGTGAGATGGTGGCTGATCCGAGTGTCAGCCTGCAACTGATAGACAAGCCGTCTGGATGCTTACTTGGCTATGCTTCATCATAGGGTCTGTCCACAAGATGGCTGACATCGCACACTTACGACAAGTTGTTCGGAACACTTGTCATCGAGTAACGTGTCTTATCTACTTCATGGTTCGATCGGGTACTTGCTGTTGCGGAAGTGTTTTATGGTGAGTCGACTTTTGGTACTGTATCAAGTCATGCATTCCAGAGCGGTAACACTATCTCATCATCGCCCACGGTTCTGTGGATCAGCACAACACCACGACGTGGGAGCAAGAGGGTTTTTGGGTGGTTTGGTTGGTACAGGAGGAGTGTTGTAAACCACTTTCCTCTACTGTCGGAGGCGCTTCGAAGAACAGTCAAGCTCACAGTACATATGCTCGTCGTGAGGGTGGCCGGTATCGGAGGATACGCGGAAGTCCATAGCACAATGTCGAACGGTACAAACCGACCTGTAAACACACGATGCTGGATCTGCTGGAGATGGTGTCCTGAAACAAAGAACGCGCTGCTGGCCAATCAAGCAGAGCTAGTATCCACTTCGGCAGTGATTGCGTTGCATTGACGTATGCTTGTTTACAGCTTTCCGCGCACACCTCAATTGAAGAGAGTTGCGAAACCGGCGTCAATGCCAAGCCGCACCGCATCAGAAAAAATTAACGTCAGCCATTCACATGTTGTGCTGGATCGCTTCCATGGGCTGCACACTGGTTGGACGCGCTGCTACAAGTTCCTTAGCTTGCGAGGTAGCTAGATAGCTGGATACCTCCGCGGGTGAGTCGCCTTCGCCAGGTTGGACCTATCCTCAATAGAATTGACAAACGACGCCAGACGATATCGCCGCCACCGACACCAGACGATATCGCCGTCACTGTTTGCCGGTAAAGAGCACGATGTTCGTACTATTTTTGATCCAACGTGACCTGCTTTCAGATGTAGATGATGAAACGTCGCATCTCGCACCGAAACCTCAGCCAGCAACAGTCGCATTCGTCTGTCCGGTCGTTTCGAAGGCTCATTCATTTGATGTCAACAGGCGTGCGTTTCTTTCACAACCGACACCGGGTGCGACAGAAGTTCATCTCACAGAAAACGGTAAACCTGCTTTTGATTCGATACGATTGACTCGAGGCCCGGTCCGGCTTGCACGTCTGCTTGCTTTTTATCATTCTGCAACTTGCCAAGACTTCCCAGCATCCCTCACCACCTTCACTCTAAGATGAAACTCTCCATTTGCCTCCTACTTGCTGCGGTCACAGCTACGACGATCTGTGTACAAGCAACGGATACCCGTCCGAACGAACTTCTTGATGGACTTGACGTGCTTTCTCATATCCTCACGGATAAGGACAGTCGGGTGTATGTCGAAGATGATGGACATGACCACCACCACCACCCTAGGACCACTTCGACCACCACAGCGACTACTAGGCCTTCAGCTCAGACCTATCTGCCAAGCTTTTCATGCGATCAAGGTCTCGGCGACCGCGATGACATTGAACGGAGTTGATGACGAGAGACAAGCTTGTCCTGAACCTGTCCCACGAATCGACTGTATCTGTTCAAACAGTTCAAGCCGTAGGCGTGGATTCGTAGACTAGTGAAGGGGTAACGCGACATCAATGTAGCCAACCTTCAACTCGTTCAAAATCAATTCTGACTTCTTTATCCATTGACTTCTGTACTCTCGTGTAGCAATCAGCTATCGCAAAAGACAGTACGCCCATGTGCTAGACCCGACACATGAGGCTCACCTTGAGCTTCTGTATTCTTGCCTATCTATCTATCTCTCTATCTATCTATCTCTCTCTATCTATCTATCTATCTGGGTAGTCTTTCCTTCGTGTGTTCGAGAAATAAATCAGAGTTCCGACGACAATATCGGTGAGCGAGCCGGCATCAACGTGAGTCCTGTACTGGATATGATGCGCCAAGCATTGCGGGATTTCATTCGAATGTAGGCTTGAAGACCGACGGATCAGCAGATACGATACGGATCACACTACGTTCATCCGACAAGCCTGCATGGTTGTGAGCATGGTTGTCGACTACGGCAGCACGTTGTATGACGAGACTCTCACGCGTGTCCGAAACACGGTTTATGTGTCGCATGCCAGAGACGAAGTACATAGCGTGTTTCGCTTTATTTCGTACTTAACAAGCAACGAGTGTCAGCTAATATCTCGTGTCTGCATCATCGAAACTGGTACCACGCTGCTCGAAGACGATACGAATGGGTCATGTTATCCCCACAACAAGGTTGGTGCGGTTCCCACGATGTTCGTGCGCGCTACTTCATGCGTTGGCGAGTGCAGTCACTACTCGGCATCATTGCGCTCCCTCGTACTGTCACTGACAACCTGGTCCTTGCGTCCATTATCGACAATGTCGCCGCTTTCGGTGGGACGAGAGTTCCTTTCTATTCTGCTTGCAGTGCAGTAACAAGACACTTACATGAGTGCCTACTGCATGAAGCGAGGAGTCCACACACTGGCTTCTTCGTCACGATTCAGAGGCATGGGGAAAACTACGTGCAATTCGTGATCTTGAAGAGCAATTCGCTGGAGGACAAAATTGCTGGTACGAAGATGACGTGCTTGTTGTGACCGAACAGCTACGATACCAACCTTGCACTCAGCTGTATCAGCGAGTATTGCGAGCAGATGAACATGCATCATTCTAAAGTCGGACGCCTCGTGAGGCGCTCATTCGGTTGGCGCATTCTTTTTGCAGCCATGCGTCTACAACATGCTTGCGTGCCAGAAAGACTACCAAGGAGCAAATGAGCCGCTGGCCATACTTGCAAGACAATGCAGACCAGACGACAAATGAAGCACCGAAAGATCTGGTGAGATGGTGGCTGATCCGAGTGTCAGCCTGCAACTGATAGACAAGCCGTCTGGATGCTTACTTGGCTATGCTTCATCATAGGGTCTGTCCACAAGATGACTGACATCGCACACTTACAACAAGTTGTTCGGAACACTTGTCATCGAGTAACGTGTCTTATCTGCTTCATGGTTCGATCGGGTACTTGCTGTTGTGGAAGTGTTTTATGGTGAGTCGATTTTGGTACTGTATCAAGTCATGCATTCCAGAGCGGTGACACTATCTCATCATCGTCACGGTTCTGTGGATCAGCACAACACCACGACGTGGGAGCAAGATGGTTTTTGGGTGGTTTGGTTGGTACAGGAGGAGTGTTGTACACCACTTTCCTCTACTGTCGGAGGCGCTTCGAAGAACAGTCAAGCTCACAGTACATATGCTCGTCGTGAGGGTGGCCGGTATCGGAGGATACGCGGAAGTCCATAGCACAATGTCGAACGGTACAAACCGACCTGTAAACACACGATGCTGGATCTGCTGGAGATGGTGTCCTGAAACAAAGAACGCGCTGCTGGCCAATCAAGCAGAGCTAGTATCCACTTCGGCAGTGATTGCGTTGCATTGACGTATGCTTGTTTACAGCTTTCCGCGCACACCTCAATTGAAGAGAGTTGCGAAACCGGCGTCAATGCCAAGCCGCACCGCATCAGAAAAAGTGAACGTCAGCCATTCACATGTTGTGCCGGATCTCTTCCATGGGCTGCACAGTGGTTGGACGCGCTGCTACAATCCCCTTAGCTCGAGGTAGCTAGCTAGTTGGGAACCCTCCGCGGGTGAGTCGCCTTCGCCAGGTTGGACCTATCCTCAATAGAATTGACAAACGACGCCAGACGATATCGCCGCCACCGACACCAGACGATATCGCCGTCACTGTTTGCCGGTAAAGAGCACGATGTTCGTACTATTTTTGATCCAACGTGACCTGCTTTCAGATGTAGATGATGAAACGTCGCATCTCGCACCGAAACTCTCAGCCAGCAACAGTCGCATTCGTCTGTCCGGTCGTTTCGAAGGCTCATTCATTTGATGTCAACAGGCGTGCGTTTCTTTCACAACCGACACCGGGTGCGACAGAAGTTCATCTCACAGAAAACGGTAAACCTGCTTTTGATTCGATACGATTGACTCGAGGCCCGGTCCGGCTTGCACGTCTGCTTGCTTTTTATCATTCTGCAACTTGCCAAGACTTCCCAGCATCCCTCACCACCTTCACTCTAAGATGAAACTCTCCATTTGCCTCCTACTCGCTGCGGTCACAGCTACGACGATCTGTGTACAAGCAACGGATACCCGTCCGAACGAACTTCTTGATGGACTTGACGTGCTTTCTCATATCCTCACGGATAAGGACAGTCGGGTGTATGTCGAAGATGATGGACATGACCACCACCACCACCACTTCGACCACTAGGACCACTTCGACCACCACAGTGACTACTAGGCCTTCGGCTCAGACCTATCTGCCAAGCTTTTCATGCGATCAAAGTCTCGGCGACCGCGATGACATTGAACGGAGTTGATGACGAGAGACAAGCTTGTCCTGAACCTGTCCCACGAATCGACTGTATCTGTTCAAGCAGTTCAAGCCGTAGGCGTGGATTCGTAGACTAGTGAAGGGGTAACGCGACATCAATGTAGCCAACCTTCAACTCGTTCAAAATCAATTCTGACTTCTTTATCCATTGACTTCTGTACTCTCGTGTAGCAATCAGCTATCGCAAAAGACAGTACGCCCATGTGCTAGACCCGACACATGAGGCTCACCTTGAGCTTCTGTATTCTTGCCTATCTATCTATCTATCTATCTATCTATCTATCTCTCCTCCTATCTATCTGGGTAGTCTTTCCTTCGTGTGTTCGAGAAATAAATCAGAGTTCCGACGACAATATCGGTGAGCGAGCCAGCATCCACGTGAGTCCTGTACTGGATATGATGCGCCAAGCATTGCGGGATTTCATTCGAATGTAGGCTTGAAGACCGACGGATCAGCAGATACGATACGGATCACGACGTTCATCCGACAAGCCTGCATGGTTGTGAGCATGGTTGTCGACTACAGCAGCACGTTGTATGACGAGACTCTCACGCGTGCCCGAAACACGGTTTATGTGTCGCATACCAGAGACGAAGTACATAGCGTGTTTCGCTTTATTTCGTCCTTGACAAGCAACGAGTGTCAGCTAATATCTCGTGTCTGCATCATCGAAACTGGTACCACGCTGCTCGAAGACGATACGAATGGGTCATGTTATCCCCACAACAAGGTTGGTGCGGTTCCCACGATGTTCGTGCGCGCTACTTCATGCGTTGGCGAGTGCAGTCACTACTCGGCATCATTGCGCTCCCTCGTACTGTCACTGACAACCTGGTCCTTGCGTCCATTATCGACAATGTCGCCGCTTTCGGTGGGACGAGAGTTCCTTTCTATTCTGCTTGCAGTGCAGTAACAAGACATTTATATGAGTGCCTACTGCATGAAGCGAGGAGTCCACACACTGGCTTCTTCGTCACGATTCAGAGGCATGGGGAAAACTACGTGCAATTCGTGATCTTGAAGAGCAATTCGCTGGAGGACAAAATTGCTGGTACGAAAATGACGTGCTTGTTGTGACCGAACAGCTACGATACCAACCTTGCACTCAGCTGTATCAGCGAGTATTGCGAGCAGATGAACATGCATCATTCTAAAATCGGACGCCTCGTGAGGCGCTCATTCGTTTGGCGCATTCTTTTTGCAGCCATGCGTCTACAACATGCTTGCGTGCCAGAAAGACTACCAAGGAGCAAATGAGCCGCTGGCCATACTTGCAAGACAATGCAGACCAGACGGACAAATGAAGCACCGAAAGATCTGGTGAGATGGTGGCTGATCCGAGTGTCAGCCTGCAACTGATAGACAAGCCGTCTGGATGCTTACTTGGCTATGCTTCATCATAGGGTCTGTCCACAAGATGACTGACATCGCACACTTACAACAAGTTGTTCGGAACACTTGTCATCGAGTAACGTGTCTTATCTGCTTCATGGTTCGATCGGGTACTTGCTGTTGTGGAAGTGTTTTATGGTGAGTCGATTTTTGGTACTGTATCAAGTCATGCATTCCACAGCGGTGACACTATCTCATCATCGCCACGGTTCTGTGGATCAGCACAACACCACGACGTGGGAGCAAGATGGTTTTTGGGTGGTTTGGTTGGTACAGGAGGAGTGTTGTACACCACTTTCCTCTACTGTCGGAGGCGCTTCGAAGAACAGTCAAGCTCACAGTACATATGCTCGTCGTGAGGGTGGCCGGTATCGGAGGATACGCGGAAGTCCATCGCACAATGTCGAACGGCACAAACCGACCTGTGAACACACGATGCTGGATCTGCTGGAGATGGTGTCCTGAAACAAAGAACGCGCTGCTGGCCAATCAAGCAGAGCTAGTATCCACTTCGGCAGTGATTGCGTTGCATTGACGTATGCTTGTTTACAGCTTTCCGCGCACACCTCAATCGAAGAGAGTTGCGAAACCGGCGTCAATGCCAAGCCGCACCGCATCAGAAAAAATTAACGTCAGCCATTCACATGTTGTGCCGGATCTCTTCCATGGGCTGCACAGTGGTTGGACGCGCTGCTACAATCCCCTTAGCTAGGTAGCTAGCTAGTTGGGAACCCTCGCAGGCGAGTCGCCTTCGCCAGGTTGGACCTATCCTCAATAGAATTGACAAACGACGCCAGACGATATCGCCGCCACCGACACCAGACGATATCGCCGTCACTGTTTGCCGGTAAAGAGCACGATGTTCGTACTATTTTTGATCCAACGTGACCTGCTTTCAGATGTAGATGATGAAACGTCGCATCTCGCACCGAAACCTCAGCCAGCAACAGTCGCATTCGTCTGTCCGGTCGTTTCGAAGGCTCATTCATTTGATGTCAACAGGCGTGCGTTTCTTTCACAACCGACACCGGGTGCGACAGAAGTTCATCTCACAGAAAACGGTAAACCTGCTTTTGATTCGATACGATTGACTCGAGGCCCGGTCCGGCTTGCACGTCTGCTTGCTTTTTATCATTCTGCAACTTGCCAAGACTTCCCAGCATCCCTCACCACCTTCACTCTAAGATGAAACTCTCCATTTGCCTCCTACTCGCTGCGGTCACAGCTACGACGATCTGTGTACAAGCAACGGATACCCGTCCGAACGAACTTCTTGATGGACTTGACGTGCTTTCTCATATCCTCACGGATAAGGACAGTCGGGTGTATGTCGAAGATGATGGACATGACCACCACCACCACCACTTCGACCACTTCGACCACCACAACCACCACATCGACTACTAGGCCTTCGGCTCAGACCTATCTGCCAAGCTTTTCATGCGATCAAAGTCTCGGCGACCGCGATGACATTGAACGGAGTTGATGACGAGAGACAAGCTTGTCCTGAACCTGTCCCACGAATCGACTGTATCTGTTCAAACAGTTCAAGCCGTAGGCGTGGATTCGTAGACTAGTGAAGGGGTAACGCGACATCAATGTAGCCAACCTTCAACTCGTTCAAAATCACTTCTGACTTCTTTATCCATTGACTTCTGTACTCTCGTGTAGCAATCATCTATCGCAAAAGACAGTACGCCCATGTGCTAGACCCGACACATGAGGCTCACCTTGAGCTTCTGTATTCTTGCCTATCTATCTATCTATCTATCTATCTATCTATCTATCTATCTGGGTAGTCTTTCCTTCGTGTGTTCGAGAAATAAATCAGAGTTCCGACGACAATATCGGTGAGCGAGCCGGCATCAACGTGAGTCCTGTACTGGATATGATGCGCCAAGCATTGCGGGATTTCATTCGAATGTAGGCTTGAAGACCGACGGATCAGCAGATACGATACGGATCACGCCAGTCATCCGACAAGCCTGCATGGTTGTGAGCATGGTTGTCGACTACGGCAGCACGTTGTATGACGAGACTCTCACGCGTGTCCGAAACACGGTTTATGTGTCGCATGCCAGAGACGAAGTACATAGCGTGTTTCGCTTTATTTCGTACTTGACAAGCAACGAGTGTCAGCTAATATCTCGTGTCTGCATCATCGAAACTGGTACCACGCTGCTCGAAGACGATACGAATGGGTCATGTTATCCCCACAACAAGGTTGGTGCGGTTCCCACGATGTTCGTGCGCGCTACTTCATGCGTTGGCGAGTGCAGTCACTACTCGGCATCATTGCGCTCCCTCGTACTGTCACTGACAACCTGGTCCTTGCGTCCATTATCGACAATGTCGCCGCTTTCGGTGGGACGAGAGTTCCTTTCTATTCTGCTTGCAGTGCAGTAACAAGACACTTACATGAGTGCCTACTGCATGAAACGAGGAGTCCACACACTGGCTTCTTCGTCACGATTCAGAGGCATGCGGAAAACTACGTGCAATTCGTGATCTTGAAGAAGCAATTCGCTGGAGGACAAAATTGCTGGTACGAAAATGACGTGCTTGTTGTGACCGAACAGCTACGATACCAACCTTGCACTCAGCTGTATCAGCGAGTATTGCGAGCAGATGAACATGCATCATTCTAAAATCGGACGCCTCGTGAGGCGCTCATTCGTTTGGCGCATTCTTTTTGCAGCCATGCGTCTACAACATGCATGCGTGCCAGAAAGACTACCAAGGAGCAAATGAGCCGTTGGCCATACTTGCAAGACAATGCAGACCAGACGGACAAATGAAGCACCGAAAGATCTGGTGAGATGGTGGCTGATCCGAGTGTCAGCCTGCAACTGATAGACAAGCCGTCTGGATGCTTACTTGGCTATGCTTCATCATAGGGTCTGTCCACAAGATGACTGACATCGCACACTTACAACAAGTTGTTCGGAACACTTGTCATCGAGTAACGTGTCTTATCTGCTTCATGGTTCGATCGGGTACTTGCTGTTGTGGAAGTGTTTTATGGTGAGTCGATTTTTGGTACTGTATCAAGTCATGCATTCCACAGCGGTGACACTATCTCATCATCGCCACGGTTCTGTGGATCAGCACAACACCACGACGTGGGAGCAAGATGGTTTTTGGGTGGTTTGGTTGGTACAGGAGGAGTGTTGTACACCACTTTCCTCTACTGTCGGAGGCGCTTCGAAGAACAGTCAAGCTCACAGTACATATGCTCGTCGTGAGGGTGGCCGGTATCGGAGGATACGCGGAAGTCCATCGCACAATGTCGAACGGCACAAACCGACCTGTAAACACACGATGCTGGATCTGCTGGAGATGGTGTCCTGAAACAAAGAACGCGCTGCTGGCCAATCAAGCAGAGCTAGTATCCACTTCGGCAGTGATTGCGTTGCATTGACGTATGCTTGTTTACAGCTTTCCGCGCACACCTCAATCGAAGAGAGTTGCGAAACCGGCGTCAATGCCAAGCCGCACCGCATCAGAAAAAAATTAACGTCAGCCATTCACATGTTGTGCCGGATCTCTTCCATGGGCTGCACACTGGTTGGACGCGCTGCTACAATCCCCTTAGCTAGGTAGCTAGCTAGTTGGGAACCCTCGCAGGCGAGTCGCCTTCGCCAGGTTGGACCTATCCTCAATAGAATTGACAAACGACGCCAGACGATATCGCCGCCACCGACACCAGACGATATCGCCGTCACTGTTTGCCGGTAAAGAGCACGATGTTCGTACTATTTTTGATCCAACGTGACCTGCTTTCAGATGTAGATGATGAAACGTCGCATCTCGCACCGAAACTCTCAGCCAGCAACAGTCGCATTCGTCTGTCCGGTCGTTTCGAAGGCTCATTCATTTGATGTCAACAGGCGTGCGTTTCTTTCACAACCGACACCGGGTGCGACAGAAGTTCATCTCACAGAAAACGGTAAACCTGCTTTTGATTCGATACGATTGACTCGAGGCCCGGTCCGGCTTGCACGTCTGCTTGCTTTTTATCATTCTGCAACTTGCCAAGACTTCCCAGCATCCCTCACCACCTTCACTCTAAGATGAAACTCTCCATTTGCCTCCTACTCGCTGCGGTCACAGCTACGACGATCTGTGTACAAGCAACGGATACCCGTCCGAACGAACTTCTTGATGGACTTGACGTGCTTTCTCATATCCTCACGGATAAGGACAGTCGGGTGTATGTCGAAGATGATGGACATGACCACCACCACCACTACCGACCACTTCGACCACCACAACGACCACATCGACTACTAGGCCTTCGGCTCAGACCTATCTGCCAAGCTTTTCATGCGATCAAAGTCTCGGCGACCGCGATGACATTGAACGGAGTTGATGACGAGAGACAAGCTTGTCCTGAACCTGTCCCACGAATCGACTGTATCTGTTCAAGCAGTTCAAGCCGTAGGCGTGGATTCGTAGACTAGTGAAGGGGTAACGCGACATCAATGTAGCCAACCTTCAACTCGTTTAAAATCAATTCTGACTTCTTTATCCATTGACTTCTGTACTCTCGTGTAGCAATCATCTATCGCAAAAGACAGTACGCCCATGTGCTAGACCCGACACATGAGGCTCACCTTGAGCTTCTGTATTCTTGCCTATCTATCTATCTATCTGTCTGGGTAGTCTTCCCTTCGTGTGTTCGAGAAATAAATCAGAGTTCCGACGACAATATCGGTGAGCGAGCCGGCATCAACGTGAGTCCTGTACTGGATATGATGCGCCAAGCATTGCGGGATTTCATTCGAATGTAGGCTTGAAGACCGACGGATCAGCAGATACGATACGGATCACGCCAGTCATCCGACAAGCCTGCATGGTTGTGAGCATGGTTGTCGACTACGGCAGCACGTTGTATGACGAGACTCTCACGCGTGTCCGAAACACGGTTTATGTGTCGCATGCCAGAGACGAAGTACATAGCGTGTTTCGCTTATTTCGTACTTGACAAGCAACGAGTGTCAGCTAATATCTCGTGTCTGCATCATCGAAACTGGTACCACGCTGCTCGAAGACGATACGAATGGGTCATGTTATCCCCACAACAAGGTTGGTGCGGTTCCCACGATGTTCGTGCGCGCTACTTCATGCGTTGGCGAGTGCAGTCACTACTCGGCATCATTGCGCTCCCTCGTACTGTCACTGACAACCTGGTCCTTGCGTCCATTATCGACAATGTCGCCGCTTTCGGTGGGACGAGAGTTCCTTTCTATTCTGCTTGCAGTGCAGTAACAAGACACTTACATGAGTGCCTACTGCATGAAACGAGGAGTCCACACACTGGCTTCTTCGTCACGATTCAGAGGCATGCGGAAAACTACGTGCAATTCGTGATCTTGAAAAGCAATTCGCTGGAGGACAAAATTGCTGGTACGAAAATGACGTGCTTGTTGTGACCGAACAGCTACGATACCAACCTTGCACTCAGCTGTATCAGCGAGTATTGCGAGCAGATGAACATGCATCATTCTAAAATCGGACGCCTCGTGAGGCGCTCATTCGTTTGGCGCATTCTTTTTGCAGCCATGCGTCTACAACATGCTTGCGTGCCAGAGAGACTACCAAGGAGCAAATGAGCCGTTGGCCATACTTGCAAGACAATGCAGACCAGACGGACAAATGAAGCACCGAAAGATCTGGTGAGATGGTGGCTGATCCGAGTGTCAGCCTGCAACTGATAGACAAGCCGTCTGGATGCTTACTTGGCTATGCTTCATCATAGGGTCTGTCCACAAGATGACTGACATCGCACACTTACAACAAGTTGTTCGGAACACTTGTCATCGAGTAACGTGTCTTATCTGCTTCATGGTTCGATCGGGTACTTGCTGTTGTGGAAGTGTTTTATGGTGAGTCGATTTTTGGTACTGTATCAAGTCATGCATTCCACAGCGGTGACACTATCTCATCATCGCCACGGTTCTGTGGATCAGCACAACACCACGACGTGGGAGCAAGATGGTTTTTGGGTGGTTTGGTTGGTACAGGAGGAGTGTTGTACACCACTTTCCTCTACTGTCGGAGGCGCTTCGAAGAACAGTCAAGCTCACAGTACATATGCTCGTCGTGAGGGTGGCCGGTATCGGAGGATACGCGGAAGTCCATCGCACAATGTCGAACGGCACAAACCGACCTGTGAACACACGATGCTGGATCTGCTGGAGATGGTGTCCTGAAACAAAGAACGCGCTGCTGGCCAATCAAGCAGAGCTAGTATCCACTTCGGCAGTGATTGCGTTGCATTGACGTATGCTTGTTTACAGCTTTCCGCGCACACCTCAATCGAAGAGAGTTGCGAAACCGGCGTCAATGCCAAGCCGCACCGCATCAGAAAAAATTAACGTCAGCCATTCACATGTTGTGCCGAATCTCTTCCATGGGCTGCACAGTGGTTGGACGCGCTGCTTCAATCCCCTTAGCTAGGTAGCTAGCTAGTTGGGAACCCTCGCAGGCGAGTCGCCTTCGCCAGGTTGGACCTATCCTCAATAGAATTGACAAACGACGCCAGACGATATCGCCGCCACCGACACCAGACGATATCGCCGTCACTGTTTGCCGGTAAAGAGCACGATGTTCGTACTATTTTTGATCCAACGTGACCTGCTTTCAGATGTAGATGATGAAACGTCGCATCTCGCACCGAAACCTCAGCCAGCAACAGTCGCATTCGTCTGTCCGGTCGTTTCGAAGGCTCATTCATTTGATGTCAACAGGCGTGCGTTTCTTTCACAACCGACACCGGGTGCGACAGAAGTTCATCTCACAGAAAACGGTAAACCTGCTTTTGATTCGATACGATTGACTCGAGGCCCGGTCCGGATTGCACGTCTGCTTGCTTTTTATCATTCTGCAACTTGCCAAGACTTCCCAGCATCCCTCACCACCTTCACTCTAAGATGAAACTCTCCATTTGCCTCCTACTCGCTGCGGTCACAGCTACGACGATCTGTGTACAAGCAACGGATACCCGTCCGAACGAACTTCTTGATGGACTTGACGTGCTTTCTCATATCCTCACGGATAAGGACAGTCGGGTGTATGTCGAAGATGGACATGACCACCACCACCACCACTTCGACCACTTCGACCACCACAACGACCACATCGACTACTAGGCCTTCGGCTCAGACCTATCTGCCAAGCTTTTCATGCGATCAAAGTCTCGGCGACCGCGATGACATTGAACGGAGTTGATGACGAGAGACAAGCTTGTCCTGAACCTGTCCCACGAATCGACTGTATCTGTTCAAGCAGTTCAAGCCGTAGGCGTGGATTCGTAGACTAGTGAAGGGGTAACGCGACATCAATGTAGCCAACCTTCAACTCGTTCAAAATCACTTCTGACTTCTTTATCCATTGACTTCTGTACTCTCGTGTAGCAATCATCTATCGCAAAAGACAGTACGCCCATGTGCTAGACCCGACACATGAGGCTCACCTTGAGCTGTATTCTTGCCTATCTATCTATCTATCTATCTATCTATCTATCTATCTATCTATCTATCTGGGTAGTCTTTCCTTCGTGTGTTCGAGAAATAAATCAGAGTTCCGACGACAATATCGGTGAGCGAGCCGGCATCAACGTGAGTCCTGTACTGGATATGATGCGCCAAGCATTGCGGGATTTCATTCGAATGTAGGCTTGAAGACCGACGGATCAGCAGATACGATACGGATCACGCCAGTCATCCGACAAGCCTGCATGGTTGTGAGCATGGTTGTCGACTACGGCAGCACGTTGTATGACGAGACTCTCACGCGTGTCCGAAACACGGTTTATGTGTCGCATGCCAGAGACGAAGTACATAGCGTGTTTCGCTTTATTTCGTACTTGACAAGCAACGAGTGTCAGCTAATATCTCGTGTCTGCATCATCGAAACTGGTACCACGCTGCTCGAAGACGATACGAATGGGTCATGTTATCCCCACAACAAGGTTGGTGCGGTTCCCACGATGTTCGTGCGCGCTACTTCATGCGTTGGCGAGTGCAGTCACTACTCGGCATCATTGCGCTCCCTCGTACTGTCACTGACAACCTGGTCCTTGCGTCCATTATCGACAATGTCGCCGCTTTCGGTGGGACGAGAGTTCCTTTCTATTCTGCTTGCAGTGCAGTAACAAGACACTTACATGAGTGCCTACTGCATGAAACGAGGAGTCCACACACTGGCTTCTTCGTCACGATTCAGAGGCATGCGGAAAACTACGTGCAATTCGTGATCTTGAAGAGCAATTCGCTGGAGGACAAAATTGCTGGTACGAAAATGACGTGCTTGTTGTGACCGAACAGCTACGATACCAACCTTGCACTCAGCTGTATCAGCGAGTATTGCGAGCAGATGAACATGCATCATTCTAAAGTCGGACGCCTCGTGAGGCGCTCATTCGTTTGGCGCATTCTTTTTGCAGCCATGCGTCTACAACATGCTTGCGTGCCAGAGAGACTACCAAGGAGCAAATGAGCCGTTGGCCATACTTGCAAGACAATGCAGACCAGACGACAAATGAAGCACCGAAAGATCTGGTGAGATGGTGGCTGATCCGAGTGTCAGCCTGCAACTGATAGACAAGCCGTCTGGATGCTTACTTGGCTATGCTTCATCATAGGGTCTGTCCACAAGATGACTGACATCGCACACTTACAACAAGTTGTTCGGAACACTTGTCATTGAGTAACGTGTCTTATCTACTTCATGGTTCGATCGGGTACTTGCTGTTGTGGAAGTGTTTTATGGTGAGTCGACTTTTGGTGCTGTATCAAGTCATGCATTCCAGAGCGGTGACACTATCTCATCATCGCCACGGTCCTGTGGATCAGCACAACACCACGACGTGGGAGCAAGACGGTTTTTGGGTGGTTTGGTTGGTACAGGAGGAGTGTTGTACACCACTTTCCTCTACTGTCGGAGGCGCTTCGAAGAACAGTCAAGCTCACAGTACATATGCTCGTCGTGAGGGTGGCCGGTATCGGAGGATACACGGAAGTCCATCGCACAATGTCGAACGGTACAAACCGACCTGTAAACACACGATGCTGGATCTGCTGGAGATGGTGTCCTGAAACAAAGAACGCGCTGCTGGCCAATCAAGCAGAGCTAGTATCCACTTCGGCAGTGATTGCGTTGCATTGACGTATGCTTGTTTACAGCTTTCCGCGCACACCTCAATTGAAGAGAGTTGCGAAACCGGCGTCAATGCCAAGCCGCACCGCATCAGAAAAAATTAACGTCAGCCATTCACATGTTGTGCCGGATCTCTTCCATGGGCTGCACAGTGGTTGGACGCGCTGCTACAATCCCCTTAGCTAGGTAGCTAGCTAGTTGGGAACCCTCGCAGGCGAGTTGCTTTCGCCAGGTTGGACCTATCCTCAATAGAATTGACAAACGACGCCAGACGATATCGCCGTCACTGTTTGTCGGTTAAGAGCACGATGTTCGTACTATTCTTGATGCAACGTGACCTGCTTTCAGATGTCGATGATGAAACGTCGCATCTCGCACCGAAATCTCAGCCAGCAACAGTCGCATTCGTCTGTCCGGTCGTTTCGAAGGCTCATTCATTTGATGTCAACAGGCGTGCGTTTCTTTCACAACCGACACCGGGTGCAACAGAAGTTCATCTCACAGAAAACGGTAAACCTGCTTTTGATTCGATACGATTGACTCGACGCCCGGTCCGGCTTGCACGTCTGCTTGCTTTTTATCATTCTGTAACTTGCCAAGACTTCCCAGCATCCCTCACCACCTTCACTCTAAGATGAAACTCTCCATTTGCCTCCTACTCGCTGCGGTCACAGCTACGACGATCTGTGTACAAGCAACGGATACCCGTCCGAACGAACTTCTTGATGGACTTGACGTGCTTTCTCATATCCTCACGGATAAGGACAGTCGGGTGTATGTCGAAGATGATGGACATGACCACTACCACGACCACGATGACTACCACCACAAGAACAACTAGGCCCTTCAACCAATCCCTTCTGCCAAGCTTTTCATGCGATCAAAGTCTCGGCGACCGCGATGACATTGAACGGAGTTGATGACGAGAGACAAGCTTGTCCTGAACCTGTCCCACGAATCGACTGTATCTGTTCAAGCAGTTCAAGCCGTAGGCGTGGATTCGTAGACTAGTGAAGGGGTAACGCGACATCAATGTAGCCAACCTTCAACTCGTTCAAAATCAATTCTGACTTCTTTATCCATTGACTTCTGTACTCTCGTGTAGCAATCAGCTATCGCAAAAGACAGTACGCCCATGTGCTAGACCCGACACATGAGGCTCACCTTGAGCTTCTGTATTCTTGCCTATCTATCTATCTATCTATCTATCTATCTATCTATCTATCTATCTATCTATCTATCTATCTATCTATCTATCTATCTATCTGGGTAGTCTTTCCTTCGTGTGTTCGAGAAATAAATCAGAGTTCCGACGACAATATCGGTGAGCGAGCCGGCATCAACGTGAGTCCTGTACAGAATGTGATGCGCCAAGCATTGCGGGATTTCATTCGAATGTAGGCTTGAAGACCGACGGATCAGCAGATACGATACGGATCACGCCAGTCATCCGACAAGCCTGCATGGTTGTGAGCGTGGTTGTCGACTACGGCAGCACGTTGTATGACGAGACTCTCACGCGTGTCCGAAACACGGTTTATGTGTCGCATGCCAGAGACGAAGTACGTAGCGTGTTTCGCTTATTTCGTACTTGACAAGCAACGAGTGTCAGCTACTATCTCGTGTCTGCATCATCGAAACTGGTACCACGCTGCTCGAAGACGATACGAATGGGTCATGTTATCCCACCAACAAGGTTGGTGCGGTTCCCACGATGTTCGTGCGCAATACTTCATGCGTTGGCGAGTGCAGTCACTACTCGGCATCATTGCGCTCCCTCGTACTGTCACTGACAACCTGGTCCTTGCGCCCATCTACGACAATGTCGCCGCTTTCGGTGGGACGAGAGTTCCTTTCTATTCTGCTTGCAGTTTGGCTCATGCAGAGCAGCTGTTTCTACTTGAGTACTAAGGGCAGCTTACGGCGTAACGAGGCCTTCAGGCCCGGTGGTGCATCACTCGACGCATCGGACGCCTATGGCCGCCATCTCTTGCTTAAGGTATGGACCAATTCTTTTGAGCCAGTTACATCTCGGCTCCAAGGCTGGATGGGTGACATGCTTTACATACCTCAAAATGTACGAGGATTCAAGGACAGCGTGCGCGACAGTTGGATGTCGGGTTGGCGGGCTAAGACAAATCGACACAGAACAGGGGCTTGGTGCATCCAGGGCACACATGTGCACACAAAGCAGAGGCAACTCGGCTGCGATATCCGTGGGCTCGACTATGGGGTCAGCATCTTAACCCGACTTCCCCTGTCCTATCGTACTGGAGTATTGGCTCGTCAAAACGGGCAGGAGTTGCTGTTCTTGTAATGGGGCACCCTGAAGCTTGTACTGGTGACAGTACAAGCTACTTATTCTGATAACAGAATAAGGCGGTGCCTCGTAACTTCACGTACACTCGTACGTGCAGAGGAAGACGGTAAGAAGAAGCGAGTACTTGGTTAGAGTAAAAAGTAGAACTGTATTTATAATAGTTAATGTCTGCAATAAATCACTATTTATCTTCATCTAACTATGTCTAAATACAAATGTGTAAATCAGTTATCTGCTCACCACTCATTGCGTGCGTCTGTCGTGGCGCGTCTTCGTTGGTTGATATAATGGCCTATATCAACCAATTAGGAACTACTTGGAAGTGCTACAGAATATTGTCCTTACGACAATATTCTGAGAATATAACTCTTATAGTTATATTCTATCAACAATTTCTTATAAATTGTTATGTAACGATTCACCCCGTTACATCACCCCCCTTAACCATCAGTCACTTTAGTGACTGATTGACTAAATGGATACTCGTCCCAAATCATTTGGGACGGGGTTCGCACTTGTTGGTCCGCGTCCACTTTCCAACATCTCATCGCATGGTAAACAAGCCCATGCGATGCGCGAGCAAGGCCGCCGAGAGCGCGTCTGCACGTCTCTGTGCGGACGCCGAAGCAGAAACTACAGCAACTGATGTCCCATCGGTTGCTGAATCGACTCAGCCTGTATCACCTGGTGATGCAGGCGCTGGTCATGAAGACACTCGTGTCTTCACAGAGTACGAGCTCGGTGTCTCGTACTCTCCTGATACGGATGACGGATCCGTATCGACGGCAATTGAATCCAAGCCGCCTGCCAAGCGTGGCATGGACGATGCTTTGCGTCGCAGCATCTTTGGTTCATCTGATGAGTCAGATGAACCATCGCCGAAGCGAAGGCGCTCGAGGTCGCGAGACTCGGGCGCTAATAGTGGTGTCGTTTCTCTAATGGACACCACTTCACAGCGAGGTGCCAGTACTTCTGTCGGCACGTCGCAGGAAGAGCGGGACCGCAATGTGTTGCGTCTCGCTCCAGAAAAGAAGGCATGGATGCCTCCTAAATCTGTCATGGATCACTTGTCGGCGACGACAAGTGATCGTTATCGAACACGATTGTTCGATTCGTCAAGGATCCATCACCTTGACCCCAGCGCGAAAGACTATCGCGCTGAACATGAGTTCTTCATCGATGCTTTCTTTAGACATCGATGGTACAGTGGGAATCACAAACGTGATGGTCCCTCACTACTTCAGGCGTGGAACGCCTACATCCATAATCTCGAGGATGTAGGTCGTGACGCTTGGAACGGCAAACTTATCAAAGCTCGTGATAAGTTTGAAAAGCGAACCCCGACAGGTGCACGCTACAAGCTGCATCGTCTGTCAAGGGAGAAAGGATTACCCTGCCTTTCTTGGGGAGACTCGTGCCCATGTTGTGTGAACAACTCTGCACGAGCACCTAAGGAGGCTTACCTTCCTAATAGCGCGTGGTGGCGCGCACGTATCTCTACTGAGATGTACGAAGGGATTGACAACCTGAAATCCCTTTACGACCGTGCCGGGAAGACTTTCTCCGGCGGTCCTTCTGCGGCACAGGATGTGTCGCGTCGTACTGCTCAACCAGACCCAGTACGTCGATCATCAGTTGGGAGCGGGCTCCCAAGAATCCCAGGACGGGGGATAGCCGCGCCACCGGACGAGATAACTCGTCCGACGTCCGTTCACGTCGCGGTGGTTCAACAGCTGCTCTACTAGATAGCGCTGGCCACCGCGAGAGTCCTCTAATGGAGGTGGAGGAGGAGGAAAGACGCTCTCCACACGATCATGTGGATCGGTGTGTTCCCGAGAGCTTCTTTGATCGCGTAACGCAAGGGTTACGCGACGATCTCGAGCATCAGCGGAATAGGCGTCTCCAAATGGCGGACACTGCCTCGAAGCATCGAGCTGAGTTTGCCTTTGCTCAGCTTGAGAACGAGAGATCTCTGACATCTCTTCGTGACGAGCTAAGGGTAGCTCGTGGGATTGTTGATCGGTCTCGGGCTGAGATAACTGCTCTTCAGACCCTTGTTGATGCCCACCATCGGGAGCACAAGGCTCTCTGCGAGATGCTTGAGCGCAAGGGCGTTCTTCATCGGAAGAAGCAGCGTACTGATGGTACGGCTTAAGCCGACCAACGTAAAACGTGGGATGCGTTCGCATCTTACGTGGTAACTCGATCGTGTATGCATTGCCTAGGCGGTGCAATACACGAAATGGGCCGATGTACTTGGGTAGTAGTTTACTGCTACCCAAGTTAGTCACTACATGTTTTGGTAGATTAACCGTAGACAGTAGGACTAAGTCACCTTTATTAAATAAAAGAGTGTTTGCCCTTCCATTCTTGTCAGCGTTTTGCTTTTGCTTATCCACCGCTTCGGCGATGGAGTCTTGCACAAAACGGACTACCGTTTCACGAGCCAGTATGAACTCATCTGATGACTCGTTAGCTTCAGTGTGCTGTGAGCGCACTGCAGCGACAACAACCTTTTCTTCAGTGAGGGCTTCCGCACTCTGACTGGGATCATCTTCATCAGTGAGTGCTTCCGCACTCTCACTGGCATCATCTTCTTCGATATCGATGTTATCGATATCGGCATCAAACGCAATGACTTCTTCGTCAGAGCGTGATGAGCGTGAACCAATTCGGTTTTTGCTCGCGCGAGTCCCTCCCCCCTTAAACCAGAGTTACATTCTAGTAAGGTGGTTACACGCGGATGGCGCAAGCCATTCACGTAAAACGGTGTATGTGTCGTGGACGCATGCACCGAGTTGTTGATGGCAAACTCTACCATCGGCAAAAACTCACTCCAACTCTTAAAGGAGTGTACGTATCCTCGAAGTATCTCTTCAAGGACACGATTGGCACGTTCCGTCTGACCATCTGACTCTGGATGATCAGATGTTGACACCTTCAAGCGCGTTCCGAGTGATTTGAACACGGAACGCCAGAAATCAGCAGTGAATCGTGGATCTCTGTCTGATACGAGTTCACGGGGCAACCCATGAAGTCGGAAGATGGTGTCAATAAAGACACAAGCACAGCCACTTGCCGTGATTGTCTCTGGTACAGCCACAAGGTGTACCATTTTGCTGAATCTGTCAACAAATACGAGAATACCCGTATTCCCGCGTGCGTCTTTGGGTAACCCGAAGACGAAATCCATTGAGATGGATTCCCAGCACTCAGCCGGAACCGGTAGAGGCTGTAAAGGTGCACGCAGTGAAGGACTTGACTTCACTCGTTGGCAGACTTCGCATGCGCGAACATACTTTCGCACAAACTGATACTGGCGGGGCCAGTAAAAGTCTCGACTTACCGTGAGATATGTTCTCTCTCGGCCACGATGTCCTCCTATAGGAGCATCGTGATACTCGAACATGATCCGCAAACGCAGATCAGTATCATCTGGAATGACAACACGTGGTGTGTCACCAGAAACGGCTGTATAGTACAGTAAACCGTTACGAGTAGTGTATCGATCTGATGCAGATCGATACGCAGACGACAATCGTTTCAACGATTCTCGAGATGGTTGGGAGAGATGTGACAACAACTTCACTATCTCACCATCTTGGGCGTATGCCCGCCTCACATCATCATACAACGTTGTAGATGGGACTGAGGACGTCATAACCGCAACAGTGACTGTCTCACTGTTGGGTTTCGCGACCGTTTCAAAGTCGGGACGACGTGAGAGTGCATCAGCGACGACACTAAGTCGTCCTGGTTTGTACTCGACCGTAAAGTTGTATTCTGCAAAGAATGACAACCACCGCGCCATTCGTTGTGAAAGGTGCGGGCTGTTCACTGCCGTGCGTAAGGACGCATGGTCAGTGTAAACAACGAAGGGTCTATCTCCTAATAGATAGACTCTGAACTTCGCGAGTGCATACTTCATGGCAAGGAGTTCCTTGTCATGCACTGGATAGTTCCGCTCAGCTGGTTGCAGCTGACGCGACTGATAGCAGACGACGCGTTCAACGCCTTCAAGGTCGTACTGCATTAATGCACAGCCGATTGCGAAATCGCTGGCATCACAGACCACACGAAATGGCCTGTCCTGATCGGCTATTGCTAGGACTGGGGATTGTATCAAGCTCTGCTTGATACCCTCAAAGGAGCGTTGACATTCAGCGTTCCATAACCACCTCTCGTTCTTTTTCAACAAACGAGAGAGGTGTACAGTCATCTCGGCGTAATTGCGTGAATACTTATGCAAATACGCCGCTAGCCCAAGGAATTTTCGAAGACCTTTGACATCGACCGGCACGGGCCAGTCGGTGATCGCCTTGATCTTTTCGGGATCAGGACGTACACCGTTCTTACCAACGATGCACCCAAGAAGTGGTATTTCGCTTGCTGCAAATATACACTTCTTGAGGTTTGCATACAATTGATGCTTTCGCATGATTGTAAGAACCTGTCGGACGTGGTACTTGTGAACCTCAACGTCCGACTTTCCATCCATAGCTCGACTATGGATGAATACGTCATCGAAATAACTCGGCGCGAATTCTCGTACTGGCCTCAACAGATGTGATACACACCTGTTGAACGTGGCAGGGGCATTACTGAGCCCTTGTGGCATTACTAGCCATTCCCAGAGCATGCCGCTAGGCGTGCTAACTGCGGTATAGGGTATATCCCGTTCCCGCATTAGGATTTGATAGAAGCCATCCATCAAATCCATGGACGAAAAGATGGTACTCTTTGACATACCATCAATGATTACGTCCTTCCTCGGTATCGGCGTCTGAGCCGGTACCGTTGCAGCGTTCAATTTGTTAAACGCGTGCACTATCCGCCACCCTCCTGTTGCTTTTCGCACACAGAAGGTCGGAGAGCTATGTGGGGAAGTTGATTCTCTCACATGGCCCGCTGCTAAACGATCGGCAAAGAACTTGTCGATCGCAAGTACTTGTTCACGAGGCAGTGGCCACTGCTTCATGACACAGTACTTCGAGCCTGGTTTAAGCTCGACTTCGTGTCGAATACCTTTATCCTTCGGTAATTCGCACGGAACAGTTTCAGGGAATACATCCTTGAATTCAACCAAATCTTCATAGAGAGGATTTTCCTTGAGCGATTCCCATGATTGGGACTCATATCGCTCAATTCGTGTCTTTTCATCTAGGACACTCTCGTCCATAGATGAACTACTGAGAACTCTCTCGTTCTCAGTAAACACTGTTGCTGACCTTATGTCGGTTACATACTCGTCTTCAGCGACGAGTATGCAGATCTGCTTGACTTTGCCACTACGCAGATCACGCAAGAACCTTTTATGTTCGAGCGTTGGCAACTGAGTGATCTCCGAAGTTAACTTCGGAGGCGCAATCAGATCAAGTGTATAAGCGCCTACACATGATCCGTTATTGACTATGACATTCAATGTCTCTGTCATTTCCTGGGGACTTATTCCCTCAGGCTTCGAAGGACTTATTCCTTCGTCTTCCCGGGGACTTATTCCCGCGGGTTTCGGGGAACTTATTTCCGCCGTATTGTATTATCGGGACTTGTTCCCTTTACTTCCTCTAGCTGGGGTTGCGCAACCACAGCGAGATCCTCTACGAAAGACTCTCCAGTCAATCTAGGATTATCGTTTCGCTTAACCTGAGCGATCGATTGTTTCTCTTCTAGATGTTCCCCTCTAGGGATACATCTTTGTCCCAGTCCACCCGAATTATTCGAGTGGTGGACCTTCGGCGCAGCCTGTGTTTCCTCACAGCCGCCGGAACTTTGCTCCGAAGTGTAACCGTTTGGTACACTAAGGTTTTGTGCAGTCGTACTAACGACCGTACCACAAGTGAGGCCATCGCACTCACTCGTAGTACATCCACACGCTTGTGGACTCTCCAAAACGTTCATCAGATGGCCATCTGATGAACAAGCGGCAGGCATCGTTACTGTCCGATGTTGCCAGTTTACCCGTGGTTCGTACCTTCTGAGCCACGGTATTCCAAGGATGACATCAAATTTGTCATCCAAATCCAATACGATAAAGTCATCGTCGTATTGGGTATCTTCTAGCGTATAGTGAATCTTCACTATACGCTTCATGACGGTTACGGATGCGCCTGTCGCAAGACGTACCGTCATCCTCGTAGGAGGTGTGTCACATTCACTGAATTTAAAGTGACCATCTTCTAGCGATTGGCGTCGCACAAAATTGTTGGACGCCCCACAATCGACTAGAGCTCGAAGGGACAACTTATTCGTCACTTCGAGTTTCAAGGTAATGAGTGAGATCTCATTACCTAGAGCAGCAACGCACAATGTCTGTGTGTTGGGAGCAACCTTCATCAAGAGGCCTACAAATTCTCTTGACGTTGCTGGATCAGTAGGGTGCTCCGCACCTACTGATCCTGTCCGTTTTTTGACGGTCCATCCCGTTGTTGCGTCTTTGCACCAACTGCGGACCCTCGTCCCTGCCCCTTTCTCATGGGTGGACGGTCACTACGCCCAGTGTCGCGAGACACTGGACGAGGGGCACTACACTCGTAAGCGTAGTGTCCTGTCTTTTGACATCTGTTGCATCTCTGCAACTTCTTGTAGCCTGTAGAGCGAGCCTTCTCGCTCTCTACATAACAGAGTTCCATCGGCTCTGGACCTCCGTTGTCATATCGTCTCGGTTGACGATATGATGTCGAGCTGGCGCGAGCCTGTCTCAGACTGAAGTCTTCCTGCTCCGCAATGGAAATGGCTTGTTCTAGTGAATCTAGTTCAAGCCGGAACAGGTGAGTCTTGACGGGACCATCCGCAAGACCCTGCATGAACACCGAAACCAACGTGTGTTCATCCACCGGATTGGAACTTATACAACTCGTGAGATGTCGTATATGTTGAGCGTAAGCGTGCACATCACGCTTACCCTGCTTGAGCTTCAAGAGTTCGGTTCGAGCTCTGAACTCAGCTCTAGGCGGTTCAAACGTTTGTCTGAGCCGCGACTTGAAGACTTCCAACGACCCAAACGCGTATGGGTCGTGCAGCTTGAGCCCCAGTGCCCAAGTCTTGGCACGTCCTGCCAGATTTGACTGGGCAAATGCAACTTGCATATCCCCGTCGTCGATGCGACGCGCCCTTATGGCGTCATCCAATTCGACGAACCATCTCAAGAGGGAGTCTTCTTCGACCCCCTATACTTTGAGATGTCAATCTTCAAAGTCTCGGGCCGACGCGAGTGCATCGACCCGCCAGCAGCAGCCTGCTGCTGTCTCAACAGTTCAAACTGTTGAGCACCTTGTTCTCTCAACAACTCTGCTTGTTGAGAACCTTGTTGGTGAAGCAAGGCTACTTTCTCGCGTTCTGCGTCAAGTTCATTTTGAATGAACTTGGCGATAGTAGCATGTTGGGCATCTCTATTGAGAGCCTCTAGCATGACGCTAACAGCATGGATGCCCATGGTCGAACCCATTCGTTCAACCGCATCCCATTCGACATCGCTCAAATGGGAGTAGCCGTCACGCGTAGCGTGAAAGCTTTGGTCATCTTCATCATCCAACATATTCATGTTGGATGTGAACGCGGTCCTTGGACGGACTACGAAGTGCTACCAGGTGTAACGGGGCACCCTGAAGCTTGTACTGGTGACAGTACAAGCTACTTATTCTGATAACAGAATAAGGCGGTGCCTCGTAACTTCACGTACACTGGTACGTGCAGAGGAAGACGGTAAGAAGAAGCGAGTACTTGGTTAGAGTAAAAAGTAGAACTGTATTTATAATAGTTAATGTCTGCAATAAATCACTATTTATCTTCATCTAACTATGTCTAAATACAAATGTGTAAATCAGTTATCTGCTCACCACTCATTGCGTGCGTCTGTCGTGGCGCGTCTTCGTTGGTTGATATAATGGCCTATATCAACCAATTAGGAACTACTTGGAAGTGCTACAGAATATTGTCCTTATGACAATATTCTGAGAATATAACTCTTATAGTTATATTCTATCAACAATTTCTTATAAATTGTTATGTAACGATTCACCCCGTTACAGTTCTACTCACTCCACAAATTGCAACACATACGACGGCCTGGTTACCGGATTTCTGGACCACACGCGCGATCGCTGTATCCATGGGGGGGGAAGTCCTTGTGAATGTGTACGCTCCTACTTTGCGGTCCGAGCGAGAGGCTTTTTTTACCTCCCTGCTGACCTTAAATCTAGACCCCTCAAATACGATGATAGTCGGCGACTTTAATTGCGTCCAGAGTCCCCTTCTGGATCGATTTGGGAAGCATCGCTCCAACCGGTCAGAAAGCCCGGCCCTGGACCACGTTGTGTCTACGATAGGATTGGCTGATGCAAGATGGCTTCGCGAACACGCAGACGACGACTCAATGGATACTTTTGTGGACCATTTCACATACTGGGAAGGGGATAGGGCTAGTCGTATTGACAGATTTTATGTACCGGAAGGCTGGGTGGACCGCGTCCTGTGGGTTGAGACGCGCTTACCTTCAAATTTGTCGGACCATCAGGAGGTAGTTCTACACCTGCGAAAACCAACCAGGCGTCGCCCTCATATTCGACGTGATAGGGTGGTGTATCCCATCACAGCATCGAACCCCGATAACATTATAGCAGAACTTGTCGAGGAAATGGATGGCATGGCTGTTGGTCAAGCTTTATTTACTAGGACTTGGGATCTAGACGTTGCTGAGTGTGTACGCTGTATTCGGCGTGTCAGTAAGAGGGTGAAGCAGCGCAGGGCTCGATTTCGCCATAACATTCAGAGACGGGCACAGCAGCACTTGCTTACCAGGCCACAATGGATATCCTGTAAGATGGAAGAATTGCGTCAGGAACATATTGTGCGACTCGGTCAACAGCTGGTCAGGACAACATATCAGTTACGATTTTTTTATCGCAAAATAGCCGACTGGGAGCGCGAGCAAACCGTCACCGGTATTGAGCAGCTTCATGGACCGGTTTTTAGTCGCACCATGTCGACGGCAGATAAATTTGCCTCAGAGTGGTCCACTGTTTTAGGCGTGGTACATCGCAGTACCCCTTTGGAAGCCTTACCAGCCACCATTCGTCATTTTGTTCAAGTTCCCACCCAACGGGTACTTTCTTCGAGCGAGAATCGGTCTTTAATGGTCGATTTCACTGAAGATGAGGTTATTACAGCCATCACGGGCCTATGTCGACATGAATCGGCTGGATCTGATGGTTTAAACAACGACTTTTACAAGGATACGCCGGCGCTTTTGGTTCCAGCCCTGGTGCGAATCAGTAATCAAATATTGGCGGGCTCAGATCCTCCACCTTCTTTTCTGGAAGCGCTGATCATACCTTTGCGGAAGAAAGGTGACTCAGCGGATGCTATGGATTACAGGCCTATTTCGCTACTTCAGACCAGTTACAAAATCTTCGCGAAGGTGCTGGCGACTAGGTTACAAGCTGTATTCCCTAAAGTCATTGGTGACTCACAACAAGGTTTCGTCCATGGCAGGCAGATGTTGAAGTCTGTCCTGATGATGCTCTCCCAACTGGCAACGGCTTCTTCTGATGCAACTCTCGACGCGATTAATAGCAGGGTCATCCTTCTACTTGATTTTCGAAAGGCATATGATACTGTGGACAGAAGCTTTCTTTACGAGGCGCTTCGACAATTTGGATTTGAGGAACGATATATTCAGCTAATTACTCGGCTGCATGAAGGGACTACGGCTACATTCCTCGTAAATGGGGAACGGTCCAGTCCAATATCCGTCGTGTCAGGAATTCGGCAAGGCTGCCCTCTGGCCCCTTTGCTATTCCTCGTGGTGGTCGAGTTGTTGGGAATTGCAGTTCAGCAGTCTCCCACCTTGAAAGGACTCCCGGTCCCAGGTAGCCGTACTCAAACGCACCGCTTCTCAGCGTTTGTCGACGACTCCACGATTTTTCTCGAGCAAGCGAATCAGCTGGCACCGGCTCTTGCCCTCGTATCACGCTTTGGAGCCTTATCTGGACTGGAAGCCCAGCCGTCAAAGAGCAAAATCATACTCTTGAACACAGGGGTGCAGATGCGAGAAATGGTTGGCATTTCGGTGCTACACCAGACAGAAACAGTAAGGTACCTGGGCTATGAGGTTGGTCTTGGTGCCTTACATAACCGCAATTGGGCTTTAAGGATTCGAAGGCTTCAACGGCGGCTAATCACAGCTTCCAGGGTCACGACTAGTGTGGAGAATCGAGTGTTGATTCTAAACTCCATCATTCTTCCATCCATTTTAGTCACGGCAGCGGTATTCGACATCCCAGAATGGGCGAGGCAGGCAATCCAAAATTTGTACAAACAATTTTTGTGGGCTCATGCCACTTCGACAGAAGCTAGCAGGCACAAGATCAACCCAGGACTGCTATTCACTCCGAAACACGCAGGCGGAGTAGGGCTGGCTTCATTCGAGGTCGCAATCAAAACTCAGCACACGAAACATGCACTGCGGTGGCTAACGCAAGCCCAGGACAAGTATTTTGCCTCTTGGTGTCACTGGGCTTATCAAGGTAGGCCAACTTCCTCATCCCTGGTCCTGTATGGAAGGGGTATACCAGGGATAACATCTTCTTGCACTTCGAAGCCGTCGAAACCTGCATGGATACAAGACATGGACAAGCTTTTGCAACCCACGACGGAGCAATTGAATTTTATTCGAGATCGCGTCCGCATGCACTATTCGACTTTGCTCGAAGGAGCCAGTAGCTGGTGGGAAGAAGATGAATGGGTATTATCTTACCATCACCCTTTTCCGGAAGCATTAGCATCCAACGACGTCCAAGTACTGGCACTGCACCGCTTTTGGGGAACGTTCGGATGGAGTAACAATTAGTGGATTCGCGACGGGCAGGGTCGGCAGCTTGTACGCTCCAGATACGACCGGAGAGCTGACTGCTCCATCTCGGACTTGCACATTCGCAGAACCGGACCGAAAGAGTTTATCTTCAGTATCTCACTGGCTGGACCTGCCTCTAAGCATCACTATCAGCCGAAGTTAAGGCGCTGGGCTACATCTATCTTGCTCGCTTCGCCTTGTATTCGAATTGGGTCGGAACTAGCGCTGGAACCGAAGTTAGCACTTCGTCATGCGCCTCCGTTTCGGTATCATTTTGACTTTTCGACGGTGCGACATGGTTACGTCGTCGGGAATAGACGGGAGTCTGCGGATAACGGGTGTGAGCACGTCGAATTGCGGCAAAGTGCCGACGGATTTAGATGGTTTTTTACCACATCATTACCCGAGTTGGTTACTGAAACTGTCGCTGAGAGGGACATTTGGATAAGCCTACTGCGGTTACATGGTGTCGTGTTTTATTCACATCCTGATCATCATCGATTTCCCTGGGCTGTGGCCAACACGGTGGCGAACGTTTCGATTAGGGCGACAATTGCCCGGCTAGCGTTCAGACTTCACAAACGACTGCTTGCTGTCCCTTTGAAAGGGCTGATCCAACGGTTGAAACAAGTCATCAGCAAGGATGGCTGGTTGCGTGCAGCAGCTCATCAACGCCCGTCTCAAGTTTGGAACCATACTAATGGCCTTTCGGATTTTCAAGTCTGGACTTGCTACAGAATCGCCACTAATCAACTTAACCTCTACCATGATGGTCGTCGCGCTGACAACAGCTGTCGAGCGCTGATGGAGTGTTGGGGGCGTAAAGAAACGTCGGCTCACATCTTTTGGGAATGTCCAAAGGCGCGCGCCTGCTGGAGGCGACTTATCTGTCACTGGACGGGTCTCCGAGATGTGAGGTCTGTTGATGAGACCTGGTATTTTGGCAGTGTGAATCGTCAGGCTCCTACATTACCGGCAAGGCAGCGACAACGCCTACATGAACATTTACAAGACGACTTGGAAGCAGGGGATATGGTTTGGAATCGCATATGGTTTAATATGTGTAGCGTTTATTAAACTCACTTATGGAGTGAACGAAACGACGCAGTATTTCAAGGTGCGCGGACGACGGTTATTCACAGCGTCACCCGTTTTTGGAAGGTGGGGATTCGGCATCTCAGCGCGTTAGCGAAACGCGAACATCGTGGTCCCGACACAGTCGTCGCCGGGGCTTTCTTACATGCCTGTCTTGACCTCTTCACTCTCGAACCGCGGGATGAGGCGGTCTTCGCAGGAAGCAGCTACGACAAGCTACCGGATCCGGAGCTCTTGTCCTGGCTCCAGAGTTTTCAGACATCTTGTACATAGGTAAATGTTAATAGACTGTCATGAAATCTCTCTCTCTATTCTGCTTGCAGTACAGTAACAAGACATTTACATGAGTGCCTACTGCATGAAACGAGGAGTCCACACACTGGCTTCTTCGTCACGATTCAGAGGCATGCGGAAAACTGCGTGCAATTCGTGATCTTGAAGAGCAATTCGCTGGAGGACAAGATTGCTGGTACGAAAATGACGTGCTTGTTGTGACCGAACAGCTACGATACCAACCTTGCACTCAGCTGTATCAGCGAGTATTGCGAGCAGATGAACATGCATCATTCTAAAGTCGGACGCCTCGGGAGGCGCTCATTCGGTTGGCGCATTCTTTTTGCAGCCATGCGTCTACAACATGCTTGCGTGCCAGAAAGACTACCAAGGAAGGAGCAAATGAGCCGTTGGCCATACTTGCAAGACAATGCAGACCAGACGACAAATAAAGCACCGAAAGATCTGGTGAGATGGTGGCTGATCCGAGTGTCAGCCTGCAACTGATAGACAAGCCGTCTGGATGCTTACTTGGCTATGCTTCATCATAGGGTCTGTCCACAAGATGACTGACATCGCACACTTACAACAAGTTATTCGGAACACTTGTCATCGAGTAACGTGTCTTATCTGCTTCGTGGTTCGATCGGGTACTTGCTGTTGCGGAAGTGTTTTATGGTGAGTCGATTTCTGGTACTGTATCAAGTCATGCATTCCACAGCGGTAACACTATCTCACCATCGCCAAGGTTCTGTGGATCAGCACAACACCACGACGTGGGAGCAAGATGGTTTTTGGGTGGTTTGGTTGGTACAGGAGGAGTGTTGTAAACCACTTTCCTCTACGGTCGGAGGCGCTTCGAAGAACAGTCAAGCTCACAGTACATATGCTCGTCGTGAGGGTGGCCGGTATCGGAGGATACACGGAAGTCCATCGCACAATGTCGAACGGTACAAACCGACCTGTAAACACACGATGCTGGATCTGCTGGAGACGGTGTTCTGAAACAAAGAACGCGCTGCTGGCCAATCAAGCAGAGCTAGTATCCACTTCGGCAGTGATTGCGTTGCATTGACGTATGCTTGTTTACAGCTTTCCGCGCACACCTCAATCGAAGAGAGTTGCGAAACCGGCGTCAATGCCAAGCCGCACCGCATCAGAAAAAGTGAACGTCAGCCATTCACATGTTGTGCCGGATCTCTTCCACGAGCTGCACAGTGGTTGGACGCGCTGCTTCAATCCCCTTAGCTAGGTAGCTAGCTAGTTGGGAACCCTCGCAGGCGAGTCGCTTTCGCCAGGTTGGACCTATCCTCAATAGAATTGACAAACGACGCCAGACGATATCGCCGCCACCGACACCAGACGATATCGCCGTCACTGTTTGTCGGTAAAGAGCACGATGTTCGTACTATTTTTGATCCAACGTGACCTGCTTTCAGATGTAGATGATGAAACGTCGCATCTCGCACCGAAACCTCAGCCAGCAACAGTCGCATTCGTCTGTCCGGTCGTTTCGAAGGCTCATTCATTTGATGTCAACAGGCGTGCGTTTCTTTCACAACCGACACCGGGTGCAACAGAAGTTCATCTCACAGAAAACGGTAAACCTGCTTTTGATTCGATACGATTGACTCGAGGCCCGGTCCGGATTGCACGTCTGCTTGCTTTTTATCATTCTGCAACTTGCCAAGACTTCCCAGCATCCCTCACCACCTTCACTCTAAGATGAAACTCTCCATTTGCCTCCTACTCGCTGCGGTCACAGCTACGACGCTCTGTGTACAAGCAACGGATACCCGTCCGAACGAACTTCTTGATGGACTTGACGTGCTTTCTCATATCCTTACGGATAAGGACAGTCGGGTGTATGTCGAAGATGATGGACATGACCACTACCACGACCACGATGACTACCACCACAAGAACAACTAGGCCCTTCAACCAATCCCTTCTGCCAAGCTTTTCATGCGATCAAAGTCTCGGCGACCGCGATGACATTGAACGGAGTTGATGACGAGAGACAAGCTTGTCCTGAACCTGTCCCACGAATCGACTGTATCTGTTCAAGCAGTTCAAGCCGTAGGCGTGGATTCGTAGACTAGTGAAGGGGTAACGCGACATCAATGTAGCCAACCTTCAACTCGTTCAAAATCAATTCTGACTTCTTTATCCATTGACTTCTGTACTCTCGTGTAGCAATCAGCTATCGCAAAAGACAGTACGCCCATGTGCTAGACCCGACACATGAGGCTCACCTTGAGCTTCTGTATTCTTGCCTATCTATCTATCTATCTATCTATCTATCTATCTATCTATCTGGGTAGTCTTTCCTTCGTGTGTTCGAGAAATAAATCAGAGTTCCGACGACAATATCGGTGAGCGAGCCGGCATCAACGTGAGTCCTGTACTGGATATGATGCGCCAAGCATTGCGGGATTTCATTCGAATGTAGGCTTGAAGACCGACGGATCAGCAGATACGATACGGATCACGCCAGTCATCCGACAAGCCTGCATGGTTGTGAGCGTGGTTGTCGACTACGGCAGCACGTTGTATGACGAGACTCTCACGCGTGTCCGAAACACGGTTTATGTGTCGCATGCCAGAGACGAAGTACGTAGCGTGTTTCGCTTATTTCGTACTTGACAAGCAACGAGTGTCAGCTAATATCTCGTGTCTGCATCATCGAAACTGGCACCACGCTGCTCGAAGACGATACGAATGGGTCATGTTATCCCCACAACAAGGTTGGTGCGGTTCCCACGATGTTCGTGCGCACTTCTTCATGCGTTGGCGAGTGCAGTCACTACTCGGCATCATTGCGCTCCATTCTACTGTCACTGACAACCTGGTCCTTGCGTCCATTATCGACAATGTCGCTGCTTTCGGTGGGACGAGAGTTCCTTTCTATTCTGCTTGCAGTGCAGTAACAAGACATTTACATGAGTGCCTACTGCATGAAACGAGGAGTCCACACACTGGCTTCTTCGTCACGATTCAGAGGCATGCGGAAAACTGCGTGCAATTCGTGATCTTGAAGAGCAATTCGCTGGAGGACAAAATTGCTAGTACGAAAATGACGTGCTTGTTGTGACCGAACAGCTACGATACCAACCTTGCACTCAGCTGTATCAGCGAGTATTGCGAGCAGATGAACATGCATCATTCTAAAGTCGGACGCCTCGGGAGGCGCTCATTCGTTTGGCGCATTCTTTTTGCAGCCATGCGTCTACAACATGCTTGCGTGCCAGAAAGACTACCAAGGAAGGAGCAAATGAGCCGTTGGCCATACTTGCAAGACAATGCAGACCAGACGACAAATGAAGCACCGAAAGATCTGGTGAGATGGTGGCTGATCCGAGTGTCAGCCTGCAACTGATAGACAAGCCGTCTGGATGCTTACTTGGCTATGCTTCATCATAGGGTCTGTCCACAAGATGACTGACATCGCACACTTACAACAAGTTGTTCGGAACACTTGTCATCGAGTAACGTGTCTTATCTGCTTCATGGTTCGATCGGGTACTTGCTGTAGTGGAAGTGTTTTATGGTTCTTCGATTTTTGGTACTGTATCAAGTCATGCATTCCAGAGCGGTAACACTATCTCATCATCGCCACGGTTCTGTGGATCAGCACAACACCACGACGTGGGAGCAAGATGGTTTTTGGGTGGTTTGGTTGGTACAGGAGGAGTGTTGTAAACCACTTTCCTCTACTGTCGGAGGCGCTTCGAAGAACAGTCAAGCTCACAGTACATATGCTCGTCGTGAGGGTGGCCGGTATCGGAGGATACACGGAAGTCCATCGCACAATGTCGAACGGTACAAACCGACCTGTAAACACACGATGCTGGATCTGCTGGACACGGTGTCCTGAAACAAAGAACGCGCTGCTGGCCAATCAAGCAGAGCTAGTATCCACTTCGGCAGTGATTGCGTTGCATTGACGTATGCTTGTTTACAGCTTTCCGCGCACACCTCAATTGAAGAGAGTTGCGAAACCGGCGTCAATGCCAAGCCGCACCGCATCAGAAAAAGTGAACGTCAGCCATTCACATGTTGTGCCGGATCTCTTCCATGGGCTGCACAGTGGTTGGACGCGCTGCTACAATCCCCTTAGCTAGGTAGCTAGCTAGTTGGGAACCCTCGCAGGCGAGTTGCTTTCGCCAGGTTGGACCTATCCTCAATAGAATTGACAAACGACGCCAGACGATATCGCCGTCGCTGACGCCAGACGATGTCGCCGTCACTGTTTGCCGGTAAAGAGCACGATGTTCGTACTATTCTTGATCCAACGTGACCTGCTTTCAGATGTCGATGCTGGCACGTCGCATCTCAAACCGAACTCTCAGTCAGCGACAGTCGCACTCGCCTGTCCGGTCGTTTCGAAGGCTCATTCATTTGATGTCAACAGGCGTGCGTTTCTTTCACAACCGACACCGGGTGCAACAGAAGTTCATCTCACAGAAAACGGTAAACCTGCTTTTGATTCGATACGATTGACTCGAGGCCCGGTCCGGCTTGCACGTCTGCTTGCTTTTTATCATTCTGCAACTTGCCAAGACTTCCCAGCATCCCTCACCACCTTCACTCTAAGATGAAACTCTCCATTTGCCTCCTACTCGCTGCGGTCACAGCTACGACGATCTGTGTACAAGCAACGGATACCCGTCCGAACGAACTTCTTGATGGACTTGACGTGCTTTCTCATATCCTTACGGATAAGGACAGTCGGGTGTATGTCGAAGATGATGGACATGACCACTACCACCCTTCGACCACTAGGATGACTCACCACCACAAGAACAACTAGGCCCTTCAACCAATCCCTTCTGCCAAGCTTTTCATGCGATCAAAGTCTCGGCGACCGCGATGACATTGAACGGAGTTGATGACGAGAGACAAGCTTGTCCTGAACCTGTCCCACGAATCGACTGTATCTGTTCAAGCAGTTCAAGCCGTAGGCGTGGATTCGTAGACTAGTGAAGGGGTAACGCGACATCAATGTAGCCAACCTTCAACTCGTTCAAAATCACTTCTGACTTCTTTATCCATTGACTTCTGTACTCTCGTGTAGCAATCATCTATCGCAAAAGACAGTACGCCCATGTGCTAGACCCGACACATGAGGCTCACCTTGAGCTTCTGTATTCTTGCCTATCTATCTATCTATCTATCTATCTATCTATCTATCTATCTATCTATCTATCTATCTATCTATCTGGGTAGTCTTTCCTTCGTGTGTTCGAGAAATAAATCAGAGTTCCGACGACAATATCGGTGAGCGAGCCGGCATCCACGTGAGTCCTGTACTGGATATGATGCGCCAAGCATTGCGGGATTTCATTCGAATGTAGGCTTGAAGACCGACGGATCAGCAGATACGATACGGATCACGCCAGTCATCCGACAAGCCTGCATGGTTGTGAGCGTGGTTGTCGACTACGGCAGCACGTTGTATGACGAGACTCTCACGCGTGTCCGAAACACGGTTTATGTGTCGCATGCCAGAGACGAAGTACGTAGCGTGTTTCGCTTATTTCGTACTTGACAAGCAACGAGTGTCAGCTAATATCTCGTGTCTGCATCATCGAAACTGGCACCACGCTGCTCGAAGACGATACGAATGGGTCATGTTATCCCCACAACAAGGTTGGTGCGGTTCCCACGATGTTCGTGCGCACTACTTCATGCGTTGGCGAGTGCAGTCACTACTCGGCATCATTGCGCTCCCTCGTACTGTCGTTGACAGCCTGGTCCTTGCGTCCATTATCGACAATGTCGCTGCTTTCGGTGGGACGAGAGTTCCTTTCTCTTCTGCTTGCAGTTTGGCTCCTGCAGAGCAGCTGTTTCTTCTTGAGTACTAAGGGCAGCTTACGGCGTAACGAGGCCTTCAGGCCCGGTGGTGCATCACTCGACGCATCGGACGCCTATGGCCGCCATCTCTTGCTTAAGGAATGGACCAATTCTTTTGAGCCAGTTACATCTCGGCTCCAAGGCTGGATGGGTGACATGTTTTACATATCTCAAAATGTACGAGGATTCAAGGACAGCGTGCGCGACAGTTGGATGTCGGGTTGGCGGGCTAAGACAAATCGACACAGAACAGGGGCTTGGTGCATCCAGGGCACACATGTGCACACAAAGCAGAGGCAACTCGGCTGCGATATCCGTGGGCTCGACTATGGGGTCAGCATCTTAACCCGACTTCCCCTGTCCTATCGTACTGGAGTATTGGCTCGTCAAAACGGGCAGGAGTTGCTGTTCTACTCACTCCACAAATTGCAACACATACGACGGCCTGGTTACCGGATTTCTGGACCACACGCGCGATCGCTGTATCCATGGGGGGGAAGTCCTTGTGAATGTGTACGCTCCTACTTTGCGGTCCGAGCGAGAGGCTTTTTTACCTCCCTGCTGACCTTAAATCTAGACCCCTCAAATACGATGATCGTCGGCGACTTTAATTGCGTCCAGAGTCCCCTTCTGGATCGATTTGGGAAGCATCGCTCCAACCGGTCAGAAAGCCCGGCCCTGGACCACGTTGTGTCTACGATAGGATTGGCTGATGCAAGATGGCTTCGCGAACACGCAGACGACGACTCAATGGATACTTTTGTGGACCATTTCACATACTGGGAAGGGGATAGGGCTAGTCGTATTGACAGATTTTATGTACCGGAAGGCTGGGTGGACCGCGTCCTGTGGGTTGAGACGCGCTTACCTTCAAATTTGTCGGACCATCAGGAGGTAGTTCTACACCTGCGAAAACCAACCAGGCGTCGCCCTCATATTCGACGTGATAGGGTGGTGTATCCCATCACAGCATCGAACCCCGATAACATTATAGCAGAAATTGTCGAGGAAATGGATGGCATGGCTGTTGGTCAAGCTTTATTTACTAGGACTTGGGATCTAGACGTTGCTGAGTGTGTACGCTGTATTCGGCGTGTCAGTAAGAGGGTGAAGCAGCGCAGGGCTCGATTTCGCCATAACATTCAGAGACGGGCACAGCAGCACTTGCTTACCAGGCCACAATGGATATCCTGTAAGATGGAAGAATTGCGTCAGGAACATATTGTGCGACTCGGTCAACAGCTGGTCAGGACAACATATCAGTTACGATTTTTTTATCGCAAAATAGCCGACTGGGAGCGCGAGCAAACCGTCACCGGTATTGAGCAGCTTCATGGACCGGTTTTTAGTCGCACCATGTCGACGGCAGATAAATTTGCCTCAGAGTGGTCCACTGTTTTAGGCGTGGTACATCGCAGTACCCCTTTGGAAGCCTTACCAGCCACCATTCGTCATTTTGTTCAAGTTCCCACCCAACGGGTACTTTCTTCGAGCGAGAATCGGTCTTTAATGGTCGATTTCACTGAAGATGAGGTTATTACAGCCATCACGGGCCTATGTCGACATGAATCGGCTGGATCTGATGGTTTAAACAACGACTTTTACAAGGATACGCCGGCGCTTTTGGTTCCAGCCCTGGTGCGAATCAGTAATCAAATATTGGCGGGCTCAGATCCTCCACCTTCTTTTCTGGAAGCGCTGATCATACCTTTGCGGAAGAAAGGTGACTCAGCGGATGCTATGGATTACAGGCCTATTTCGCTACTTCAGACCAGTTACAAAATCTTCGCGAAGGTGCTGGCGACTAGGTTACAAGCTGTATTCCCTAAAGTCATTGGTGACTCACAACAAGGTTTCGTCCATGGCAGGCAGATGTTGAAGTCTGTCCTGATGATGCTCTCCCAACTGGCAACGGCTTCTTCTGATGCAACTCTCGACGCGATTAATAGCAGGGTCATCCTTCTACTTGATTTTCGAAAGGCATATGATACTGTGGACAGAAGCTTTCTTTACGAGGCGCTTCGACAATTTGGATTTGAGGAACGATATATTCAGCTAATTACTCGGCTGCATGAAGGGACTACGGCTACATTCCTCGTAAATGGGGAACGGTCCAGTCCAATATCCGTCGTGTCAGGAATTCGGCAAGGCTGCCCTCTGGCCCCTTTGCTATTCCTCGTGGTGGTCGAGTTGTTGGGAATTGCAGTTCAGCAGTCTCCCACCTTGAAAGGACTCCCGGTCCCAGGTAGCCGTACTCAAACGCACCGCTTCTCAGCGTTTGTCGACGACTCCACGATTTTTCTCGAGCAAGCGAATCAGCTGGCACCGGCTCTTGCCCTCGTATCACGCTTTGGAGCCTTATCTGGACTGGAAGCCCAGCCGTCAAAGAGCAAAATCATACTCTTGAACACAGGGGTGCAGATGCGAGAAATGGTTGGCATTTCGGTGCTACACCAGACAGAAACAGTAAGGTACCTGGGCTATGAGGTTGGTCTTGGTGCCTTACATAACCGCAATTGGGCTTTAAGGATTCGAAGGCTTCAACGGCGGCTAATCACAGCTTCCAGGGTCACGACTAGTGTGGAGAATCGAGTGTTGATTCTAAACTCCATCATTCTTCCATCCATTTTAGTCACGGCAGCGGTATTCGACATCCCAGAATGGGCGAGGCAGGCAATCCAAAATTTGTACAAACAATTTTTGTGGGCTCATGCCACTTCGACAGAAGCTAGCAGGCACAAGATCAACCCAGGACTGCTATTCACTCCGAAACACGCAGGCGGAGTAGGGCTGGCTTCATTCGAGGTCGCAATCAAAACTCAGCACACGAAACATGCACTGCGGTGGCTAACGCAAGCCCAGGACAAGTATTTTGCCTCTTGGTGTCACTGGGCTTATCAAGGTAGGCCAACTTCCTCATCCCTGGTCCTGTATGGAAGGGGTATACCAGAGATAACATCTTCTTGCACTTCGAAGCCGTCGAAACCTGCATGGATACAAGACATGGACAAGCTTTTGCAACCCACGACGGAGCAATTGAATTTTATTCGAGATCGCGTCCGCATGCACTATTCGACTTTGCTCGAAGGAGCCAGTAGCTGGTGGGAAGAAGATGAATGGGTATTATCTTACCATCACCCTTTTCCGGAAGCATTAGCATCCAACGACGTCCAAGTACTGGCACTGCACCGCTTTTGGGGAACGTTCGGATGGAGTAACAATTAGTGGATTCGCGACGGGCAGGGTCGGCAGCTTGTACGCTCCAGATACGACCGGAGAGCTGACTGCTCCATCTCGGACTTGCACATTCGCAGAACCGGACCGAAAGAGTTTATCTTCAGTATCTCACTGGCTGGACCTGTGTAACGGGGTGAATCGTTACATAACAATTTATAAGAAATTGTTAATAGAATATTAACTATAAGAGTTATATTCTCAGAATATTGTCATAAGGACAATATTCGGTAGCACTTCCAAGTAGTTCCTAATTGGTTGATATAGGCCATTATATCAACCAACGAAGACGCGCCACGACAGACGCACGCAATGAGTGGTGAGCAGATAACTGATTTACACATTTGTATTTAGACATAGTTAGATGAAGATAAATAGTGATTTATTGCAGACATTAACTATTATAAATACAGTTCTACTTTTACTCTAACCAAGTACTCGCTTCTTCTTACCGTCTTCCTCTGCACGTACGAGTGTACGTGAAGTTACGAGGCACCGCCTTATTCTGTTATCAGAATAAGTAGCTTGTACTGTCACCAGTACAAGCTTCAGGGTGCCCCGTTACACCTGGTAGCACTTCGTAGTCCGTCCAAGGACCGCGTTCACATCCAACATGAATATGTTGGATGATGAAGATGACCAAAGCTTTCACGCTACGCGTGACGGCTACTCCCATTTGAGCGATGTCGAATGGGATGCGGTTGAACGAATGGGTTCGACCATGGGCATCCATGCTGTTAGTGATTGCTAGAGGCTCTCAATAGAGATGCCCAACATGCTACTATCGCCAAGTTCATTCAAAATGAACTTGACGCAGAACGCGAGAAAGTAGCCTTGCTTCACCAACAAGGTTCTCAACAAGCAGAGTTGTTGAGAGAACAAGGTGCTCAACAGTTTGAACTGTTGAGACAGCAGCAGGCTGCTGCTGGCGGGTCGATGCACTCGCGTCGGCCCGAGACTTTGAAGATTGACATCTCAAAGTATAGGGGGTCGAAGAAGACTCCCTCTTGAGATGGTTCGTCGAATTGGACGACGCTATAAGGGCGCGTCGCATCGACGACGGGGATATGCAAGTTGCATTTGCCCAGTCAAATCTGGCAGGACGTTCCAAGACTTGGGCACTGGGGCTCAAGCTGCACGACCCATATGCGTTTGGGTCGTTGGAAGTCTTCAAGTCGCGGCTCAGACAAACGTTTGAACCGCCTAGAGCTGAGTTCAGAGCTCGAACCGAACTCTTGAAGCTCAAGCAGGGTAAGCGTGATGTGCACGCTTACGCTCAACATATACGACATCTCACGAGTTGTATAAGTTCCAATCCGGTGGATGAACACACGTTGGTTTCGGTGTTCATGCAGGGTCTTGCGGATGGTCCCGTCAAGACTCACCTGTTCCGGCTTGAACTAGATTCACTAGAACAAGCCATTTCAATTGCGGAGCAGGAAGACTTCAGTCTGAGACAGGCTCGCGCCAGCTCGACATCATATCGTCAACCGAGACGATATGACAACGGAGGTCCAGAGCCGATGGAACTCTGTTATGTAGAGAGCGAGAAGGCTCGCTCTACAGGCTACAAGAAGTTGCAGAGATGCAACAGATGTCAAAAGACAGGACACTACGCTTACGAGTGTAGTGCCCCTCGTCCAGTGTCTCGCGACACTGGGCGTAGTGACCGTCCACCCATGAGAAAGGGGCAGGGACGAGGGTCCGCAGTTGGTGCAAAGACGCAACAACGGGATGGACCGTCAAAAAACGGACAGGATCAGTAGGTGCGGAGCACCATACTGATCCAGCAACGTCAAGAGAATTTGTAGGCCTCTTGATGAAGGTTGCTCCCAACACACAGACATTGTGCGTTGCTGCTCTAGGTAATGAGGTCTCACTCATTACCTTGAAACTCGAAGTGACGAATAAGTTGTCCCTTCGAGCTCTAGTCGATTGTGGGGCGTCCAACAATTTTGTGCAACGCCAATCGCTAGAAGATGGTCACTTTAAATTCAGTGAATGTGACACACCTCCTACGAGGATGACGGTACGTCTTGCGACAGGCGCATCCGTAACCGTCATGAAGCGTATAGTGAAGATTCACTATACGCTAGAAGATACCCAATACGACGATGACTTTATCGTATTGGATTTGGATGACAAATTTGATGTCATCCTTGGAATACCGTGGCTCAGAAGGTACGAACCACGGGTAAACTTGCAACATCGGACAGTAACGATGCCTGCCGCTTGTTCATCAGATGGCCATCTGATGAACGTTTTGGAGCGTCCACAAGCGTGTGGATGTACTACGAGTGAGTGCGATGGCCTCACTTGTGGTACGGTCGTTAGTACGACTGCACAAAACCTTAGTGTACCAAACGGTTACACTTCGGAGCAAAGTTCCGGCGGCTGTGAGGAAACACAGGCTGCGCCGAAGGTCCACCACTCGAATAAGTCGGGTGGACTGGGACAAAGATGTATTCCTAGAGGGGAACATCTAGAAGAGAAACAATCGATCGCTCAGGTTAAGCGAAACGATAATCCTAGATCGACTGGAGAGTCTTTCGTAGAGGATCTCGCTGTGGTTGCGCAACCCCAGCTAGAGGAAGTAAAGGGAATACGTCCCGATATTACAAATACGGCGGAAATAAGTTCCCCGAAACCCGCGGGAATAAGTCCCCGGGAAGACGAAGGAATAAGTCCTTCGAAGCCTGAGGGAATAAGTCCCCAGGAAATGACAGAGACATTGAATGTCATAGTCAATAACGGATCATGTGTAGGCGCTTATACACTTGATCTGATTGCGCCTCCGAAGTTAACTTCGGAGATCACTCAGTTGCCAACGCTCGAACATAAAAGGTTCTTGCGTGATCTGCGTAGTGGCAAAGTCAAGCAGATCTGCATACTCGTCGCTGACGACGAGTATGTAACCGACATAAGGTCAGCAACAGTGTTTACTGAGAACGAGAGAGTTCTCAGTAGTTCATCTATGGACGAGAGTGTCCTAGATGAAAAGACACGAATTGAGCGATATGAGTCCCAATCATGGGAATCGCTCAAGGAAAATCCTCTCTATGAAGATTTGGTTGAATTCAAGGATGTATTCCCTGAAACTGTTCCGTGCGAATTACCGAAGGATAAAGGTATTCGACACGAAGTCGAGCTTAAACCAGGCTCGAAGTACTGTGTCATGAAGCAGTGGCCACTGCCTCGTGAACAAGTACTTGCGATCGACAAGTTCTTTGCCGATCGTTTAGCAGCGGGCCATGTGAGGGAATCAACTTCCCCACATAGCTCTCCGACCTTCTGTGTGCGAAAAGCAACAGGAGGGTGGCGGATAGTGCACGCGTTTAACAAATTGAACGCTGCAACGGTACCGGCTCAGACGCCGATACCGAGGAAGGACGTAATCATTGATGGTATGTCAAAGAGTACCATCTTTTCGTCCATGGATTTGATGGATGGCTTCTATCAAATCCTAATGCGGGAACGGGATATACCCTATACCGCAGTTAGCACGCCTAGCGGCATGCTCTGGGAATGGCTAGTAATGCCACAAGGGCTCAGTAATGCCCCTGCCACGTTCAACAGATGTGTATCACATCTGTTGAGACCAGTACGAGAGTTCGCGCCGAGTTATTTCGATGACGTATTCATCCATAGTCGAGCTATGGATGGAAAGTCGGACGTTGAGGTTCACAGGTACCACGTCCGACAAGTTCTTACAATCATGCGAAAGCATCAATTGTATGCAAACCTCAAGAAGTGTATATTTGCAGCAAGCGAAATACCACTTCTTGGGTGCATCGTTGGTAAGAACGGTGTACGTCCTGATCCCGAAAAGATCAAGGCGATCACCGACTGGCCTGTGCCGGTCGATGTCAAAGGTCTTCGAAAATTCCTTGGGCTAGCGGCGTATTTGCATAAGTATTCACGCAATTACGCCGAGATGACTGTACACCTCTCTCGTTTGTTGAAAAAGAACGAGAGGTGGTTATGGAACGCTGAATGTCAACGCTCCTTTGAGGGTATCAAGCAGAGCTTGATACAATCCCCAGTCCTAGCAATAGCCGATCAGGACAGACCATTTCATGTGGTCTGTGATGCCAGCGATTTCGCAATCGGCTGTGCATTAATGCAGTACGACCTTGAAGGCGTTGAACGCGTCGTCTGCTATCAGTCGCGTCAGCTGCAACCAGCTGAGCGGAACTATCCAGTGCATGACAAGGAACTCCTTGCCATGAAGTATGCACTCGCGAAGTTCAGAGTCTATCTATTAGGAGATAGACCCTTCGTTGTTTACACTGACCATGCGTCCTTACGCACGGCAGTGAACAGCCCGCACCTTTCACAACGAATGGCGCGGTGGTTGTCATTCTTTGCAGAATACAACTTTACGGTCGAGTACAAACCAGGACGACTTAATGTCGTCGCTGATGCACTCTCACGTCGTCCCGAATTTGAAACAGTCGCGAAACCCAACAGTGAGACAGTCACTGTTGCGGTTATGACGTCCTCAGTCCCATCTACAATGTTGTATGATGATGTGAGGCGGGCATACGCCCAAGATGGTGAGATAGTGAAGTTGTTGTCACATCTCTCCCAACCATCCCGAGAATCGTTGAAACGATTGTCGTCTGCGTATCGATCTGCATCAGATCGATACACTACTCGTAACGGTTTACTGTATTATACAGCCGTTTCTGGTGACACACCACGTGTTGTCATTCCAGATGATACTGATCTGCGTTTGCGGATCATGTTCGAGTATCACGATGCTCCTATAGGAGGACATCGTGGCCGAGAGAAAACATATCTCACGGTAAGTCGAGACTTTTACTGGCCCCGCCAGTATCAGTTTGTGCGAAAGTATGTTCGCGCATGCGAAGTCTGCCAACGAGTGAAGTCAAGTCCTTCACTGCGTGCACCTTTACAGCCTCTACCGGTTCCGGCTGAGTGCTGGGAATCCATCTCAATGGATTTCGTCTTCGGGTTACCCAAAGACGCACGCGGGAATACGGGTATTCTCGTATTTGTTGACAGATTCAGCAAAATGGTACACCTTGTGGCTGTACCAGAGACAATCACGGCAAGTGGCTGTGCTTGTGTCTTTATTGACACCATCTTCCGACTTCATGGGTTGCCCCGTGAACTCGTATCAGACAGAGATCCACGATTCACTGCTGATTTCTGGCGTTCCGTGTTCAAATCACTCGGAACGCGCTTGAAGATGTCAACATCTGATCATCCAGAGTCGGATGGTCAGACGGAACGTGCCAATCGTGTCCTTGAAGAGATACTTCGAGGATACGTACACTCCTTTAAGAGTTGGAGTGAGTTTTTGCCAATGGTAGAGTTTGCCATCAACAACTCGGTGCATGCGTCCACGACACATACACCGTTTTACGTGAATGGCTTGCGCCATCCGCGTGTACCCACCTTACTAGAGTGTAACTCTGGTTCAAGGGGGGAGGGACTCGCGCGAGCAAAAACCGATTTGTTTCACGCTCATCACGCTCTGACGAAGAAGTCATTGCGTTTGATGCCGATATCGATAACATCGATATCGAAGAAGATGATGCCAGTGAGAGTGCGGAAGCCCTCACTGAAGACAATGATCCCAGTGAGAGTGCGGAAGCCCTCACTGAAGAAAAGGTTGTTGTTGCTGCAGTGCGCTCACAGCACACTGAAGCTAACGAGTCATCAGATGAGTTCATACTGGCTCGTGAAACGGTAGTCCGTTTTGTGCAAGACTCCATCGCCGAAGCGGTGGATAAGCAAAAGCAAAACGCTGACAAGAATGGAAGGGCAAACACTCTTTTATTTAATAAAGGTGACTTAGTCCTACTGTCTACGGTTAATCTACCAAAGCATGTAGTGACTAACTTGGGTAGCAGTAAACTACTACCCAAGTACATTGGCCCATTTCGTGTATTGCACCGCCTAGGCAATGCATACACGATCGAGTTACCACGTAAGATGCGAACGCATCCCACGTTTTACGTTGGTCGGCTTAAGCCGTACCATCAGTACGCTGCTTCTTCCGATGAAGAACGCCCTTGCGCTCAAGCATCTCGCAGAGAGCCTTGTGCTCCCGATGGTGGGCATCAACAAGGGTCTGAAGAGCAGTTATCTCAGCCCGAGACCGATCAACAATCCCACGAGCTACCCTTAGCTCGTCACGAAGAGATGTCAGAGATCTCTCGTTCTCAAGCTGAGCAAAGGCAAACTCAGCTCGATGCTTCGAGGCAGTGTCCACCATCTGGAGACGCCTATTCCGCTGATGCTTGAGATCGTCGCGTAACCCTTGCGTTACGCGATCAAAGAAGCTCTCGGGAACACACCGATCCACATGATCGTGTGGAGAGCGTCTTTCCTCCTCCTCCACCTCCATTAGAGGACTCTCGCGGTGGCCAGCGCTATCTAGTAGAGCAGCTGTTGAACCACCGCGACGTGAACGGACGTCGGACGAGTTACCTCGTCCGGTGGCGCGGCTATCCCCCGTCCTGGGATTCTTGGGAGCCCCGCTCCCAATTGATGGTTGACGTACTGGGTCTGGTCGAGCAGTACGACGCGACACATCCTGTGCCGCAGAAGGACCGCCGGAGAAAGTCTTCCCGGCACGGTCGTAAAGGGATTTCAGGTTGTCAATCCCTTCGTACATCTCAGTAGAGACACGTACGCGCCACCACGGGCTGGTAAGGAGGTAAGCCTCCTTAGGTGCTCGTGCAGAGTTGTTCACACAACATGGGCACGAGTCTCCCCAAGAGAGGCAGGGTAATCCTTTCTCCCTTGACAGACGATGCAGCTTGTAGCGTGCACCTGTCGGGGTTCGCTTTTCAAACTTATCACGAGCTTTGATAAGTTTGTCGTTCCAAGCGTCACGACCTACATCCTCGAGATTATGGATGTAGGCGTTCCACGCCTGAAGTAGTGAGGGACCATCACGTTTGTGATTCCCACTGTACCATCGATGTCTGAAGAAAGCATCGATGAAGAACTCATGTTCAGCGCGATAGTCTTTCGCGCTGGGGTCAAGGTGATGGATCCTTGACGAATCGAACAATCGTGTTCGATAACGATCACTCGTCGTCGCCGACAAGTGATCCATGACGGATTTAGGAGGCATCCATGACTTCTTTTTCTGGAGCGAGACGCAACACATTGCGGTCCCGCTCTTCCTGCGACGTGCCGACAGAAGTACTGGCACCTCGCTGTGAAGTGGTGTCCATAGGAGAACCGACACCACTATTAGCGCCCGAGTCTCGCGACCTCGAGCGCCTTCGCTTCGGCGATGGTTCATCTGACTCATCAGATGAACCAAAGATGCTGCGACGCAAAGCATCGTCCATGCCACGCTTGGCAGGCGGCTTGGATTCAATTGCCGTCGATACGGATCCGTCATCCGTATCAGGAGAGTACGAGACACCGAGCTCGTACTCTGTGAAGACACGAGTGTCTTCATGACCAGCGCCTGCATCACCAGGTGATACAGGCTGAGTCGATTCAGCAACCGATGGGACATCAGTTGCTGTAGTTTCTGCTTCGGCGTCCGCACAGAGACGTGCAGACGCGCTCTCGGCGGCCTTGCTCGCGCATCGCATGGGCTTGTTTACCATGCGATGAGATGTTGGAAAGTGGACGCGGACCAACAAGTGCAAACCCCGTCCCAAATGATTTGGGACGAGTATCCATTTAGTCAATCAGTCACTAAAGTGACTGATGGTTAAGGGGGGGGTGATGTAACGGGGTGAATCGTTACATAACAATTTATAAGAAATTGTTGATAGAATATAACTATAAGAGTTATATTCTCAGAATATTGTCATAAGGACAATATTCGGTAGCACTTCCAAGTAGTTCCTAATTGGTTGATATAGGCCATTATATCAACCAACGAAGACGCGCCACGACAGACGCACGCAATGAGTGGTGAGCAGATAACTGATTTACACATTTGTATTTAGACATAGTTAGATGAAGATAAATAGTGATTTATTGCAGACATTAACTATTATAAATACAGTTCTACTTTTTACTCTAACCAAGTACTCGCTTCTTCTTACCGTCTTCCTCTGCACGTACGAGTGTACGTGAAGTTACGAGGCACCGCCTTATTCTGTTATCAGAATAAGTAGCTTGTACTGTCACCAGTACAAGCTTCAGGGTGCCCCGTTACAACCTGCCTCTAAGCATCACTATCAGCCGAAGTTAAGGCGCTGGGCTACATCTATCTTGCTCGCTTCGCCTTGTATTCGAATTGGGTCGGAACTAGCGCTGGAACCGAAGTTAGCACTTCGTCATGCGCCTCCGTTTCGGTATCATTTTGACTTTTCGACGGTGCGACATGGTTACGTCGTCGGGAATAGACGGGAGTCTGCGGATAACGGGTGTGAGCACGTCGAATTGCGGCAAAGTGCCGACGGATTTAGATGGTTTTTTACCACATCATTACCTGAGTTGGTTACTGAAACTGTCGCTGAGAGGGACATTTGGATAAGCCTACTGCGGTTACATGGTGTCGTGTTTTATTCACATCCTGATCATCATCGATTTCCCTGGGCTGTGGCCAACACGGTGGCGAACGTTTCGATTAGGGCGACAATTGCCCGGCTAGCGTTCAGACTTCACAAACGACTGCTTGCTGTCCCTTTGAAAGGGCTGATCCAACGGTTGAAACAAGTCATCAGCAAGGATGGCTGGTTGCGTGCAGCAGCTCATCAACGCCCGTCTCAAGTTTGGAACCATACTAATGGCCTTTCGGATTTTCAAGTCTGGACTTGCTACAGAATCGCCACTAATCAACTTAACCTCTACCATGATGGTCGTCGCGCTGACAACAGCTGTCGAGCGCTGATGGAGTGTTGGGGGCGTAAAGAAACGTCGGCTCACATCTTTTGGGAATGTCCAAAGGCGCGCGCCTGCTGGAGGCGACTTATCTGTCACTGGACGGGTCTCCGAGATGTGAGGTCTGTTGATGAGACCTGGTATTTTGGCAGTGTGAATCGTCAGGCTCCTACATTACCGGCAAGGCAGCGACAACGCCTACATGAACATTTACAAGACGACTTGGAAGCAGGGGATATGGTTTGGAATCGCATATGGTTTAATATGTGTAGCGTTTATTAAACTCACTTATGGAGTGAACGAAACGACGCAGTATTTCAAGGTGCGCGGACGACGGTTATTCACAGCGTCACCCGTTTTTGGAAGGTGGGGATTCGGCATCTCAGCGCGTTAGCGAAACGCGAACATCGTGGTCCCGACACAGTGGGTCATGTTTCGCCCAACCGGTTGGTTGCGGTTCTCACGATGCCTGTCTTGAGCGCTCACTCTCATGCGGTGGCGAGTGCAGTCAAGCTACTCGGAGCAGAGCTCCCTCGTACTGTCACGGACACTCTTGTCCTTGCGTCCAGAGTGTTAATCAGACAACTTGTCCAGCTTTGGTGGGATGAAATTTCTCTCTCTATTCTGCTTGCAGTACAGTAACAAGACATTTACATGAGTGCCTACTGCATGAAACGAGGAGTCCACACACTGGCTTCTTCGTCACGATTCAGAGGCATGCGGAAAACTGCGTGCAATTCGTGATCTTGAAGAGCAATTCGCTGGAGGACAAAATTGCTAGTACGAAAATGACGTGCTTGTTGTGACCGAACAGCTACGATACCAACCTTGCACTCAGCTGTATCAGCGAGTATTGCGAGCAGATGAACATGCATCATTCTAAAGTCGGACGCCTCGGGAGGCGCTCATTCGTTTGGCGCATTCTTTTTGCAGCCATGCGTCTACAACATGCTTGCGTGCCAGAGAGACTACCAAGGAGCAAATGAGCCGCTGGCCATACTTGCAAGACAATGCAGACCAGACGGACAAATAAAGCACCGAAAGATCTGGTGAGATGGTGGCTGATCCGAGTGTCAGCCTGCAACTGATAAACAAGCCGTCTGGATGCTTACTTGGCTATGCTTCATCATAGGGTCTGTCCACAAGATGACTGACATCGCACACTTACAACAAGTTGTTCGGAACACTTGTCATCGAGTAACGTATCTTATCTGCTTCATGGTTCGATCGGGTACTTGCTGTCGTGGAAGTGTTTTATGGTGAGTCGATTTCTGGTACTGTATCAAGTCATGCATTCCAGAGCGGTGACACTATCTCATCATCGTCACGGTTCTGTGGATCAGCACAATACCACGACGTGGGAGCAAGATGGTTTTTGGGTGGTTTGGTTGGTACAGGAGGAGTGTTGTAAACCACTTTCCTCTACGGTCGGAGGCGCTTCGAAGAACAGTCAAGCTCACAGTACATATGCTCGTCGTGAGGGTGGCCGGTATCGGAGGATACGCGGAAGTCCATCGCACAATGTCGAACGGCACAAACCGACCTGTAAACACACGATGCTGGATCTGCTGGAGATGGTGTCCTGAAACAAAGAACGCGCTGCTGGCCAATCAAGCAGAGCTAGTATCCACTTCGGCAGTGATTGCGTTGCATTGACGTATGCTTGTTTACAGCTTTCCGCGCACACCTCAATCGAAGAGAGTTGCGAAACCGGCGTCAATGCCAAGCCGCACCGCATCAGAAAAAAAATTAACGTCAGCCATTCACATGTTGTGCCGGATCTCTTCCATGGGCTGCACAGTGGTTGGACGCGCTGCTACAATCCCCTTAGCTAGGTAGCTAGCTAGTTGGGAACCCTCGCAGGCGAGTCGCCTTCGCCAGGTTGGACCTATCCTCAATAGAATTGACAAACGACGCCAGACGATATCGCCGCCACCGACACCAGACGATATCGCCGTCACTGTTTGCCGGTAAAGAGCACGATGTTCGTACTATTTTTGATCCAACGTGACCTGCTTTCAGATGTAGATGATGAAACGTCGCATCTCGCACCGAAACCTCAGCCAGCAACAGTCGCATTCGTCTGTCCGGTCGTTTCGAAGGCTCATTCATTTGATGTCAACAGGCGTGCGTTTCTTTCACAACCGACACCGGGTGCGACAGAAGTTCATCTCACAGAAAACGGTAAACCTGCTTTTGATTCGATACGATTGACTCGAGGCCCGGTCCGGCTTGCACGTCTGCTTGCTTTTTATCATTCTGCAACTTGCCAAGACTTCCCAGCATCCCTCACCACCTTCACTCTAAGATGAAACTCTCCATTTGCCTCCTACTCGCTGCGGTCACAGCTACGACGATCTGTGTACAAGCAACGGATACCCGTCCGAACGAACTTCTTGATGGACTTGACGTGCTTTCTCATATCCTCACGGATAAGGACAGTCGGGTGTATGTCGAAGATGATGGACATGACCACCACCACCACCACTTCGACCACTAGGACCACTTCACCACAACGACTGACTACTAGGCCTTCGGCTCAGACCTATCTGCCAAGCTTTTCATGCGATCAAAGTCTCGGCGACCGCGATGACATTGAACGGAGTTGATGACGAGAGACAAGCTTGTCCTGAACCTGTCCCACGAATCGACTGTATCTGTTCAAACAGTTCAAGCCGTAGGCGTGGATTCGTAGACTAGTGAAGGGGTAACGCGACATCAATGTAGCCAACCTTCAACTCGTTCAAAATCACTTCTGACTTCTTTATCCATTGACTTCTGTACTCTCGTGTAGCAATCAGCTATCGCAAAAGACAGTACGCCCATGTGCTAGACCCGACACATGAGGCTCACCTTGAGCTTCTGTATTCTTGCCTATCTATCTATCTATCTATCTATCTATCTATCTATCTATCTATCTATCTATCTATCTATCTATCTATCTATCTATCTGGGTAGTCTTTCCTTCGTGTGTTCGAGAAATAAATCAGAGTTCCGACGACAATATCGGTGAGCGAGCCGGCATCAACGTGAGTCCTGTACTGGATATGATGCGCCAAGCATTGCGGGATTTCATTCGAATGTAGGCTTGAAGACCGACGGATCAGCAGATACGATACGGATCATCACGACGTTCATCCGACAAGCCTGCATGGTTGTGAGCATGGTTGTCGACTACGGCAGCACGTTGTATGACGAGACTCTCACGCGTGTCCGAAACACGGTTTATGTGTCGCATGCCAGAGACGAAGTACATAGCGTGTTTCGCTTTATTTCGTACTTAACAAGCAACGAGTGTCAGCTAATATCTCGTGTCTGCATCATCGAAACTGGTACCACGCTGCTCGAAGACGATACGAATGGGTCATGTCATCCCCACAACAAGGTTGGTGCGGTTCCCACGATGTTCGTGCGCGCTACTTCATGCGTTGGCGAGTGCAGTCACTACTCGGCATCATTGCGCTCCCTCGTACTGTCACTGACAACCTGGTCCTTGCGTCCATTATCGACAATGTCGCCGCTTTCGGTGGGACGAGAGTTCCTTTCTCTTCTGCTTGCAGTGCAGTAACAAGACATTTATATGAGTGCCTACTGCATGAAGCGAGGAGTCCACACACTGGCTTCTTCGTCACGATTCAGAGGCATGGGGAAAACTACGTGCAATTCGTGATCTTGAAAAGCAATTCGCTGGAGGACAAAATTGCTGGTACGAAAATGACGTGCTTGTTGTGACCGAACAGCTACGATACCAACCTTGCACTCAGCTGTATCAGCGAGTATTGCGAGCAGATGAACATGCATCATTCTAAAGTCGGACGCCTCGGGAGGCGCCCATTCGGTTGGCGCATTCTTTTTGCAGCCATGCGTCTACAACATGCTTGCGTGCCAGAGAGACTACCAAGGAGCAAATGAGCCGTTGGCCATACTTGCAAGACAATGCAGACCAGACGACAAATAAAGCACCGAAAGATCTGGTGAGATGGTGGCTGATCCGAGTGTCAGCCTGCAACTGATAGACAAGCCGTCTGGATGCTTACTTGGCTATGCTTCATCATAGGGTCTGTCCACAAGATGACTGACATCGCACACTTACAACAAGTTATTCGGAACACTTGTCATCGAGTAACGTGTCTTATCTGCTTCGTGGTTCGATCGGGTACTTGCTGTTGCGGAAGTGTTTTATGGTGAGTCGATTTCTGGTACTGTATCAAGTCATGCATTCCACAGCGGTAACACTATCTCATCATCGCCACGGTTCTGTGGATCAGCACAACACCACGACGTGGGAGCAAGATGGTTTTTGGGTGGTTTGGTTGGTACAGGAGGAGTGTTGTAAACCACTTTCCTCTACTGTCGGAGGCGCTTCGAAGAACAGTCAAGCTCACAGTACACATGCTCGTCGTGAGGGTGGCCGGTATCGGAGGATACGCGGAAGTCCATCGCACAATGTCGAACGGTACAAACCGACCTGTAAACACACGATGCTGGATCTGCTGGAGATGGTGTCCTGAAACAAAGAACGCGCTGCTGGCCAATCAAGCAGAGCTAGTATCCACTTCGGCAGTGATTGCGTTGCATTGACGTATGCTTGTTTACAGCTTTCCGCGCACACCTCAATCGAAGAGAGTTGCGAAACCGGCGTCAATGCCAAGCCGCACCGCATCAGAAAAAATTAACGTCAGCCATTCACATGTTGTGCCGGATCTCTTCCACGAGCTGCACAGTGGTTGGACGCACTGCTACAATCCCCTTAGCTAGGTAGCTAGCTAGTTGGGAACCCTCGCAGGCGAGTCGCTTTCGCCAGGTTGGACCTATCCTCAATAGAATTGACAAACGACGCCAGACGATATCGCCGCCACCGACACCAGACGATATCGCCGTCACTGTTTGCCGGTAAAGAGCACGATGTTCGTACTATTTTTGATCCAACGTGACCTGCTTTCAGATGTAGATGATGAAACGTCGCATCTCGCACCGAAACCTCAGCCAGCAACAGTCGCATTCGTCTGTCCGGTCGTTTCGAAGGCTCATTCATTTGATGTCAACAGGTGTGCGTTTCTTTCACAACCGACACCGGGTGCAACAGAAGTTCATCTCACAGAAAACGGTAAACCTGCTTTTGATTCGATACGATTGACTCGAGGCCCGTTCCAGCTTGCACGTCTGCTTGCTTTTTATCATTCTGCAACTTGCCAAGACTTCCCAGCATCCCTCACCACCTTCACTCTAAGATGAAACTCTCCATTTGCCTCCTACTCGCTGCGGTCACAGCTACGACGATCTGTGTACAAGCAACGGATACCCGTCCGAACGAACTTCTTGATGGACTTGACGTGCTTTCTCATATCCTCACGGATAAGGACAGTCGGGTGTATGTCGAAGATGATGGACATGACCACCACCACCACCACTTCGACCACTACCACCACTACGACCACCAGTGACTACTAGGCCTTCGGCTCAGACCTATCTGCCAAGCTTTTCATGCGATCAAAGTCTCGGCGACCGCGATGACATTGAACGGAGTTGATGACGAGAGACAAGCTTGTCCTGAACCTGTCCCACGAATCGACTGTATCTGTTCAAACAGTTCAAGCCGTAGGCGTGGATTCGTAGACTAGTGAAGGGGTAACGCGACATCAATGTAGCCAACCTTCAACTCGTTCAAAATCACTTCTGACTTCTTTATCCATTGACTTCTGTACTCTCGTGTAGCAATCAGCTATCGCAAAAGACAGTACGCCCATGTGCTAGACCCGACACATGAGGCTCACCTTGAGCTGTATTCTTGCCTATCTATCTATCTATCTATCTATCTATCTATCTATCTATCTATCTATCTGGGTAGTCTTTCCTTCGTGTGTTCGAGAAATAAATCAGAGTTCCGACGACAATATCGGTGAGCGAGCCGGCATCAACGTGAGTCCTGTACTGGATATGATGCGCCAAGCATTGCGGGATTTCATTCGAATGTAGGCTTGAAGACCGACGGATCAGCAGATACGATACGGATCATCACGACGTTCATCCGACAAGCCTGCATGGTTGTGAGCATGGTTGTCGACTACGGCAGCACGTTGTATGACGAGACTCTCACGCGTGTCCGAAATACGGTTTATGTGTCGCATGCCAGAGACGAAGTACATAGCGTGTTTCGCTTTATTTCGTACTTAACAAGCAACGAGTGTCAGCTAATATCTCGTGTCTGCATCATCGAAACTGGTACCACGCTGCTCGAAGACGATACGAATGGGTCATGTTATCCCCACAACAAGGTTGGTGCGGTTCCCACGATGTTCGTGCGCGCTACTTCATGCGTTGGCGAGTGCAGTCACTACTCGGCATCATTGCGCTCCCTCGTACTGTCACTGACAACCTGGTCCTTGCGTCCATTATCGACAATGTCGCCGCTTTCGGTGGGACGAGAGTTCCTTTCTCTTCTGCTTGCAGTGCAGTAACAAGACATTTATATGAGTGCCTACTGCATGAAGCGAGGAGTCCACACACTGGCTTCTTCGTCACGATTCAGAGGCATGGGGAAAACTACGTGCAATTCGTGATCTTGAAAAGCAATTCGCTGGAGGACAAAATTGCTGGTACGAAAATGACGTGCTTGTTGTGACCGAACAGCTACGATACCAACCTTGCACTCAGCTGTATCAGCGAGTATTGCGAGCAGATGAACATGCATCATTCTAAAATCGGACGCCTCGTGAGGCGCTCATTCGTTTGGCGCATTCTTTTTGCAGCCATGCGTCTACAACATGCATGCGTGCCAGAAAGACTACCAAGGAGCAAATGAGCCGCTGGCCATACTTGCAAGACAATGCAGACCAGACGACAAATGAAGCACCGAAAGATCTGGTGAGATGGTAGCTGATCCGAGTGTCAGCCTGCAACTGATAGACAAGCCGTCTGGATGCTTACTTGGCTATGCTTCATCATAGGGTCTGTCCACAAGATGACTGACATCGCACACTTACAACAAGTTGTTCGGAACACTTGTCATTGAGTAACGTGTCTTATCTGCTTCATGGTTCGATCGGGTACTTGCTGTCGTGGAAGTGTTTTATGGTGAGTCGACTTTTGGTACTGTATCAAGTCATGCATTCCACAGCGAAAACACTATCTCATCATCGCCACGGTCCTGTGGATCAGCACAACACCACGACGTGGGAGCAAGACGGTTTTTGGGTGGTTTGGTTGGTACAGGAGGAGTGTTGTACACCACTTTCCTCTACTGTCGGAGGCGCTTCGAAGAACAGTCAAGCTCACAGTACATATGCTCGTCGTGAGGGTGGCCGGTATCGGAGGATACGCGGAAGTCCATCGCACAATGTCGAACGGCACAAACCGACCTGTAAACACACGATGCTGGATCTGCTGGAGATGGTGTCCTGAAACAAAGAACGCGCTGCTGGCCAATCAAGCAGAGCTAGTATCCACTTCGGCAGTGATTGCGTTGCATTGACGTATGCTTGTTTACAGCTTTCCGCGCACACCTCAATTGAAGAGAGTTGCGAAACCGGCGTCAATGCCAAGCCGCACCGCATCAGAAAAAGTGAACGTCAGCCATTCACATGTTGTGCCGGATCTCTTCCATGGGCTGCACACTGGTTGGACGCGCTGCTACAATCCCCTTAGCTAGGTAGCTAGCTAGTTGGGAACCCTCGCAGGCGAGTCGCTTTCGCCAGGTTGGACCTATCCTCAATAGAATTGACAAACGACGCCAGACGATATCGCCGCCACCGACACCAGACGATATCGCCGTCACTGTTTGCCGGTAAAGAGCACGATGTTCGTACTATTTTTGATCCAACGTGACCTGCTTTCAGATGTAGATGATGAAACGTCGCATCTCGCACCGAAATCTCAGCCAGCAACAGTCGCATTCGTCTGTCCGGTCGTTTCGAAGGCTCATTCATTTGATGTCAACAGGCGTGCGTTTCTTTCACAACCGACACCGGGTGCAACAGAAGTTCATCTCACAGAAAACGGTAAACCTGCTTTTGATTCGATACGATTGACTCGAGGCCCGGTCCGGCTTGCACGTCTGCTTGCTTTTTATCATTCTGCAACTTGCCAAGACTTCCCAGCATCCCTCACCACCTTCACTCTAAGATGAAACTCTCCATTTGCCTCCTACTCGCTGCGGTCACAGCTACGACGATCTGTGTACAAGCAACGGATACCCGTCCGAACGAACTTCTTGATGGACTTGACGTGCTTTCTCATATCCTCACGGATAAGGACAGTCGGGTGTATGTCGAAGATGATGGACATGACCACCACCACCACCACTTCGACCACTAGGACCACTTCGACCACCACAGTGACTACTAGGCCTTCGGCTCAGACCTATCTGCCAAGCTTTTCATGCGATCAAAGTCTCGGCGACCGCGATGACATTGAACGGAGTTGATGACGAGAGACAAGCTTGTCCTGAACCTGTCCCACGAATCGACTGTATCTGTTCAAGCAGTTCAAGCCGTAGGCGTGGATTCGTAGACTAGTGAAGGGGTAACGCGACATCAATGTAGCCAACCTTCAACTCGTTCAAAATCACTTCTGACTTCTTTATCCATTGACTTCTGTACTCTCGTGTAGCAATCAGCTATCGCAAAAGACAGTACGCCCATGTGCTAGACCCGACACATGAGGCTCACCTTGAGCTTCTGTATTCTTGCCTATCTATCTATCTATCTATCTATCTATCTATCTATCTATCTATCTATCTATCTATCTATCTATCTATCTGGGTAGTCTTTCCTTCGTGTGTTCGAGAAATAAATCAGAGTTCCGACGACAATATCGGTGAGCGAGCCGGCATCAACGTGAGTCCTGTACTGGATATGATGCGCCAAGCATTGCGGGATTTCATTCGAATGTAGGCTTGAAGACCGACGGATCAGCAGATACGATACGGATCACGCCAGTCATCCGACAAGCCTGCATGGTTGTGAGCATGGTTGTCGACTACGGCAGCACGTTGTATGACGAGACTCTCACGCGTGTCCGAAATACGGTTTATGTGTCGCATGCCAGAGACGAAGTACATAGCGTGTTTCGCTTTATTTCGTACTTGACAAGCAACGAGTGTCAGCTAATATCTCATGTCTGCATCATCGAAACTGGTACCACGCTGCTCGAAGACGATACGAATGGGTCATGTCATCCCCACAACAAGGTTGGTGCGGTTCCCACGATGTTCGTGCGCGCTACTTCATGCGTTGGCGAGTGCAGTCACTACTCGGCATCATTGCGCTCCCTCGTACTGTCACTGACAACCTGGTCCTTGCGTCCATTATCGACAATGTCGCCGCTTTCGGTGGGACGAGAGTTCCTTTCTCTTCTGCTTGCAGTGCAGTAACAAGACATTTACATGAGTGCCTACTGCATGAAACGAGGAGTCCACACACTGGCTTCTTCGTCACGATTCAGAGGCATGGGAAAACTACGTGCAATTCGTGATCTTGAAAAGCAATTCGCTGGAGGACAAAATTGCTGGTACTAAAATGACGTGCTTGTTGTGACCGAACAGCTACGATACCAACCTTGCACTCAGCTGCATCAGCGGTATCCCGGCAGATGAACATGCATCATTCTGTCGGACGCGCTCGCGCACGCGCCCATTGTCGTCGGAACTCTGATTTATTTCTCAAACACCTTCGAGAAAGGAAGACTACTCAGATAGATAGATAGATAGATAGGCAAGAATACAGAAGCTCAAGGTGAGCCTCATGTGTCGGGTCTAGCACATGGGTGTACTGTCTTTTGCGATAGCTGATTGCTACACGAGAGTACAGAAGTCAATGGGTAAAGAAGTCAGAATTGATTTTGGACGAGTGGAGGGTTGGTTCATTGATGTGGGGTTTCCCCTTCACTAGTCTACGAATCCACGCCTACGGCTTGAACTGTTTGAACAGATACAGTCGATTCGTGGGACAGGTTCAGGACAAGCTTGTCTCTCGTCATCAACTCCGTTCAATGTCATCGCTGTCGCCGAGACCTTGATCGCATGAAGAGCTTGGCAGAAGGGATTGGTTGAAGGGCCTAGTTGTTCTTGTGGTGGTAGTCATCGTGGTCGTGGTAGTGGTCATGTCCATCATCTTCGACATACACCCGACTGTCCTTATCCGTGAGGATATGAGAAAGCACGTCAAGTCCATCAAGAAGTTCGTTCGGACGGGTATCCGTTGCTTGTACACAGATCGTCGTAGCTGTGACCGCAGCGAGTAGGAGGCAAATGGAGAGTTTCATCTTAGAGTGAAGGTGGTGAGGGATGCTGGGAAGTCTTGGCAAGTTGCAGAATGATAAAAAGCAAGCAGACGTGCAAGCCGGACCGGGCCTCGAGTCAATCGTATCGAATCAAAAGCAGGTTTACCGTTTTCCGGGAGATGAACTTCTGTTGCACCCGGTGTCGGTAGTTAAAGAAACGCACGCCTGTTGACATCAAATGAATGAGCCTTCGAAACGACCGGACAGACGAGTGCGACTGTTCCTGGCTGAGAGTTTGGTGCGAGGTGCGATGTTACATCATCTACATCTGAAAGCAGGTCACGTTGGATCAAAAATAGTACGAACATCGTGCTCTTTACCGGCAAACAGTGACGGCGATATCGTCTGGTGTCGGTGGCGGCGATATCGTCTGGCGTCGTTTGTCAATTCTATTGAGGATAGGTCCAACCTGGCGAAAGCGACTCGCCTGCGAGGGTTCCCAACTAGCTAGCTACCTAGCTAAGGGGATTGTAGCAGCGCGTCCAACCAGTGTGCAGCCCATGGAAGAGATCCGGCACAACATGTGAATGGCTGACGTTCACTTTTTCTGATGCGGTGCGGCTTGGCATTGACGCCGGTTTCGCAACTCTCTTCGATTGAGGTGTGCGCGGAAAGCTGTAAACAAGCATACGTCAATGCAACGCAATCACTGCCGAAGTGGATACTAGCTCTGCTTGATTGGCCAGCAGCGCGTTCTTTGTTTCAGGACACCATCTCCAGCAGATCCAGCATCGTGTGTTTACAGGTCGGTTTGTACCGTTCGACATTGTGCGATGGACTTCCGCGTATCCTCCGATACCGGCCACCCTCACGACGAGCATATGTACTGTGAGCTTGACTGTTCTTCGAAGCGCCTCCGACAGTAGAGGAAAGTGGTGTACAACACTCCTCCTGTACCAACCAAACCACCCAAAAACCATCTTGCTCCCACGTCGTGGTGTTGTGCTGATCCACAGAACCGTGACGATGATGAGATAGTGTCACCGCTCTGGAATGCATGACTTGATACAGTACCAAAAATCGACTCACCATAAAACACTTCCACAACAGCAAGTACCCGATCGAACCATGAAGCAGATAAGACACGTTACTCGATGACAAGTGTTCCGAACAACTTGTTGTAAGTGTGCGATGTCAGTCATCTTGTGGACAGACCCTATGATGAAGCATAGCCAAGTAAGCATCCAGACGGCTTGTCCATCAGTTGCAGGCTGACACTCGGATCAGCCACCATCTCACCAGATCTTTCGGTGCTTCATTTGTCCGTCTGATCTGCATTGTCTTGCAAGTATGGCCAACGGCTCATTTGCTCCTTGGTAGTCTTTCTGGCACGCAAGCATGTTGTAGACGCATGGCTGCAAAAAGAATGCGCCAACCGAATGAGCGCCTCCCGAGGCGTCCGATTTTAGAATGATGCATGTTCATCTGCTCGCAATACTCGCTGATACAGCTGAGTGCAAGGTTGGTATCGTAGCTGTTCGGTCACAACAAGCACGTCATTTTCGTACTAGCAATTTTGTCCTCCAGCGAATTGCTCTTCAAGATCACGAATTGCACGCAGTTTTCCGCATGCCTCTGAATCGTGACGAAGAAGCCAGTGTGTGGACTCCTCGTTTCATGCAGTAGGCACTCATGTAAATGTCTTGTTACTGCACTGCAAGCAGAATAGAAAGGAACTCTCGTCCCACCGAAAGCGGCGACATTGTCGATAATGGACGCAAGGACCAGATTGTCAGTGACAGTACGAGGGAGCGCAATGATGCCAAGTAGTGACTGCACTCGCCAACGCATGAAGTAGCGCACACGAACATCGTGGGAACAGCACCAACCTTGTTGTGGGGATAACATGACCCATTCGTATCGTCTTCGAGCAGCGTGGTACCAGTTTCGATGATGCAGACACGAGATATTAGCTGACACTCGTTGCTTGTCAAGTACGAAATAAAGCGAAACACGCTATGTACTTCGTCTCTGGCATGCGACACATAAACCGTGTTTCGGACACGCGTGAGAGTCTCGTCATACAACGTGCTGCCGTAGTCGACAACCATGCTCACAACCATGCAGGCTTGTCGGATGACTGGCGTGATCCGTATCGTATCTGCTGATCCGTCGGTCTTCAAGCCTACATTCGAATGAAATCCCGCAATGCTTGGCGCATCATATCCAGTACAGGACTCACGTTGATGCCGGCTCGCTCACCGATATTGTCGTCGGAACTCTGATTTATTTCTCGAACACACAAAGGAAAGACTACGCAGATAGATAGATAGATAGATAGATAGATAGATAGATAGATAGATAGATAGATAGATAGATAGATAGATAGATAGATAGGCAAGAATACAGAAGCTCAAGGTGAGCCTCATGTGTCGGGTCTAGCACATGGGCGTACTGTCTTTTGCGATAGATGATTGCTACACGAGAGTACAGAAGTCAATGGATAAAGAAGTCAGAAGTGATTTTGAACGAGTTGAAGGTTGGCTACATTGATGTCGCGTTACCCCTTCACTAGTCTACGAATCCACGCCTACGGCTTGAACTGTTTGAACAGATACAGTCGGTTCGTGGGACAGGTTCAGTAATTAGCTTGTCTCTCGTCATCAACTCCGTTCAATGTGATCGCGGTCGCCGAGACTTTGATCGCATGAAAAGCTTGGCAGATAGGTCTGAGCCGAAGGCCTAGTAGTCGATGTGGTCGTTGTGGTGGTCGAAGTGGTCGAAGTGGTGGTGGTGGTCGTGTCCATCATCTTCGACATACACCCGACTGTCCTTATCCGTGAGGATATGAGAAAGCACGTCAAGTCCATCAAGAAGTTCGTTCGGACGGGTATCCGTTGCTTGTACACAGATCGTCGTAGCTGTGACCGCAGCGAGTAGGAGGCAAATGGAGAGTTTCATCTTAGAGTGAAGGTGGTGAGGGATGCTGGGAAGTCTTGGCAAGTTACAGAATGATAAAAAGCGAGCAGACGTGCAAGCCGGACCGGGCGTCGAGTCAATCGTATCGAATCAAAAGCAGGTTTACCGTTTTCCGGGAGATGAACTTCTGTCGCACCCGGTGTCGGTTGTGAAAGAAACGCACGCCTGTTGACATCAAATGAATGAGCCTTCGAAACGACCGGACAGACGAATGCGACTGTTGCTGGCTGAGATTTTGGTGCGAGATGCGACGTTTCATCATCGACATCTGAAAGCAGGTCACGTTGGATCAAGAATAGTACGAACATCGTGCTCTTTACCGACAAACAGTGACGGCGATATCGTCTGGCGTCAGTGACGGTGATATCGTCTGGCGTCGTTTGTCAATTCTAATGAGGATAGGTCCAACCTGGCGAAAGCAACTCGCCTGCGAGGGTTCCCAACTAGCTAGCTACCTAGCTAAGGGGATTGTAGTAGCGCGTCCAACCACTGTGCAGCCCATGGAAGAGATCCGGCACAACATGTGAATGGCTGACGTTCACTTTTTCTGATGCGGTGCGGCTTGGCATTGACGCCGGTTTCGCAACTCTCTTCAATTGAGGTGTGCGCGGAAAGCTGTAAACAAGCATACGTCAATGCAACGCAATCACTGCCGAAGTGGATACTAGCTCTGCTTGATTGGCCAGCAGCGCGTTCTTTGTTTCAGAACACCGTCTCCAGCAGATCCAGCATCGTGTGTTTACAGGTCGGTTTGTACCGTTCGACATTGTGCGATGGACTTCCGTGTATCCTCCGATACCGGCCACCCTCACGACGAGCATATGTACTGTGAGCTTGACTGTTCTTCGAAGCGCCTCCGACAGTAGAGGAAAGTGGTGTACAACACTCCTCCTGTACCAACCAAACCACCCAAAAACCATCTTGCTCCAACGTCGTGGTGTTGTGCTGATCCACAGAACCGTGGCGATGATGAGATAGTGTCACCGCTCTGGAACGCATGACTTGATACAGTACCAAAAATCGACTCACCATAAAACACTTCCACGACAGCAAGTGCCCGATCGAACCATGAAGCAGATAAGACACGTTACACAATGACAAGTGTACCGAACAACTTGTTGTAAGTGTGCGATGTCAGTTATCTTGTGGACAGACCCTATGATGAAGCATAGCCAAGTAAGCATCCAGACGGCTTGTCTATCAGTCGCAGGACTGACACTCGGATCAGCCACCATCTCACCAGATCTTTCGTTGCTTCATTTGTCCGTCTGATCTGCATTGTCTTGCAATTATGGCCAACGGCTCATTTGCTCCTTGGTAGTCTTTCTGGCACGCAAGCATGTTGTAGACGCATAGCTGCTAAAAGAATGCGCCAAAACGAATGAGCGCCTCCCGAGGCGTCCGACTTTGGAATGATGTGTGTTTCATCTGCCCGCATTACCCGCTGATACAGCTGAGTGCAAGGTTGGTATCGTAGCTGTTCGGTCACAACAAGCACGTCATCTTCGTACCAGCAATTTTGTCCTCCAGCGAATTGCTCTTCAAGATCACGAATTGCACGTAGTTTTCCCCATGCCTCTGAATCGTGACGAAGAAGCCAGTGTGTGGACTCCTCGCTTCATGCATTAGGCACTCATGTAAGTGTCTTGTTACTGCACTGCAAGCAGAATAGAAAGGAACTCTCAGCCCACCGAAAGCGGCGACATTGTCGTAGATGGGCGCAAGGACCAGATTGTCAGTGACAGTACGAGGGAGCGCAATGATGCCAAGTAGTGACTGCACTCGCCAACGCATGAAGTAGCGTGCGCGAACATCGTGGAAACAGCACCAACCTTGTTGTGGGGATAACATGACCCATTCGTATCCTCTTCGAGCAGCGTGGTGCCAGTTTCGACGATAGAGACACGAGATATTAGCTGACACTCGTTGCCTGTCAAGAACGAAATAATGCGAAACACGCTACGTACTTCGTCTCTGGCATGCGACGCATAAACCGTGGTTCGGACACGCGTGAGAGTCTCGTCATACAACGTGCTGCCGTAGTCGATCACCATGCTCACAACCATACAGGCTTGTCGGATGAACATCGTGACCCGTATCGTTTCTGCTGATTCGTGGATCTTCAAGCCAACATTCAAATGAAATCCCGCAATACTTGGCGCATCACATTCTGTACAGGACTCGTGTTGATGCCGGCTCGCTCACCGATAATGTCGTCGGAACTCTGATTTATTTCTCGAACACGGAGGGAAGACTACCCAGATATATAGATATACAACGGTACAGAAGATCAAGGTGAGCCTCATGTGCCGGGTCTAGCACATGGGCGTACTGTCTTTTGCGATAGCTGATTGCTACACGGGATAACAGAAGTCAGTGGATCATGAAGCCAGAATTGATTTTGGACGAGTTGAAGGTTGGCTACATTGATGTCGCGTTACCCCTTCACTAGTCTACGAATCCACGCCTACGGCTTGAACTGTTTGAACAGATACAGTCGATTCGTGGGACAGGTTCAGGACAAGCTTGTCTCTCGTCATCAACTCCGTTCAATGTGATCGCGGTCACCGAGACTTTGATCGCATGAAAAGCTTGGCAGATAGGTCTGAGCCGAAGGCCTAGTAGTCGATGTGGTCGTTGTGGTGGTCGAAGTGGTCGAAGTGGTGGTGGTGGTCGTGTCCATCATCTTCGACATACACCCGACTGTCCTTATCCGTGAGGATATTAGAAAGCACGTCAACTCCATCAAGAAGTTCGTTCGGACGGGTATCCGTTGCTTGTACACAGATCGTCGTAGCTGTGACCGCAGCGAGTAGGAGGCAAATGGAGAGTTTCATCTTAGAGTGAAGGTGGTGAGGGATGCTGGGAAGTCTTGGCAAGTTGCAGAATGATAAAAAGCAAGCCGACGTGCAAGCCGGACCGGGTCTCGAGTCGATCGTATCGAATCAAAAGCAGGTTTACCGTTTTCCGGGAGATGAACTTCTGTCGCTCTCGGTTTCGGTTGTGAAAGAAACGCACACCTGTTGACACCAAATGGATGAGCCTTCGAAACGACCGGACAGGCGAGTGCGACTGTCGCTGACTGAGAGTTCGGTTTGAGATGCGACGTGCCAGCATCTAGATCTGAAAGCAGATCACGTTGGATCAAGAATAGTACGAACATCGTGCTCTGTACCAGCAAACAGTGACGGTGAAATCGTCTGGCGTCGTTTGTGAATTCTATTGACGATAGGTCCAACCTGGTGAAGGCGACTCACCCGCGGGGGTAACCAGCTAGCTAGCTACCTAGCTAGTCAGGGTATTGTAGCAGCGCGTCGAACCACTGTGCAGCCCATGGAAGCGATCCAGCACAACATGTAAACGGCTAACGTCCATTTTTTCTTCTGCTGCGGTGCAGCTTGGTTTTGACGCCGGTTTCGCAACTCTCTTCAGCCGAGATATGGTCGACATTTTAAAAAAAAGGCAGCCCTGATCAATCGCGATTGGTCACTGTCAACAGTATCGTGTGCATCCAGGTAGGTGTTCCATACGTTTCTCATTTGTGCATACGGACAGTCGAGTTCCAAGCGAAACCGCTGCGAACTGATGGTGAAAGATGATGTGTATTCATGCAGAGGCTATGATGAGAAACGAGGGTGAAGGTCAAAAGTTGGGAACAGTACCTTCAATATCGAGTCATCTCAGTGATCACGAACACTACAGATGCTCGGATCAAGCAGACCAACAGATGTGCGTGATACGTCCGTGTCAGCCTGAAAATGGAGGACTTGTCAACTCAGCGCAGAGCATCTAGAGAGACGTAAAAAGGCTGGGTATGATCAGCGGAGAGGCGATCGCCATTCACAACCTACACGCAGGCAGATGACACGTGAAAAAACCCTCGCTACCGCTGGAAAGTCGGCGCGTATACATCGGCACGTACGGTGGATGCAGGACGTCACGTGAGCAGCATAGAGATCATCCGTGTACACTGAATCGGTGCTTTTATGAATACCGTTGCGATCCTTATCACCGTGACGTGTACAAATCCCATCGACCGAGACGTTCTGCATGTAGAGTGTAACGGGGTGAATCGTTACATAACAATTTATAAGAAATTGTTAATAGAATACAATTATAAGAGTTATATTCTCAGAATATTGTCATAAGGACAAATATTCTGTAGCACTTACGAGTAGTTCCTGATTGGTTGATATAGGCCATTATATCAACCAACTAAGACGCGCCACGACAGACGCACGCAATGAGTGGTGAGCAGATAACTGATTTACACATTTGTATTTAGACATAGTTAGATGAAGATAAATAGTGATTTATTGCAGACATTAACTATTATAAATACAGTTCTACTTTTTACTCTAACCAAGTACTCGCTTCTTCTTCTTACCGTCTTCCTCTGCACGTACGAGTGTACGTGAAGTTACGAGGCACCGCCTTATTCTGTCATCAGAATAAGTAGCTTGTACTGTCACCAGTACAAGCTTCAGGGTGCCCCGTTACACCTGGTAGCACTTCGTAGTCCGTCGAAGGACCGCGTTCACATCCAACATGAATATGTTGGATGATGAAGATGACCAAAGCTTTCACGCTACGCGTGACGGCTACTCCCATTTGAGCGATGTCGAATGGGATGCGGTTGAACGAATGGGTTCGACCATGGGCATCCATGCTGTTAGCGTCATGCTAGAGGCTCTCAATAGAGATGCCCAACATGCTACTATCGCCAAGTTCATTCAAAATGAACTTGACGCAGAACGCGAGAAAGTAGCCTTGCTTCACCAACAAGGTTCTCAACAAGCAGAGTTGTTGAGAGAACAGGAGTGCTCAACAGTTTGAACTGTTGAGACAGCAGCAGGCTGCTGCTGGTGGGTCGATGCACTCGCGTCGACCCGAGACTTTGAAGATTGACATCTCAAAGTATAGGGGGTCGAAGAAGACTCCCTCTTGAGATGGTTCGTCGAAGTGGATGACGGCATAAGGGCGCGTCGCATCGACGACGGGGATATGCAAGTTGCATTTGCCCAGTCAAATCTGGCAGGACGTGCCAAGACTTGGGCACTGGGGCTCAAGTTGCACGACCCATATGCGTTTGGGTCGTTGGAAGTCTTCAAGTCGCGGCTCAGACAAACGTTTGAACCGCCTAGAGCTAAGTTCAGAGCTCGAACCGAACTCTTGAAGCTCAAGCAGGGTAAGCGTGATGTGCACGCTTACGCGCAACATATACGACATCTTACGAGTTGTTTAAGTTCCAATCCGGTGGATGAACACACGTTGGTTTCGGTGTTCATGCAGGGTCTTGCGGATGGTCCCGTCAAGACTCACCTGTTCCGGCTTGAACTAGATTCACTAGAACAAGCCATTTCCATTGCGGAGCAGGAAGACTTCAGTCTGAGACAGGCTCGCACCAGCTCGACATCATATCGTCAACCGAGACGATATGACAACGGAGGTCCAGAGCCGATGGAACTCTGTTATGTAGAGAGCGAGAAGGCTCGCTCTACAGACTACAAGAAGTTGCAGAGATGCAACAGATGTCAAAAGACAGGACACTACGCTTACGAGTGTAGTGCCCCTCGTCCAGTGTCTCGCGACACTGGGCGTAGTGACCGTCCACCCATGAGAAAGGGGCAGGGACGAGGGTCCGCAGTTGGTGCAAAGACGCAACAACGGGATGGACCGTCAAAAAACGGACAGGATCAGTAGGTGCGGAGCACCATACTAGTCCAGCAATGTCAAGAGAATTTGTAGGCCTCTTGATGAAGGTTGCTCCCAACACACAAACGTTGTGCGTTGCTGCTCTAGGTAATGAGGTCTCACTCATTACTTTGAAACTCGAAGTGACGAATAAGTTGTCCCTTCGAGCTCTAGTCGATTGTGGGGCGTCCAACAATTTTGTGCGACGCCAATCGCTAGAAGATGGTCACTTTAAATTCAGTGAATGTGACCACCTCCTACGAGGATGACGGGTACGTCTTGAGACAGGCGCATCCGTAACCGTCATGAAGCGTATAGTGAAGATCCACTATACGCTACAAGATACCCAATATGATGATGACTTTATCGTATTGGATTTGGATGAAAAATTTGGATGTCATCCTTGGAATACCGTGGCTCAGAAGGTACGAACCACGAGTAAACTGGCAACATCGAACAGTAACGATGCCTGCCGCTTGTTCATCAGATGGCCATCTGATGAACGTTTGGAGCGTCCACAAGCGTGTAAATGTACTACGAGTGAGTGCGATGGCCTCACTTGTGGTACGGTCGTTAGTACGACTGCACAAAACCTTAGTGTACCAAACGGTTACACTTCGGAGCAAAGTTCCGGCGGCTGTGAGGAAACACAGGCTGCGCCGAAGGTCCACCACTCGAATAAGTCGGGTGGACTGGGACAAAGATGTATCCCTAGCGGGGAACATCTAGAAGAGAAACAATCGATCGCTCAGGTTAAGCGAAACGATAATCCTAGATCGACTGGAGAGTCTTTCGTAGAGGATCTCGCTGTGGTTGCGCAACCACAGCTAGAGGAAATAAAGGGAATAAGTCCCAATATTACAGATACGGCGGAAATAAGTTTCCCGAACCCGCGGGAATAAGTCCCCGGGAAGCCGAAGGAGTAAGTCCTTCGAAGCCTGAGGGAACAAGTCCCTAGGAAATGACAGAGACATTGAATGTCATAGTCAATAACGGATCAAGTGTAGGCGCTTATACACTTGATCTGATTGCGCCTCCGAAGTTGACTTCGGAGATCACTCAGTTGCCAACGCTCGAACATAAAAGGTTCTTGCGTGATCTGCGTAGTGGCAAAGTCAAGCAGATCTGCGTACTCGTCGCTGACGACGAGTGTGTATCCGACATAAGGTCAGCAACAGTGTTTACTGAGAACGAGAGAGCTCTCAGTAGTTCATCTATGGACGAGAGTGTCCTGGATGAAAATACACGAATTGAGCGATATGACTCCCAATCGTGGGAATCGCTCAAGACAAATCCTCTCTATGAAGAATTGGTTGAATTCAAGGATGTATTCCCTGAAACTGTTCCGTGCGAATTAGCGAAGGGTAAAGGTATTCGACACGAGGTCGAGCTTAAACCAGGCTCGAAGTACTGTGTCATGAAGCAGTGGCCACTGCCTCGTGAACAAGTACTTGCGATCGACAAGTTCTTTGCCGATAGTTTAGCTTTGGGCCATGTGAGGGAATCAACTTCCCCACATAGCTCTCCGAACTTCTGTGTGCGAATAGCAACAGGAGGGTGGCGGATAGTGCATGCATTTAACAAGTTGAATGCTGCAACGGTACCGGCTCAGACGCCGATACCGAGGAAGGACGTAATAATTGATGGTATGTCAAAGAGTACCATCTTTTCGTCCATGGATTTGATGGATGGCTTCTATCAAATCCTTATGCGAAAACGGGATATACCCTATACCGCAGTTAGCGCGCCTAGCGGTATGCTCTGGGAATGGCTAGTAATGCCACAAGGGCTTAGTATTGCCCCTGCCACGTTCAACAGATGTGTATCACATCTGTTGAGATCAGTACGAGAATTCGCGCCGAGTTATTTCGATGACGTATTCATCCATAGTCGGGCTATGGATGGAAAGTCGGACGTTGAGGTTCACAGGTACCACGTCCGACAGGTTCTTACAATCATGCGAAAGCATCAATTGTATGCAAATCTCAAGAAGTGTATATTTGCAGCAAGCGAAATACCACTTCTTGGGTGCATCGTTGGTAAGAACGGTGTACGTCCTGATCCCGAAAAGATCAAGGCGATCACCGACTGGCCTGTGCCGGTTGATGTCAAAGGTCTTCGAAAATTCCTTGGGCTTGCGGCGTATTTGCATAAGTATTCACGCAATTACGCCGAGATGACTGTGCACCTCTCTCGTTTGTTGAAAAAGAACGAGAGGTGGTTATGGAACGCTGAATGTCAACGCTCCTTTGAGGGTATCAAGCAGAGCTTGATACAACCCCCAGTCCTAGCAACAGCCGATCAGGACAGGCCATTTCGTGTGGTCTGTGATGCCAGCGATTTTGGAATCGGCTGTGTATTAATGCAGTACGATCTTGAAGGCGTTGAACGCGTCGTCTGCTATCAGTCGCGTCAGCTGCAACCAGCTGAGCGGAACTATCCAGTGCATGACAAGGAACTCCTTGCCATGAAGTATGCACTCGCGAAGTTCAGAGTCTATCTATTAGGAGATAGACCCTTCGTTGTTTACACTGACCATGCGTCATTACGCACAGCAGTGAACAGCCCGCACCTTTCACAACGAATGGCGCGGTGGTTGTCATTCTTTGCAGAATACAACTTTACGGTCGAGTACAAACCAGGACGACTTCATGTCGTCGCTGATGCACTCTCACGTCGTCCCGACTTTGAAACAGTCGCGAAACCCAACAGTGAGACAGTCACTGTTGCGGTTATGACGTCCTCAGTCCCATCTACAACGTTGTATGATGATGTGAGGCGGGCATACGCCCAAGATGGTGAGATAGTGAAGTTGTTGACACATCTCTCCCAACCATCTCGAGAATCGTTAAAACGATTGTCGTCTGCGTATCGATCTGCATCAGATCGATACACTACTCGTAACGGTTTACTGTATTATACAGCCGTTTCTGGTGACACACCACGTGTTGTCATTCCAGATGATACTGATCTGCGTTTGCGGATCATGTTCGAGTATCACGATGCTCCTATAGGAGGACAATGTGGCCGAGAGAAAACATATCTCACGGTAAGTCGAGACTTTTACTGGCCCCGCCAGTACCAGTTTGTGCGAAAGTATGTTCGCGCATGCGAAGTCTGTCAACGAGTGAAGTCAAGTCCTTCACTGCGTACACCTTTACAGCCTCTACCGTTTCCGTCAGAGTGCTGGGAATCCATCTCAATGGATTTCGTCTTCGGGTTACCCAAAGACGCACGCGGGAATACGGGTATTCTCGTATTTGTTGACAGATTCAGCAAAATGGTACACCTTGTGGCTGTACCAGAGACAATCACGGCAAGTGGCTGTGCTTGTGTCTTTATTGACACCATCTTCCGACTTCATGGGTTGCCCCGTGAACTCGTATCAGACAGAGATCCACGATTCACTGCTGATTTCTGGCGTTCCGTGTTCAAATCACTCGGAACGCGCTTGAAGATGTCGACATCTGATCATCCAGAGTCAGATGGTCAGACGGAACGTGCCAATCGTGTCCTCGAAGAGATATTTCGAGGATACGTACACTCCTTTAAGAGTTGGAGTGAGTTCTTGCCAACGGTAGAGTTTGCCATTAACAACTCGGTGCATGCGTCCACGACACATACACCGTTTTACGTGAATGGCTTACGCCAGCCGCGTGTACCCACCTTACTAGAGTGTAACTCTGGTTTAAGGGGGGGAGGGACTCGCGCGAGCAAAAACCGATTTGGTTCACGCTCATCACGCTCTGACGAAGAAGTCATTGCGTTTGATGCCGATATCGATAACATCGATATCGAAGAATATGATGCCAGTGAGAGTGCGGAAGCCCTCACTGAAGAACAGATTGATGTCGCTGCAGTGCACTCACAGCGCACTGAAGCTAACGAGTCATGAGATGAGTTCATACTGGCTCGTGAAACGGTAGTCCGTTTTGTGCAAGACTCCATCGCCGAAGCGGTGGATAAGCAAAAGCAAAACGCTGACAAGAATGGAAGGGCAAGCACTCTTTTATTTAATAAAGGTGACTTAGTCCTACTGTCTACGGTTAATCTACCAAAGCATGTAGTGACTAACTTGGGTAGCAGTAAACTACTACCCAAGTACATCGGCCCATTTCGTGTATTGCACCGCCTAGGCAATGCATACACGATCGAGTTACCACGTAAGATGCGAACGCATCCCACGTTTTACGTTGGTCGGATTAAGCCGTACCATCAGTACGCTGCTTCTTCCGATGAAGAATGCCCTCGCGCTCAAGCATCTTGCAGAGAGCCTTGTGCTCCCGATGGTGGATATCGACAAGGGTCTGAAGAGCAGCTATCTCATCCCGAGACCGATCAACAATCCCACGAGCTACCCTTAGCTCGTCACGAAGAGATATCAGAGATCTCTCGTTCTCAAGCTAAGCAAAGGCAAACTCAGCTCGATGCTTCAAGACAGTGTCCGCCATTTGGAGACGCCTATTCCGCTCATGCTCGAGATCGTCGCGTAACCCTTGCGTTACGCGATCAAAGAAGCTCTCGGGAACACACGGTTCCCCACGACAGTGTGGAGAGCGTCTTTCCTCCTCCTCCACCTCCATTAGAGGACTCTCGCGGTGGCCAGCGCTATCTAGTTGAGCAGCTGTTGAACCACCGCGACGTGAACGGACGTCGGACGAGTTATCTCGTCCGATGGCGCGGCTATCCCCCGTCCTGGGATTCTTGGGAGCCCCGCTCCCAACTGATGATCGACGTACTGGGTCTGGTTGAGCAGTACGACGCGGCACATCCTGTGCCGCAGAAGGACCGCCGGAGAAAGTCTTCCCGGCACGGTCGTAAAGGGATTTCAGGTTGTCAATCCCTTCGTACATCTCAGTAGAGATACGTGCGCGCCACCACGCGCTATTAGGAAGGTAAGCCTCCTTAGGTGCTCGTGCAGAGTTGTTCACACAACATGGGCACGAGTCTCCCCAAGAGAGGCAAGTTAATCCTTTCTCCCTTGACAGACGATGCAGCTTGTAGCGTGCACCTGTCGGGGTTCGCTTTTCAAAGTTATCACGAGCTTTGATAAGTTTGTCGTTCCAAGCGTCACGACCTACATCCTCAAGGTTGTGGATGTAGGCGTTCCACGCTTGAAGCAGTGAGGGACCATTACGCTTGTGATTCCCACTGTACTATCGATGTCTAAAGAAAGCATCGATGAACAATTCATTCTCAGCGCGATAGTTCTTCGCGCTGGGGTCAAGGTGATGGATCTTTGACGAATCGAACAACCGTGTTCGATAACGATCACTCGTCGTCGCCGACAAGTGAACCATGACAGATTTAGGAGGCATCCATGCCTTCTTTTCTGGAGCGAGACGCAAGACATTGCGGTCCCGCTCTTCCTGCGACGTGCCGACAGAAGTACTGGCACCTCGTTGCGAAGTGGTGTCCATAGGTAAACCGACACCACTATTAGCGCCCGAGTCTCGCGATCTCGAGCGCTTTCGCTTCGGCGATGGTTCATCTGATGAATCAGATGAACCAAAGATGCTGCGACGCATAGCATCGTCCATGCCACGCTTGGCAGGCGGCTTAGATTCAATCGCCGTCGATACGGATCCGTCATCCGTATCAGGAGAGTACGAGACACCGAGCTCGTATTCTGTGAAGACACGAGTGTCTTCATGACCAGCGCCTGCATCACCAAGTGACACAGGCTGGGTCGCTTCAGCAACCGATGAGACATCAGTTGCTGTTGTTTCTGCTTCGGCGTCCGCACAGAGACGTGCGGACGCGCTCTCGGCAGCCTTGCTCGCGCATCGCATGGGCTTGTTTACCATGCGATGAGATGTTGGAAAGTGGACGCGGACCAACAAGTGCAAACCTTGTCCCAAATGATTTGGGACGAGTATCCATTTAGTCAATCAGTCACTAAAGTGACTGATGGTTAAGGGGGTGATGTAACGGGGTGAATCGTTACATAACAATTTATAAGAAATTGTTAATAGAATACAATTATAAGAGTTATATTCTCAGAATATTGTCATAAGGACAAATATTCTGTAGCACTTACGAGTAGTTCCTAATTGGTTGATATAGGCCATTATATCAACCAACGAAGACGCGCCACGACAGACGCACGCAATGAGTGGTGAGCAGATAACTGATTTACACATTTGTATTTAGACATAGTTAGATGAAGATAAATAGTGATTTATTGCAGACATTAACTATTATATATACAGTTCTACTTTTTACTCTAACCAAGTACTCGCTTCTTCTTACCGTCTTCCTCTGCACGTACCAGTGTACGTGAAGTTACGAGGCACCGCCTTATTCTGTCATCAGAATAAGTAGCTTGTACTGTCACCAGTACAAGCTTCAGGGTGCCCCGTTACATAGAGGAAACAACCACATTGATGGCTTATTGCGATCTACGAAGTGTGAAAGCTGTAAGCAAGCATACACCAATGCACCGCAATCGCTGCCGAAGTGATACTAGCTCTGCTTGATTGGCCAGCAGCGCGTTCTTTGTTTTGGGACACCATCTCCAGCAGAGCCAGCATCGTGTGTTCACAGGTCGGTTTGTGCCGTTCGACATTGTGCTATGGACTTCCGTGTATCCTCCGATACCGGCCACCCTCACGACGAGCGTATGTACTGTGAGCTTGACTGTTCTTCGAAGCGCCTCCGACAGTAGAGGAAAGTGGTGTAAAGCACTCCTCCTGTACCAACCAAACCACCCAAAAACCATCTTGCTCCCACGTCGTGGTGTTGTGCTGATCCACAGAACCTTGGCGATGATGAGATTGTGTCACCGCTCTGGAATGCATGACTTGATACAGTACCAAAAATCGACTCACCATAAAACACTTCCACAACAGCAAGTACCCGATCGAACCATGAAGCAGATACGACACGTTACTCGATGGCAAGTGTACCGAACAACTTGTTGTAAGTGTGCGATGTCAGTCATCTTGTGGACAGACCCTATGATGAAGCATAGCCAAGTAAGCATCCAGACGGCTTGTCTATCAGTTGCAGGCTGACACTCGGATCAGCCACCATCTCACCAGATCTTTCAGTGCTTCATTTGTCGTCCGGTATGCATTGTCTTGCAAGTATGGCCAACGGCTCATTTTCTCCTTGGTACTCTTTCTGGCAGGCAAGCGTGTTGTAGACGCATGGCTGCAAAAAGAATGCGCCAAACGAATGAGCGCCTCATGAGGCGTCCGGCCTTAGAATGATGCATGTTCATCTGCTTGCAATACCCGATGATACAGCTGAGTGCAAGGTTATTGGTATTGAGCTGTTCGGTCACAACCTGCACGTCATTTTCGTGCCAGCAATTTTGTCCTCCAGACAACTGTTTTTCAAGATCACGTATTGCACGTAGTTTTCCGCATGCCACTGGATCGTGACGAAGAAGCCAGTGTGTGGACTCCTCGTTTCATGCAGTAGGCACTCATGTAAATGTCTTGTTACTGCACTGCAAGCAGAATAGAAAGGAACTCTCATCCCACCGAAAGCGGCGACATTGTCGTAGATGGGCGCAAAGACCAGGTTGTTAGTGACAGTACGAGGGAGCGCAATGATGCTGAGCAGTAACTGCACTCGTCAACGCATGAAGTAGCGTGCGCGAACATCGTGGGAACAGCACCAACCTTGTTGTGGGGATAACATGACCCATTCGTATTGTCTTCGAGCAACATGGAGCCAGTTTCGATGACGCAGACACGAGATATTAGCTGACACTCGTTGCCTGTCAAGAACGAAATAAAGCGAAACACGCTACGTACTTCGTCTCTGGCATGCGACACATAAACCGTGTTTCGGACACGCGTGAGAGTCTCGTCATGCAACGTGCTGCCGTAGACGACAACCATGCTCACAACCATACAGGCTTGTCGGATGAACATCGTGACCCGTATCGTATCTGCTGATTCGTGGATCTTCAAGCCAACATTCGAATGATATCCCGCAATGCTTGGCGCATCATCTCCAGTACAGGACTCATGTTGATGCCAGCTCGCTCACCGATAATGTCGTCGGAACTCTGATTTATTTCTCGAATACACGAAGGGAAGACTACCCAGACAGATAGAGATACAACGGTACAGAAGATCAAGGTGAGCCTCATGTGTCGGGTCTAGCACATGGGCGAACTGTCTTTTGCGATAGCTGATTGCTACACGGGATAACAGAAGTCAGTGGATCATGAAGCCAGAATTGATTTTGAACGAGTTGAAGGTGAGCTACATTGATGTCGCGTTACCCGTTCACTAGTCTACGAATCCACGCCTACGGCTTAAACTGTTTGAACAGATACAGTCGGTTCGTGGGACAGGTTCAGGATAAGCTTGTCTCTCGTCATCAAGTCCGTTCAATGTCATCGCGGTCACCGAGACCTTGATCGCATGAAAAGCTTGGCAGATAGGTCTGAGCCGAAGGCCTAGTAGTCGATGTGGTCGTTGTGGTGGTCGAAGTGGTCGAAGTGGTGGTGGTGGTCGTGTCCATCATCTTCGACATACACCCGACTGTCCTTATCCGTGAGGATATTAGAAAGCACGTCAACTCCATCAAGGAGTTCGTTCCGACGGGTATCCGTTGCTTGTACACAGATCGTCGTAGCTGTGACCGCAGCGAGTAGGAGGCAAATGGAGAGTTTCATCTTAGAGTGAAGGTGGTGAGGGATGCTGGGAAGTCTTGGCAAGTTGCAGAATGATAAAAAGCAAGCAGACGTGCAAGCCGGACCGGGCCTCGAGTCAATCGTATCGAATCAAAAGCAGGTTTACCGTTTTCCGGGAGATGAACTTCTGTCGCTCTCGGTTTCGGTAGTGAAAGAAACGCACACCTGTTGACACCAAATGGATGAGCCTTCGAAACGACCGGACAGGCGAGTGCGACTGTCGCTGACTGAGAGTTCGGTTTGAGATGCGACGTGCCAGCATCTAGATCTGAAAGCAGATCACGTTGGATCAAGAATAGTACGAACATCGTGCTCTGTACCAGCAAACAGTGACGGTGAAATCGTCTGGCGTCGTTCGTCAATTCCATTGAGGATAGGACCAACCTGGTGAAGGCGACTCGCCTGCGGGGGTATCAGCTAGCTTGCTACCTAGCTAGCCAAGACATTGTAGCAGCGCGTCGAACCACTGTGCAGCCCGTGGAAGCGATCCAGCACAACATGTAAACGGCTAACGTCCATTTTTTCTTCTGATGCGGTGCAGCTTGGTATTGACGCCGGTTTCGCAACTCTCTTCAGCCGAGATATGGTCGACAGTTTAAAAAAAAGCAGCCCTAATCAATCGCGATTGGTCACTGTCAACAGTATCGTGTGCATCCAGGTAGGTGTTCCATTCGTTTCTCATTTGTGCCTCTGGACAGTCGAGTTCCAAGCGAAACCGCTGCGAACTGATGGTGAAAGATGATGTGTATTCATGCAGAGGCTATGATGAGAAACGAGGGTGAAGGTCAAAATTTGGGAACAGTACCTTCAATATCGAGTCATCTCAGTGATCACGAACACTACAGATGCTCGGATCAAGCAGACCAACAGATGTGCGTGATACGTCCGTGTCAGCCTGAAAATGGAGGACTTGTCAACTCAGCGCAGAACATCTAGAGAGACGTAAAAAGGCTGGGTATGATCAGCGGAGAGGCGATCGCCATTCACAACCTACACGCAGGCAGATAACACGTGAAAAAAGCCTCGCTACCGCTGGAAAGTCGGCGCGTATGCATCGGCACGTACGGTGGATGCAGGACGTCACGTGAGCAGCATAGAGATCCCCCATGTACACTGAATCGGTGCTTTTATGAATATCGTTGCGATCCTTATCACCGTGACGTGTACAAATCCGTTCGACCGAGACGTTCTGCATGTAGAGGAAACAACCACATTGATGACTTATTGCGATCTACGAAGTGTGAAAGCTGTAAGCAAGAATACACCAATGCACCGCAATCGCTGCCGAAGTGATAATAGCTCTGCTTGATTGGCCAGCAGCGCGTTCTTTGTTTTGGGACACCGTCTCCAGCAGAGCCAGCATCGTGTGTTCACAGGTCGGTTTGTATCGTTCGACATTGTGCTATGGACTTCCATGTATCCTCCGATACCTGGCCCTCTCACGACGAGCATATATATTGTGAGCTTGACTGTTCTTCAAAGTGCCTCTAACAGAGAGGAAGTGGTTTACAACACTCCTCCTGTACCAACCAAACCACCCAAAAACCCTCTTGCTCCCACGTCGTGGTGTTGTGCTGATCCACAGAACCTTGGCGACGATAAGCTAGTGTCACCGCTCTGGAATGCATGACTTGATACAGTACCAAAAATCGACTCACCATAAAACACTTCCACAACAGCAAGTGCCCGATCGAACCATGAAGCAGATTCGACACGTTACACAATGACAAGTGTACCGAACTAATTGTTGTAAGTGTGCGATGTCAGTCATCTTGTGGCAGACCCTATGATGAAGCATAGCCAAGTAAGCATCCAGACGGCTTGTCAATCAGTCGCAGGCCTGACACTCGGATCAGCCACCATCTCACCAGATCTTTCGGTGCTTCATTTGTCCGTCTGATCTGCATTGTCTTGCAAGTATGGCCAACGGCTCATTTGCTCCTTGGTAGTCTTTCTGGCACGCAAGCATGTTGTAGACGCATAGCTGCTAAAAGAATGCGCCAAAACGAATGAGCGCCTCACGAGGCGTCCGAATTTGGAATGATGCATGTTCATCTGCTCGCAATACCCGATGATACAGCTGAGTGCAAGGTTATTGGTATTGAGCTGTTCAGTCACAACCTGCACGTCATTTTCGTGCAGCGATTTCGTCCTCCAGACAACTGTTCTTCAAGATCTCGTGTATTGCAGGTAAATTTCCGCATGCCACTGAATCGTGACGAAGAAGCCAGTGTGTGGACTCCTCGTTTCATGCAGTAGGCACTCATGTAAATGTCTTGTTACTGCACTGCAAGCAGAATAGAAAGGAACTCTCATCCCACCGAAAGCGGCGACATTGTCGTAGATGGGCGCAAAGACCAGGTTGTTAGTGACAGTACGAGGGAGCGCAATGATGCTGAGCAGTAACTGCACTCGTCAACGCATGAAGTAGCGTGCGCGAACATCGTGGGAACAGCACCAACCTTGTTGTGGGGATAACATGACCCATTCGTATCCTCTTCGAGCAACATGGTGCCAGTTTCGACGACGCAGACACGAGATATTAGCTGACACTCGTTGCCTGTCAAGAACGAAATAAAGCGCAACACGCTACGTACTTCGTCTCTGGCATGCGACGCATAAACCGTGGTTCGGACACGTGTGAGAGTCTCGTCATACAACGTGCTGCCGTAGACGACCACCATGTTCACAACCATGCAGGCTTGTCGGATGAACATCGTGACCCGTATCGTATCTGCTGATCCGTCGGTATTCAAGCCAACATCCGAATGATATCCCGCAATGCTTGGCGCATCACATTCTGTACAGGACTCATGTTGATGCCAGCTCGCTCACCGATATTGTCGTCGGAACTCTGATTTGTTTCTCGAATACACGAAGGGAAGACTACCCAGATAGATATACAACAATACAGAAGATCAAGGTGAGCCTCATGTGTCGGGTCTAGCACATGGGCGTACTGTCTTTTGCGATAGCTGATTGCTACACGGGATAACAGAAGTCAGTGGATAAAGAAGTCAGAATTGATTTTGAACGAGTTGAAGGTTGGCTACATTGATGTCGCGTTACCCCTTCACTAGTCTACGAATCCACGCCTACGGCTTGAACTGTTTGAACAGATACAGTCGGTTCGTGGGACAGGTTCAGGATAAGCTTGTCTCTCGTCATCAACTCCGTTCAATGTCATCGCGGTCACCGAGACCTTGATCGCATGAAAAGCTTGGCAGATAGGTCTGAGCCGAAGGCCTAGTAGTCGATGTGGTCGTTGTGGTGGTCGAAGTGGTCGAAGTGGTGGTGGTGGTCGTGTCCATCATCTTCGACATACACCCGACTGTCCTTATCCGTGAGGATATTAGAAAGCACGTCAACTCCATCAAGAAGTTCGTTCCGACGGATACCCGTAGCTTGTACACAGATCGTCGTAGCTGTGACCGCAGCGAGTAGGAGGCAAATGGAGAGTTTCATCTTAGAGTGAAGGTGGTGAGGGATGCTGGGAAGTCTTGGCAAGTTGCAGAATGATAAAAAGCAAGCCGACGTGCAAGCCGGACCGGGCCTCGAGTCGATCGTATCGAATCAAAAGCAGGTTTACTGTTTTCCGGGAGATGAACTTCTGTCGCTCTCGGTTTCGGTAGTGAAAGAAACGCACACCTGTTGACATCAAATGAATGAGCCTTCGAAACGACCGGACAGGCGAGTGCGACTGTCGCTGACTGAGATTTCGGTTTGAGATGCGATGTTACATCATCTACATCTGAAAGCAGGTCACGTTGGATCAAGAATAGTACGAACATCGTGCTCTTTACCGACAAACAGTGACGGCGATATCGTCTGGTGTCGTTTGTCAATTCTATTGAGGATAGGTCCAACCTGGCGAAGGCGACTCACCCGCGGAGGTATCCAGCTATCTAGCTACCTCGCAAGCTAAGGGGATTGTAGTAGCGCGTCCAACCACTGTGCAGCCCATGGAAGCGATCCGGCACAACATGTAAAATGGCTGACGTTCATTTTTTCTGATGCGGTGCAGCTTGGTATTGACGCCGGTTTCGCAACTCTCTTCAATTGATGTATGCGCAGAAAGCTGTAAGCAAGCATACGTCAATGCACCGCAATCACTGCCGAAGTGGATACTAGCTCTGCTTGATTGGCCAGCAGCGCGTTCTTTGTTTCAGGACACCATCTCCAGCTGAGCCAGCATCGTGTGTTTCCAGGTAGGTTTGTGCCATTCGACATTGTGCTGTGGACTTCCATGTATCCTCCGATACCTGGCCCTCTCACGACGAGCAGATGTATTGTGAGCTTGACTGTTCTTCAAAGTGCCTCTGACAGAAAGGAAAGTGGTTTACAACACTCCTCCTGTACCAACCAAACCACCCAAAAACCCTCTTGCTCCCACGTCGTGGTGTTGTGCTGATCCACAGAACCTCGGGCGACGATTAGATAGTGTTTTCGCTCTGGAATGCATGACTTGATACAGTACCAAAAGTCGACTCACCGTAAAACACTTCCACAACAGCAAGTACCCGATCGAACCATGAAGCAGATTCGACACGTTACTCGATGACAAGTGTACCGAACAACTTGTTGTAAGTGGGCGATGTCAGCCATCTTGTGGACAAACCCTATGATGAAGCATAGCCAAGTAAGCATCCAGACGGTTCGTCCGTGAGTTGCAGGCTGACACTCGGATCAGCTACCATCTCACCAGATCTTTCGTTGCTTTATTTGCCTGCCTGGTATGCATTGTCTTGCAAGTAGGCCAACGGCTCATTTGCTCCATGGTACTCTTTCTGGCACACAAGCATGTTGTAGGCGCGTAGCTGCAAAAAGAAGGCGCCAAAGCGAATGAGCGCCTCACGAGGCGTCCGGATTTAGAATGATGCTTGTTCATTGCTTGCAATACCCGATGGTACAGCCGAGTGCAAGTTTGTTGGTATCATAGCTGTTCAGTCACAACCTGCACGTCATTTTCGTGCCAGCAATTTCGTCCTCCAGACAACTATTTTTCAAGATCACGTATTGCACGTAGTTTTCCGCATGCCTCTGAATCGTGACGAAGAAGCCAGTGTGTGGACTCCTCGTTTCATGCAGTAGGCACTCCCACAAATGCCTTGTTACTGCACTGCAAGCAGAATAGAAAGGAACTCTCATCCCACCGAAAGCGGCGACATTGTCGTAGATGGGCGCAAAGACCAGGTTGTCAGTGACAGTATGAGGGAGCGCAATGATGCCGAGCAGCAACTGCGCTCGTCAACACATGAAGTAGCGTGCGCGAGGGAACAGCAACCTTGCGGGGATAGCATGACCCATTCGTATTGTCTTCGAGCAGCGTGGTGCCAGTTTCGATGATGCAGACACGATATATTAGCTGACACTCGTTGCCTGTCAAAGAAAGAAATAAAGCGAAACACGCTACGTACTTCGTCTCTGGCATGCGACACATAAACCGCGTTTCGGACACGCGTGAGAGTCTCGTCATGCAACGTGCTGCCGTAGACGACAACCATGCTCACAACCATACAGGCTTGTCGGATGAACATAGTGATCCGTATCTGCTGATCCGTCGGTCTTCAAGCCAACATTCGAATGATATCCCGCAACACTTGACGCATCACATTCTGTACAGGACTCATGTTGATGCCAGCTCGCTCACCGATATTGTCGTCGGAACTCTGATTCGTTTCTCGAATACACGAAGGGAAGACTACCCAAGTAGATAGATATACAACAATACAGAAGATCAAGGTGAGCCTCATGTGTCGGGTCTAGCACATGGGCGTACTGCCTTTTGCGATAGCTGATTGCTACACGGGAGAACAGAAGTCAGTGGATAAAGAAGTCAGAATTGATTTTGAACGAGTTGAAGGTTGGCTACATTGATGTCGCGTTACCCCTTCACTAGTCTACGAATCCACGCCTACGGCTTGAACTGTTTGAACAGATACAGCCGATTTGTGGGACAGGTTCAGGATAAGCTTGTCTCTCGTCATCAACTCCATTCAATGTGATCGCGGTCGCCGAGACCTTGATCGCATGAAAAGCTTGGCAGATAGGTCGTAGCTGAAGGCCTAGTAGTCGATGTGGTGGTCGAAGTGGTCCTAGTGGTGGTGGTGGTCGTGTCCATCATCTTCGACATACACCCGACTGTCCTTATCCGTGAGGATATTAGAAAGCACGTCAAGTCCATCAAGGAGTTCGTTCCGACGGATATCCGTAGCTTGTACACAGATCGTCGTAGCTGTGACCGCAGCAAGAAGGAGGCAAATGGAGAGTTTCATCTTCGAGTGAGGTGGTGAGGGATGCTGGGAAGTCTTGGCAAGTTGCAGAATGATAAAAAGCAAGCAGACGTGCAAGCCGGACCGGGCCTCGAGTCGATCGTATCGAATCAAAAGCAGGTTCACCGTTTTCCGGAAGATGAACTTCTGTCGCACTCGGTGTCGGTTGTTAAAGAAACGCACGCCTGTTGACATCAAATGAATGAGCCTTCGAAACGACCGGACAGGCGAGTGCGACTGTTCCTGGCTGAGAGTTTGGTGCGAGGTGCGATGTTACATCATCTACATCTGAAAGCAGATCACGTTGGATCAAGAATAGTACGAACATCGTGCTCTTTACCGACAAACAGTGACGGCGATATCGTCTGGCGTCGTTTGTCAATTCTGTTGAGGATAGGTCCAACCTGGCGAAGGCAACTCACCCGCGGAGGTATCCAGCTATCTAGCTACCTCGCAAGCTAAGGGACTTGTAGCAGCGCGTCCAACCAGTGTGCAGCCCATAGAAGCGATCCAGCACAACATGTAAATGGCTGACGTTCATTTTTTTCTGATGCGGTGCAGCTTGGTATTGAAGCCGGTTTCGCAACTCTCTTCAATTGATGTATGCGCAGAAAGCTGTAAACAAGCATACGTCAATGCACCGCAATCACTGCCGAAGTGGATACTAGCTCTGCTTGATCGGCCAGCAGCGCGTTCTTTGTTTCAGGACACCATCTCCAGCAGATCCAGCATCGTGTGTTTCCAGGTAGGTTTGTGCCATTCGACATTGTGCTGTGGACTTCCATGTATCCTCCGATACCTGGCCCTCTCACGACGAGCACATGTATTGTGAGCTTGACTGTTCTTCAAAGTGCCTCCGACAGAAAGGAAAGTGGTTTACAACACTCCTCCTGTACCAACCAAACCACCCAAAAACCCTCTTGCTTCCACGTCGTGGTGTTGTGCTGATCCACAGAACCTCGGCGATGATGAGATAGTGTCACCGCTCTGGAATGCATGACTTGATACAGTACCAAAAGTCGACTCACCATAAAACACTTCCACAACAGCAAGTACCCGATCGAACCATGAAGCAGATACGACACGTTACTCGATGGCAAGTGTACCGAACAACTTGTCGTAAGTGTGCGATGTCAGCCATCTTGTGGACAGACCCTATGATGAAGCATAGCCAAGTAAGCATCCAGACGGCTTGTCTATCAGTTGCAGGCTGACACTCGGATCAGCCACCATCTCACCAGATCTTTCGGTGCTTCATTTGTCGTCCGGTATGCATTGTCTTGCAAGTATGGCCAACGGCTCATTTGCTCCTTGGTACTCTTTCTGGCAGGCAAGCGTGTTGTAGACGCATGGCTGCAAAAAGAATGCGCCAAACGAATGAGCGCCTCACGAGGCGTCCGGCTTGTGAATGATGCTTGTTCATCTGCTTGCAATACCCGATGATACAGCTGAGTGCAAGGTTATTGGTATTGAGCTGTTCGGTCACAACCTGCACGTCATTTTCGTGCCAGCAATTTTGTCCTCCAGACAACTGTTCTTCAAGATCTCGTATATTGCAGGTAATTTTCCGCATACCTCTGAATCGTGACGAAGAAGCCAGTGTGTGGACTCCTCGTTTCATGCAGTAGGCACTCGCGTCAATGTCTTGTTACTGCACTGCAAGCAGAATAGAAAGGAACTCTCAGCCCACCGAAAGCGGCGACATTGTCGTAGATGTGCGCAAAGACCAGGATGTCAGTGACAGTACGAGAGAGCGCAACGATGCTGAGCAGTAACTGCACTCGCCAACGCATGAAGTAGCGTGCGCGAACACCGTGGAAACAGCACCAACCTTGTTGTGGGGATAACATGACCCATTCGTATCGTCTTCGAGCAGCGTGGTGCCAGTTTCGACGACGCAGACACGAGATATTAGCTGACACTCGTTGCTTGTCAAGAACGAAATAAAGCGCAACACGCTACGTACTTCGTCTCTGGCATGCGACGCATAAACCGTGATTCGGACATGCGTGAGAGTCTCGTTATACAACGTGCTGCCGTAGTCGATCACCATGCTCACAACCATGCAGGCTTGTCGGATGAACACAGTGATCCGTATCGTATCTGCTGATCCGTCGGTCTTCAAGCCAACATTCGAATGATATCCCGCAATGCTTGGCGCATCGCATTCTGTACAGGACTCGTGTTGATGCCGGCTCGCTCACCGATATTGTCGTCGGAACTCTGATTCATTTCTCGAATACACGAAGGGAAGACTACCCAGACAGATAGAGATACAACGGTACAGAAGATCAAGGTGAGCCTCATGTGCCGGGTCTAGCACATGGGCGTACTGTCTTTTGCGATAGCTGATTGCTACACGGGAGAACAGAAGTCAGTGGATCATGAAGCCAGAATTGATTTTGAACGAGTTGAAGGTGAGCTACATTGATGTCGCGTTACCCCTTCACTAGTCTACGAATCCACGCCTACGGCTTGAACTGTTTGAACAGATACAGTCGATTCGTGGGACAGGTTCAGGACAAGCTTGTCTCTCGTCATCAACTCCGTTTAATGTGATCGCGGTCGCCGAGACCTTGATCGCATGAAAAGCTTGGCAGATAGGTCTGAGCCGAAGGCCTAGTAGTCGATGTGGTCGTTGTGGTGGTCGAAGTGGTCGAAGTGGTGGTGGTGGTCGTGTCCATCATCTTCGACATACACCCGACTGTCCTTATCCGTGAGGATATTAGAAAGCACGTCAACTCCATCAAGAAGTTCGTTCCGACGGATACCCGTAGCTTGTGCACAGATCGTCGTAGCTGTGACCGCAGCGAGTAGGAGGCAAATGGAGAGTTTCATCTTAGAGTGAAGGTGGTGAGGGATGCTGGGAAGTCTTGGCAAGTTGCAGAATGATAAAAAGCAAGCCGACGTGCAAGCCGGACCGGGCCTCGAGTCGATCGTATCGAATCAAAAGCAGGTCGACTGTTTTCCGGGAGATGAACTTCTGTCGCTCTCGGTTTCGGTAGTGAAAGAAACGCACACCTGTTGACATCAAATGAATGAGCCTTCGAAACGACCGGATAGGCGAGTGCGACTGTCGCTGACTGAGATTTCGGTTTGAGATGCGATGTTACATCATCTACATCTGAAAGCAGATCACGTTGGATCAAGAATAGTACGAACATCGTGCTCTGTACCGACAAACAGTGACGGCGATATCGTCTGGCGTCGTTTGTCAATTCTGTTGAGGATAGGTCCAACCTGGCGAAGGCGACTCACCCGCGGAGGTATCCAGCTATCTAGCTACCTCGCAAGCTAAGGGGGTTGTAGCAGCGCGTCCAACCAGTGTGAAGCCCATGGAAGAGATCCGGCACAACATGTAAAATGGCTGACGTTCATTTTTTCTGATGCGGTGCAGCTTGGTATTGACGCCGGTTTCGCAACTCTCTTCAATTGATGTATGCGCAGAAAGCTGTAAGCAAGCATACGTCAATGCACCGCAATCACTGCCGAAGTGGATACTAGCTCTGCTTGATTGGCCAGCAGCGCGTTCTTTGTTTCAGGACACCATCTCCAGCTGAGCCAGCATCGTGTGTTTCCAGGTAGGTTTGTGCCATTCGACATTGTGCTGTGGACTTCCATGTATCCTCCGATACCTGGCCCTCTCACGACGAGCAGATGTATTGTGAGCTTGACTGTTCTTCAAAGTGCCTCTGACAGAAAGGAAAGTGGTTTACAACACTCCTCCTGTACCAACCAAACCACCCAAAAACCCTCTTGCTCCCACGTCGTGGTGTTGTGCTGATCCACAGAACCTCGGGCGACGATTAGATAGTGTTTTCGCTCTGGAATGCATGACTTGATACAGTACCAAAAGTCGACTCACCGTAAAACACTTCCACAACAGCAAGTACCCGATCGAACCATGAAGCAGATTCGACACGTTACTCGATGACAAGTGTACCGAACAACTTGTTGTAAGTGGGCGATGTCAGTTATCTTGTGGACAAACCCTATGATGAAGCATAGCCAAGTAAGCATCCAGACGGTTCGTCCGTGAGTTGCAGGCTGACACTCGGATCAGCTACCATCTCACCAGATCTTTCGTTGCTTTATTTGCCTGCCTGGTATGCATTGTCTTGCAAGTAGGCCAACGGCTCATTTGCTCCATGGTACTCTTTCTGGCACACAAGCATGTTGTAGGCGCGTAGCTGCAAAAAGAAGGCGCCAAAGCGAATGAGCGCCTCACGAGGCGTCCGACTTGTGAATGATGTGTGTTCATCTGCTCGCATTACCCGATGATACAGCTGAGTGCAAGGTTATTGGTATTGAGCTGTTCAGTCACAACCTGCACGTCATTTTCGTGCCAGCAATTTCGTCCTCCAGACAACTATTTTTCAAGATCACGTATTGCACGTAGTTTTCCGCATGCCTCTGAATCGTGACGAAGAAGCCAGTGTGTGGACTCCTCGTTTCATGCAGTAGGCACTCCCACAAATGCCTTGTTACTGCACTGCAAGCAGAATAGAAAGGAACTCTCATCCCACCGAAAGCGGCGACATGTCGTAGATGGGCGCAAAGACCAGGTTGTCAGTGACAGTATGAGGGAGCGCAATGATGCCGAGCAGCAACTGCGCTCGTCAACACATGAAGTAGCGTGCGCGAGGGAACAGCAACCTTGCGGGGATAACATGACCCATTCGTATTGTCTTCGAGCAGCACGGTGCCAGTTTCGATGACGCAGACACGAGATATTAGCTGACACTCGTTGCCTGTCAAGAACGAAATAAAGCGAAACACGCTACGTACTTCGTCTCTGGCATGCGACACATAAACCGCGTTTCGGACACGCGTGAGAGTCTCGTCATGCAACGTGCTGCCGTAGACGACAACCATGCTCACAACCATACAGGCTTGTCGGATGAACATAGTGATCCGTATCTGCTGATCCGTCGGTCTTCAAGCCAACATTCGAATGATATCCCGCAACACTTGACGCATCACATTCTGTACAGGACTCATGTTGATGCCAGCTCGCTCACCGATATTGTCGTCGGAACTCTGATTCGTTTCTCGAATACACGAAGGGAAGACTACCCAAGTAGATAGATATACAACAATACAGAAGATCAAGGTGAGCCTCATGTGTCGGGTCTAGCACATGGGCGTACTGCCTTTTGCGATAGCTGATTGCTACACGGGAGAACAGAAGTCAGTGGATAAAGAAGTCAGAATTGATTTTGAACGAGTTGAAGGTTGGCTACATTGATGTCGCGTTACCCCTTCACTAGTCTACGAATCCACGCCTACGGCTTGAACTGTTTGAACAGATACAGTCGATTTGTGGGACAGGTTCAGGATAAGCTTGTCTCTCGTCATCAACTCCATTCAATGTGATCGCGGTCGCCGAGACCTTGATCGCATGAAAACATTGGCAGATAGGTCGTAGCTGAAGGCCTAGTAGTCGATGTGGTGGTCGAAGTGGTCCTAGTGGTGGTGGTGGTCGTGTCCATCATCTTCGACATACACCCGACTGTCCTTATCCGTGAGGATATTAGAAAGCACGTCAAGTCCATCAAGGAGTTCGTTCCGACGGATATCCGTAGCTTGTACACAGATCGTCGTAGCTGTGACCGCAGCAAGAAGGAGGCAAATGGAGAGTTTCATCTTCGAGTGAGGTGGTGAGGGATGCTGGGAAGTCTTGGCAAGTTGCAGAATGATAAAAAGCAAGCAGACGTGCAAGCCGGACCGGGCCTCGAGTCGATCGTATCGAATCAAAAGCAGGTTCACCGTTTTCCGGAAGATGAACTTCTGTCGCACTCGGTGTCGGTTGTTAAAGAAACGCACGCCTGTTGACATCAAATGAATGAGCCTTCGAAACGACCGGACAGGCGAGTGCGACTGTTGCTGGTTGAGAGTTTGGTGCGAGGTGCGATGTTACATCATTTACATCTGAAAGCAGATCACGTTGGATCAAGAATAGTACGAACATCGTGCTCTTTACCGACAAACAGTGACGGCGATATCGTCTGGCGTCGTTTGTCAATTCTGTTGAGGATAGGTCCAACCTGGCGAAGGCAACTCACCCGCGGAGGTATCCAGCTATCTAGCTACCTCGCAAGCTAAGGGGGTTGTAGCAGCGCGTCCAACCACTATGCAGCCCATAGAAGCGATCCAGCACAACATGTAAATGGCTGACGTTCATTTTTTTCTGATGCGGTGCAGCTTGGTATTGAAGCCGGTTTCGCAACTCTCTTCAATTGATGTATGCGCAGAAAGCTGTAAACAAGCATACGTCAATGCACCGCAATCACTGCCGGAGTGGATACTAGCTCTGCTTGATTGGCCAGCAGCGCGTTCTTTGTTTCAGGACACCATCTCCAGCAGATCCAGCATCGTGTGTTTCCAGGTAGGTTTGTGCCATTCGACATTGTGCTGTGGACTTCCATGTATCCTCCGATACCTGGCCCTCTCACGACGAGCACATGTATTGTGAGCTTGACTGTTTTTCAAAGTGCCTCTGACAGAAAGGAAAGTGGTTTACAACACTCCTCCTGTACCAACCAAACCACCCAAAAACCCTCTTGCTCCCACGTCGTGGTGTTGTGCTGATCCACAGAACCTCGGGCGACGATGAGATAGTGTCACCACTCTGGAATGCATGACTTGATACAGTACCAAAAGTCGACTCACCATAAAACACTTCCACAACAGCAAGTACCCGATCGAACCATGAAGCAGATACGACACGTTACTCGATGGCAAGTGTACCGAACAACTTGTCGTAAGTGTGCGATGTCAGCCATCTTGTAGACATACCCTATGATGAAGCATAGCCAAGTAAGCATCCAGACGGCTTGTCTATCAGTTGCAGGCTGACACTCGGATCAGCCACCATCTCACCAGATCTTTCGTTGCTTTATTTGCCTGCCTGGTATGCATTGTCTTGCAAGTAGGCCAACGGCTCATTTGCTCCATGGTACTCTTTCTGGCACACAAGCATGTTGTAGGCGCGTAGCTGCAAAAAGAAGGCGCCAAAGCGAATGAGCGCCTCACGAGGCGTCCGGATTTAGAATGATGCTTGTTCATTGCTTGCAATACCCGATGGTACAGCCGAGTGCAAGTTTGTTGGTATCATAGCTGTTCAGTCACAACCTGCACGTCATTTTCGTGCCAGCAATTTCGTCCTCCAGACGACTATTGTTTTCAAGATCACGTATTGCACGTAGTTTTCCGCATGCCTCTGAATCGTGACGAAGAAGCCAGTGTGTGGACTCCTCGTTTCATGCAGTAGGCACTCCCACAAATGCCTTGTTACTGCACTGCAAGCAGAATAGAAAGGAACTCTCATCCCACCGAAAGCGGCGACATTGTCGTAGATGGGCGCAAAGACCAGGTTGTCAGTGACAGTATGAGGGAGCGCAATGATGCCGAGCAGTAACTGCACTCGTCAACGCATGAAGTAGCGTGCACGAGGGGAACAGCACCAACCTTGCGGGGATAACATGACCCATTCGTATTGTCTTCGAGCAGCGCGGTGCCAGTTTCGATGACGCAGACACGAGATATTAGCTGACACTCGTTGCCTGTCAAGAACGAAATAAAGCGAAACACGCTATGTACTTCGTCTCTGGCATGCGACACATAAACCGTGTTTCGGACACGCGTGAGAGTCTCGTCATACAACGTGCTGCCGTAGACGACAACCATGCTCACAACCATACAGGCTTGTCGGATGACCATAGTGATCCGTATCGTATCTGCTGATCCGTCGGTCTTCAAGCCAACATTCGAATGATATCCCGCAACGCTTGGCGCATCACATTCTGTACAGGACTCATGTTGATGCCAGCTCGCTCACCGATATTGTCGTCGGAACTCTGATTCGTTTCTCGAATACACGAAGGGAAGACTACCCAGTATAAAGTAGATAGATATAGCAAGAATACAGAAGATCAAGGTGAGCCTCATGTGTCGGGTCTAGCACATGGGCGTACTGCCTTTTGCGATAGCTGATTGCTACACGAGAGAACAGAAGTCAGTGGATAAAGAAGTCAGAATTGATTTTGAACGAGTTGAAGGTTGGCTACATTGATGTCGCGTTACCCCTTCACTAGTCTACGAATCCACGCCTACGGCTTGAACTGTCTGAACAGATACAGTCGATTCGTGGGACAGGTTCAGGATAAGCTTGTCTCTCGTCATCAACTCCATTCAATGTGATCGCGGTCGCCGAGACCTTGATCGCATGAAAAGCTTGGCAGATAGGTCTTGAGCTGAAGGCCTAGTAGTCGTTTGTGGTGGTCGAAGTGAGTCGTAGTGGTGGTGGTGGTCATGTCCATCATCTTCGACATACACCCGACTGTCCTTATCCGTGAGGATATGAGAAAGCACGTCAAGTCCATCAAGAAGTTCGTTCGGACGGGTATCCGTTGCTTGTACACAGATCGTCGTAGCTGTGACCGCAGCGAGTAGGAGGCAAATGGAGAGTTTCATCTTAGAGTGAAGGTGGTGAGGGATGCTGGGAAGTCTTGGCAAGTTGCAGAATGATAAAAAGCAAGCAGACGTGCAAGCCGGACCGGGCCTCGAGTCAATCGTATCGAATCAAAAGCAGGTTTACCGTTTTCCGGGAGATGAACTTCTGTCGCACCCGGTGTCGGTTGTGAAAGAAACGCACGCCTGTTGACATCAAATGAATGAGCCTTCGAAACGACCGGACAGACGAATGCGACTGTTGCTGGCTGAGATTTCGGTGCGAGATGCGACGTTTCATCATCTACATCTGAAAGCAGGTCACGTTGGATCAAAAATAGTACGAACATCGTGCTCTTTACCGGCAAACAGTGACGGCGATATCGTCTGGTGTCGGTGGCGGCGATATCGTCTGGCGTCGTTTGTCAATTCTATTGAGGATAGGTCCAACCTGGCGAAGGCGACTCACCTGCGAGGGTTCCCAACTAGCTAGCTACCTCCAGCTAAGGGGATTGTAGCAGCGCGTCCAACCACTGTGCAGCCCATGGAAGAGATCCGGCACAACATGTGAATGGCTGACGTTCATTTTTTCTGATGCGGTGCGGCTTGGCATTGACGCCGGTTTCGCAACTCTCTTCGATTGAGGTGTGCGTGGAAAGCTGTAAACAAGCATACGTCAATGCAACGCAATCACTGCCGAAGTGGATACTAGCTCTGCTTGATTGGCCAGCAGCGTGTTCTTTGTTTCAGGACACCATCTCCAGCAGATCCAGCATCGTGTGTTTACAGGTCGGTTTGTGCCGTTCGAGATTGTGCTATGGACTTCCGCGTATCCTCCAATACCGGCCACCCTCATGACGAGCATATGTACTGTGAGCTTGACTGTTCTTCGAAGCGCCTCCGACAGTAGAGGAAAGTGGTGTACAACACTCCTCCTGTACCAACCAAACCACCCAAAAACCATCTTGCTCCCACGTCGTGGTGTTGTGCTGATCCACAGAACCTTGGCGATGATGAGATTGTGTCACCGCTCTGGAATGCATGACTTGATACAGTACCAAAATCGACTCACCATAAAACACTTCCACAACAGCAAGTACCCGATCGAACCATGAAGCAGATACGACACGTTACTCGATGACAAGTGTTCCGAACAACTTGTTGTAAGTGTGCGATGTCAGTCATCTTGTGGACAGACCCTATGATGAAGCATAGCCAAGTAAGCATCCAGACGGCTTGTCTATCAGTTGCAGGCTGACACTCGGATCAGCCACCATCTCACCAGATCTTTCGGTGCTTCATTTGTCGTCTGGTCTGCATTGTCTTGCAAGTATGGCCAACGGCTCATTTGCTCCTTGGTAGTCTTTCTGGCACGCATGCATGTTGTAGACGCATGGCTGCAAAAAGAATGCGCCAAACGAATGAGCGCCTCACGAGGCGTCCGATTTTAGAATGATGCATGTTCATCTGCTCGCAATACTCGCTGATACAGCTGAGTGCAAGGTTGGTATCGTAGCTGTTCGGTCACAACAAGCACGTCATCTTCGTACCAGCAATTTTGTCCTCCAGCGAATTGCTCTTCAAGATCACGAATTGCACGTAGTTTTCCGCATGCCTCTGAATCGTGACGAAGAAGCCAGTGTGTGGACTCCTCGTTTCATGCAGTAGGCACTCATGTAAATGTCTTGTTACTGCACTGCAAGCAGAATAGAAAGGAACTCTCGTCCCACCGAAAGCGGCGACATTGTCGATAATGGACGCAAGGACCAGGTTGTCAGTGACAGTACGAGGGAGCGCAATGATGCCGAGTAGTGACTGCACTCGCCAACGCATGAAGTAGCGCGCACGAACATCGTGGGAACCGCACCAACCTTGTTGTGGGGATGACATGACCCATTCGTATCGTCTTCGAGCAGCGTGGTACCAGTATCGATGATGCAGACACGAGATATTAGCTGACACTCGTTGCCTGTCAAGGACGAAATAAAGCGAAACACGCTATGTACTTCGTCTCTGGCATGCGACACATAAACCGTATTTCGGACACGCGTGAGAGTCTCGTCATACAACGTGCTGCCGTAGTCGACAACCATGCTCACAACCATGCAGGCTTGTCGGATGACTGGCGTGATCCGTATCGTATCTGCTGATCCGTCGGTCTTCAAGCCTACATTCGAATGAAATCCCGCAATGCTTGGCGCATCATATCCAGTACAGGACTCATGTTGATGCCGGCTCGCTCACCGATATTGTCGTCGGAACTCTGATTTATTTCTCAAACACACGAAGGGAAGACTACCCAGATAGATAGATAGATAGATAGATAGGCAAGAATACAGAAGCTCAAGGTGAGCCTCATGTGTCGGGTCTAGCACATGGGCGTACTGTCTTTTGCGATAGCTGATTGCTACACGAGAGTACAGAAGTCAATGGGTAAAGAAGTCAGAATTGATTTTGGACGAGTTGAAGGTTGGCTACATTGATGTCGCGTTACCCCTTCACTAGTCTACGAATCCACGCCTACGGCTTGAACTGTTTGAACAGATACAGTCGATTCGTGGGACAGGTTCAGGACAAGCTTGTCTCTCGTCATCAACTCCGTTCAATGTCATCGCTGTCGCCGAGACCTTGATCGCATGAAGAGCTTGGCAGAAGGGATTGGTTGAAGGGCCTAGTTGTTCTTGTGGTGGTAGTCATCGTGGTCGTGGTAGTGGTCATGTCCATCATCTTCGACATACACCCGACTGTCCTTATCCGTGAGGATATGAGAAAGCACGTCAAGTCCATCAAGAAGTTCGTTCGGACGGGTATCCGTTGCTTGTACACAGATCGTCGTAGCTGTGACCGCAGCGAGTAGGAGGCAAATGGAGAGTTTCATCTTAGAGTGAAGGTGGTGAGGGATGCTGGGAAGTCTTGGCAAGTTGCAGAATGATAAAAAGCAAGCAGACGTGCAAGCCGGACCGGGCCTCGAGTCAATCGTATCGAATCAAAAGCAGGTTTACCGTTTTCCGGGAGATGAACTTCTGTCGCACCCGGTGTCGGTTGTGAAAGAAACGCACGCCTGTTGACATCAAATGAATGAGCCTTCGAAACGACCGGACAGACGAATGCGACTGTTGCTGGCTGAGATTTCGGTGCGAGATGCGACGTTTCATCATCTACATCTGAAAGCAGGTCACGTTGGATCAAAAATAGTACGAACATCGTGCTCTTTACCGGCAAACAGTGACGGCGATATCGTCTGGTGTCGGTGGCGGCGATATCGTCTGGCGTCGTTTGTCAATTCTATTGAGGATAGGTCCAACCTGGCGAAAGCGACTCGCCTGCGAGGGTTCCCAACTAGCTAGCTACCTAGCTAAGGGGATTGAAGCAGCGCGTCCAACCACTGTGCAGCTCGTGGAAGAGATCCGGCACAACATGTGAATGGCTGACGTTCACTTTTTCTGATGCGGTGCGGCTTGTCATTGACGCCGGTTTCGCAACTCTCTTCGATTGAGGTGTGTGCGGAAAGCTGTAAACAAGCATACGTCAATGCAACGCAATCACTGCCGAAGTGGATACTAGCTCTGCTTGATTGGCCAGCAGCGCGTTCTTTGTTTCAGGACACCATCTCCAGCTGAGCCAGCATCGTGTGTTTACAGGTCGGTTTGTGCCGTTCGACATTGTGCTATGGACTTCCGCGTATCCTCCGATACCGGCCACCCTCACGACGAGCATATGTACTGTGAGCTTGACTGTTCTTCGAAGCGCCTCCGACAGTAGAGGAAAGTGGTGTACAACACTCCTCCTGTACCAACCAAACCACCCAAAAACCATCTTGCTCCCACGTCGTGGTGTTGTGCTGATCCACAGGACCGTGGCGATGATGAGATAGTGTCACCGCTCTGGAATGCATGACTTGATACAGTACCAAAAATCGACTCACCATAAAACACTTCCACAACAGCAAGTACTCGATCGAACCATGAAGTAGATAAGACACGTTACTCGATGACAAGTGTTCCGAACAACTTGTTGTAAGTGTGCGATGTCAGTCATCTTGTGGACAGACCCTATGATGAAGCATAGCCAAGTAAGCATCCAGACGGCTTGTCCGTGAGTTGCAGGCTGACACTCGGATCAGCCACCATCTCACCAGATCTTTCGGTGCTTCATTTGTCCGTCTGATCTGCATTGTCTTGCAAGTATGGCCAACGGCTCATTTGCTCCTTGGTAGTCTTTCTGGCACGCAAGCATGTTGTAGACGCATGGCTGCAAAAAGAATGCGCCAACCGAATGAGCGCCTCCCGAGGCGTCCGATTTTAGAATGATGCATGTTCATCTGCTCGCAATACTCGCTGATACAGCTGAGTGCAAGGTTGGTATCGTAGCTGTTCGGTCACAACAAGCACGTCATTTTCGTACTAGCAATTTTGTCCTCCAGCGAATTGCTCTTCAAGATCACGAATTGCACGCAGTTTTCCGCATGCCTCTGAATCGTGACGAAGAAGCCAGTGTGTGGACTCCTCGTTTCATGCAGTAGGCACTCATGTAAATGTCTTGTTACTGCACTGCAAGCAGAATAGAAAGGAACTCTCGTCCCACCGAAAGCGGCGACATTGTCGATAATGGACGCAAGGACCAGATTGTCAGTGACAGTACGAGGGAGCGCAATGATGCCAAGTAGTGACTGCACTCGCCAACGCATGAAGTAGCGCACACGAACATCGTGGGAACAGCACCAACCTTGTTGTGGGGATAACATGACCCATTCGTATCGTCTTCGAGCAGCGTGGTACCAGTTTCGATGATGCAGACACGAGATATTAGCTGACACTCGTTGCTTGTCAAGTACGAAATAAAGCGAAACACGCTATGTACTTCGTCTCTGGCATGCGACACATAAACCGTGTTTCGGACACGCGTGAGAGTCTCGTCATACAACGTGCTGCCGTAGTCGACAACCATGCTCACAACCATGCAGGCTTGTCGGATGACTGGCGTGATCCGTATCGTATCTGCTGATCCGTCGGTCTTCAAGCCTACATTCGAATGAAATCCCGCAATGCTTGGCGCATCATATCCAGTACAGGACTCACGTTGATGCCGGCTCGCTCACCGATATTGTCGTCGGAACTCTGATTTATTTCTCGAACACACAAAGGAAAGACTACGCAGATAGATAGATAGATAGATAGATAGATAGATAGATAGATAGATAGATAGATAGATAGATAGATAGGCAAGAATACAGAAGCTCAAGGTGAGCCTCATGTGTCGGGTCTAGCACATGGGCGTACTGTCTTTTGCGATAGATGATTGCTACACGAGAGTACAGAAGTCAATGGATAAAGAAGTCAGAAGTGATTTTGAACGAGTTGAAGGTTGGCTACATTGATGTCGCGTTACCCCTTCACTAGTCTACGAATCCACGCCTACGGCTTGAACTGTTTGAACAGATACAGTCGGTTCGTGGGACAGGTTCAGGAATAAGCTTGTCTCTCGTCATCAACTCCGTTCAATGTGATCGCGGTCGCCGAGACTTTGATCGCATGAAAAGCTTGGCAGATAGGTCTGAGCCGAAGGCCTAGTAGTCGATGTGGTCGTTGTGGTGGTCGAAGTGGTCGAAGTGGTGGTGGTGGTCGTGTCCATCATCTTCGACATACACCCGACTGTCCTTATCCGTGAGGATATGAGAAAGCACGTCAAGTCCATCAAGAAGTTCGTTCGGACGGGTATCCGTTGCTTGTACACAGATCGTCGTAGCTGTGACCGCAGCGAGTAGGAGGCAAATGGAGAGTTTCATCTTAGAGTGAAGGTGGTGAGGGATGCTGGGAAGTCTTGGCAAGTTACAGAATGATAAAAAGCGAGCAGACGTGCAAGCCGGACCGGGCGTCGAGTCAATCGTATCGAATCAAAAGCAGGTTTACCGTTTTCCGGGAGATGAACTTCTGTCGCACCCGGTGTCGGTTGTGAAAGAAACGCACGCCTGTTGACATCAAATGAATGAGCCTTCGAAACGACCGGACAGACGAATGCGACTGTTGCTGGCTGAGATTTTGGTGCGAGATGCGACGTTTCATCATCGACATCTGAAAGCAGGTCACGTTGGATCAAGAATAGTACGAACATCGTGCTCTTTACCGACAAACAGTGACGGCGATATCGTCTGGCGTCAGTGACGGTGATATCGTCTGGCGTCGTTTGTCAATTCTAATGAGGATAGGTCCAACCTGGCGAAAGCAACTCGCCTGCGAGGGTTCCCAACTAGCTAGCTACCTAGCTAAGGGGATTGTAGTAGCGCGTCCAACCACTGTGCAGCCCATGGAAGAGATCCGGCACAACATGTGAATGGCTGACGTTCACTTTTTCTGATGCGGTGCGGCTTGGCATTGACGCCGGTTTCGCAACTCTCTTCAATTGAGGTGTGCGCGGAAAGCTGTAAACAAGCATACGTCAATGCAACGCAATCACTGCCGAAGTGGATACTAGCTCTGCTTGATTGGCCAGCAGCGCGTTCTTTGTTTCAGAACACCGTCTCCAGCAGATCCAGCATCGTGTGTTTACAGGTCGGTTTGTACCGTTCGACATTGTGCGATGGACTTCCGTGTATCCTCCGATACCGGCCACCCTCACGACGAGCATATGTACTGTGAGCTTGACTGTTCTTCGAAGCGCCTCCGACAGTAGAGGAAAGTGGTGTACAACACTCCTCCTGTACCAACCAAACCACCCAAAAACCATCTTGCTCCAACGTCGTGGTGTTGTGCTGATCCACAGAACCGTGGCGATGATGAGATAGTGTCACCGCTCTGGAACGCATGACTTGATACAGTACCAAAAATCGACTCACCATAAAACACTTCCACGACAGCAAGTACCCGATCGAACCATGAAGCAGATAAGACACACGTTACTCGATGACAAGTGTTCCGAACAACTTGTTGTAAGTGTGCGATGTCAGTCATCTTGTGGACAGACCCTATGATGAAGCATAGCCAAGTAAGCATCCAGACGGCTTGTCTATCAGTTGCAGGACTGACACTCGGATCACCCGCCATCTCACCAGATCTTTCGTTGCTTCATTTGTCCGTCTGATCTGCATTGTCTTGCAAGTATGGCCAACGGCTCATTTGCTCCTTGGTAGTCTTTCTGGCACGCAAGCATGTCGTAGACGCATAGCTGCAAAACGAATGCGCCAAAACGAATGAGCGCCTCCCGAGGCGTCCGACTTTGGAATGATGTGTGTTTCATCTGCCCGCATTACCCGCTGATACAGCTGAGTGCAAGGTTGGTATCGTAGCTGTTCGGTCACAACAAGCACGTCATCTTCGTACCAGCAATTTTGTCCTCCAGCGAATTGCTCTTCAAGATCACGAATTGCACGTAGTTTTCCCCATGCCTCTGAATCGTGACGAAGAAGCCAGTGTGTGGACTCCTCGCTTCATGCATTAGGCACTCATGTAAGTGTCTTGTTACTGCACTGCAAGCAGAATAGAAAGGAACTCTCAGCCCACCGAAAGCGGCGACATTGTCGTAGATGTGCGCAAAGACCAGGATGTCAGTGACAGTACGAGGGAGCGCAATGATGCCAAGTAGTGACTGCACTCGCCAACGCATGAAGTAGCGTGCGCGAACATCGTGGAAACAGCACCAACCTTGTTGTGGGGATAACATGACCCATTCGTATCCTCTTCGAGCAGCGTGGTGCCAGTTTCGACGATAGAGACACGAGATATTAGCTGACACTCGTTGCCTGTCAAGAACGAAATAATGCGAAACACGCTACGTACTTCGTCTCTGGCATGCGACGCATAAACCGTGGTTCGGACACGCGTGAGAGTCTCGTCATACAACGTGCTGCCGTAGTCGATCACCATGCTCACAACCATACAGGCTTGTCGGATGAACATCGTGACCCGTATCGTTTCTGCTGATTCGTGGATCTTCAAGCCAACATTCAAATGAAATCCCGCAATACTTGGCGCATCACATTCTGTACAGGACTCGTGTTGATGCCGGCTCGCTCACCGATAATGTCGTCGGAACTCTGATTTATTTCTCGAACACGGAGGGAAGACTACCCAGATATATAGATATACAACGGTACAGAAGATCAAGGTGAGCCTCATGTGCCGGGTCTAGCACATGGGCGTACTGTCTTTTGCGATAGCTGATTGCTACACGGGATAACAGAAGTCAGTGGATCATGAAGCCAGAATTGATTTTGAACGAGTTGAAGGTTGGCTACATTAATGTCGCGTTACCCCTTCACTAGTCTACGAATCCACGCCTACGGCTTGAACTGTTTGAACAGATACAGTCGATTCGTGGGACAGGTTCAGGACAAGCTTGTCTCTCGTCATCAACTCCGTTCAATGTGATCGCGGTCACCGAGACTTTGATCGCATGAAAAGCTTGGCAGATAGGTCTGAGCCGAAGGCCTAGTAGTCGATGTGGTCGTTGTGGTGGTCGAAGTGGTCGAAGTGGTGGTGGTGGTCGTGTCCATCATCTTCGACATACACCCGACTGTCCTTATCCGTGAGGATATTAGAAAGCACGTCAACTCCATCAAGAAGTTCGTTCGGACGGGTATCCGTTGCTTGTACACAGATCGTCGTAGCTGTGACCGCAGCGAGTAGGAGGCAAATGGAGAGTTTCATCTTAGAGTGAAGGTGGTGAGGGATGCTGGGAAGTCTTGGCAAGTTGCAGAATGATAAAAAGCAAGCCGACGTGCAAGCCGGACCGGGTCTCGAGTCGATCGTATCGAATCAAAAGCAGGTTTACCGTTTTCCGGGAGATGAACTTCTGTCGCTCTCGGTTTCGGTTGTGAAAGAAACGCACACCTGTTGACACCAAATGGATGAGCCTTCGAAACGACCGGACAGGCGAGTGCGACTGTCGCTGACTGAGAGTTCGGTTTGAGATGCGACGTGCCAGCATCTAGATCTGAAAGCAGATCACGTTGGATCAAGAATAGTACGAACATCGTGCTCTGTACCAGCAAACAGTGACGGTGAAATCGTCTGGCGTCGTTTGTGAATTCTATTGACGATAGGTCCAACCTGGTGAAGGCGACTCACCCGCGGGGGGTAACCAGCTAGCTAGCTACCTAGCTAGTCAGGGTATTGTAGCAGCGCGTCGAACCACTGTGCAGCCCATGGAAGCGATCCAGCACAACATGTAAACGGCTAACGTCCATTTTTTCTTCTGCTGCGGTGCAGCTTGGTTTTGACGCCGGTTTCGCAACTCTCTTCAGCCGAGATATGGTCGACATTTTAAAAAAAAAGGCAGCCCTGATCAATCGCGATTGGTCACTGTCAACAGTATCGTGTGCATCCAGGTAGGTGTTCCATACGTTTCTCATTTGTGCATACGGACAGTCGAGTTCCAAGCGAAACCGCTGCGAACTGATGGTGAAAGATGATGTGTATTCATGCAGAGGCTATGATGAGAAACGAGGGTGAAGGTCAAAAGTTGGGAACAGTACCTTCAATATCGAGTCATCTCAGTGATCACGAACACTACAGATGCTCGGATCAAGCAGACCAACAGATGTGCGTGATACGTCCGTGTCAGCCTGAAAATGGAGGACTTGTCAACTCAGCGCAGAGCATCTAGAGAGACGTAAAAAGGCTGGGTATGATCAGCGGAGAGGCGATCGCCATTCACAACCTACACGCAGGCAGATGACACGTGAAAAAAACCCTCGCTACCGCTGGAAAGTCGGCGCGTATACATCGGCACGTACGGTGGATGCAGGACGTCACGTGAGCAGCATAGAGATCATCCGTGTACACTGAATCGGTGCTTTTATGAATACCGTTGCGATCCTTATCACCGTGACGTGTACAAATCCCATCGACCGAGACGTTCTGCATGTAGAGTGTAACGGGGGTGAATCGTTACATAACAATTTATAAGAAATTGTTAATAGAATACAATTATAAGAGTTATATTCTCAGAATATTGTCATAAGGACAAATATTCTGTAGCACTTACGAGTAGTTCCTGATTGGTTGATATAGGCCATTATATCAACCAACTAAGACGCTGCCACGACAGACGCACGCAATGAGTGGTGAGCAGATAACTGATTTACACATTTGTATTTAGACATAGTTAGATGAAGATAAATAGTGATTTATTGCAGACATTAACTATTATAAATACAGTTCTACTTTTTACTCTAACCAAGTACTCGCTTCTTCTTCTTACCGTCTTCCTCTGCACGTACGAGTGTACGTGAAGTTACGAGGCACCGCCTTATTCTGTCATCAGAATAAGTAGCTTGTACTGTCACCAGTACAAGCTTCAGGGGTGCCCCGTTACACCTGGTAGCACTTCGTAGTCCGTCGAAGGACCGCGTTCACATCCAACATGAATATGTTGGATGATGAAGATGACCAAAGCTTTCACGCTACGCGTGACGGCTACTCCCATTTGAGCGATGTCGAATGGGATGCGGTTGAACGAATGGGTTCGACCATGGGCATCCATGCTGTTAGCGTCATGCTAGAGGCTCTCAATAGAGATGCCCAACATGCTACTATCGCCAAGTTCATTCAAAATGAACTTGACGCAGAACGCGAGAAAGTAGCCTTGCTTCACCAACAAGGTTCTCAACAAGCAGAGTTGTTGAGAGAACAGGGTGCTCAACAGTTTGAACTGTTGAGACAGCAGCAGGCTGCTGCTGGTGGGTCGATGCACTCGCGTCGACCCGAGACTTTGAAGATTGACATCTCAAAGTATAGGGGGGTCGAAGAAGACTCCCTCTTGAGATGGTTCGTCGAATTGGATGACGGCATAAGGGCGCGTCGCATCGACGACGGGGATATGCAAGTTGCATTTGCCCAGTCAAATCTGGCAGGACGTGCCAAGACTTGGGCACTGGGGCTCAAGTTGCACGACCCATATGCGTTTGGGTCGTTGGAAGTCTTCAAGTCGCGGCTCAGACAAACGTTTGAACCGCCTAGAGCTAAGTTCAGAGCTCGAACCGAACTCTTGAAGCTCAAGCAGGGTAAGCGTGATGTGCACGCTTACGCGCAACATATACGACATCTTACGAGTTGTTTAAGTTCCAATCCGGTGGATGAACACACGTTGGTTTCGGTGTTCATGCAGGGTCTTGCGGATGGTCCCGTCAAGACTCACCTGTTCCGGCTTGAACTAGATTCACTAGAACAAGCCATTTCCATTGCGGAGCAGGAAGACTTCAGTCTGAGACAGGCTCGCACCAGCTCGACATCATATCGTCAACCGAGACGATATGACAACGGAGGTCCAGAGCCGATGGAACTCTGTTATGTAGAGAGCGAGAAGGCTCGCTCTACAGACTACAAGAAGTTGCAGAGATGCAACAGATGTCAAAAGACAGGACACTACGCTTACGAGTGTAGTGCCCCTCGTCCAGTGTCTCGCGACACTGGGCGTAGTGACCGTCCACCCATGAGAAAGGGGCAGGGACGAGGGTCCGCAGTTGGTGCAAAGACGCAACAACGGGATGGACCGTCAAAAAACGGACAGGATCAGTAGGTGCGGAGCACCATACTAGTCCAGCAATGTCAAGAGAATTTGTAGGCCTCTTGATGAAGGTTGCTCCCAACACACAAACGTTGTGCGTTGCTGCTCTAGGTAATGAGGTCTCACTCATTACTTTGAAACTCGAAGTGACGAATAAGTTGTCCCTTCGAGCTCTAGTCGATTGTGGGGCGTCCAACAATTTTGTGCGACGCCAATCGCTAGAAGATGGTCACTTTAAATTCAGTGAATGTGACACACCTCCTACGAGGATGACGGTACGTCTTGAGACAGGCGCATCCGTAACCGTCATGAAGCGTATAGTGAAGATCCACTATACGCTACAAGATACCCAATATGATGATGACTTTATCGTATTGGATTTGGATGAAAAATTTGATGTCATCCTTGGAATACCGTGGCTCAGAAGGTACGAACCACGAGTAAACTGGCAACATCGAACAGTAACGATGCCTGCCGCTTGTTCATCAGATGGCCATCTGATGAACGTTTTGGAGCGTCCACAAGCGTGTAAATGTACTACGAGTGAGTGCGATGGCCTCACTTGTGGTACGGTCGTTAGTACGACTGCACAAAACCTTAGTGTACCAAACGGTTACACTTCGGAGCAAAGTTCCGGCGGCTGTGAGGAAACACAGGCTGCGCCGAAGGTCCACCACTCGAATAAGTCGGGTGGACTGGGACAAAGATGTATCCCTAGCGGGGAACATCTAGAAGAGAAACAATCGATCGCTCAGGTTAAGCGAAACGATAATCCTAGATCGACTGGAGAGTCTTTCGTAGAGGATCTCGCTGTGGTTGCGCAACCACAGCTAGAGGAAGTAAAGGGAATAAGTCCCAATATTACAGATACGGCGGAAATAAGTTTCCCGAACCCGCGGGAATAAGTCCCCGGGAAGCCGAAGGAGTAAGTCCTTCGAAGCCTGAGGGAACAAGTCCCTAGGAAATGACAGAGACATTGAATGTCATAGTCAATAACGGATCAAGTGTAGGCGCTTATACACTTGATCTGATTGCGCCTCCGAAGTTGACTTCGGAGATCACTCAGTTGCCAACGCTCGAACATAAAAGGTTCTTGCGTGATCTGCGTAGTGGCAAAGTCAAGCAGATCTGCGTACTCGTCGCTGACGACGAGTGTGTATCCGACATAAGGTCAGCAACAGTGTTTACTGAGAACGAGAGAGCTCTCAGTAGTTCATCTATGGACGAGAGTGTCCTGGATGAAAATACACGAATTGAGCGATATGACTCCCAATCGTGGGAATCGCTCAAGACAAATCCTCTCTATGAAGAATTGGTTGAATTCAAGGATGTATTCCCTGAAACTGTTCCGTGCGAATTAGCGAAGGGTAAAGGTATTCGACACGAGGTCGAGCTTAAACCAGGCTCGAAGTACTGTGTCATGAAGCAGTGGCCACTGCCTCGTGAACAAGTACTTGCGATCGACAAGTTCTTTGCCGATAGTTTAGCTTTGGGCCATGTGAGGGAATCAACTTCCCCACATAGCTCTCCGAACTTCTGTGTGCGAATAGCAACAGGAGGGTGGCGGATAGTGCATGCATTTAACAAGTTGAATGCTGCAACGGTACCGGCTCAGACGCCGATACCGAGGAAGGACGTAATAATTGATGGTATGTCAAAGAGTACCATCTTTTCGTCCATGGATTTGATGGATGGCTTCTATCAAATCCTTATGCGAGAACGGGATATACCCTATACCGCAGTTAGCGCGCCTAGCGGTATGCTCTGGGAATGGCTAGTAATGCCACAAGGGCTTAGTATTGCCCCTGCCACGTTCAACAGATGTGTATCACATCTGTTGAGATCAGTACGAGAATTCGCGCCGAGTTATTTCGATGACGTATTCATCCATAGTCGGGCTATGGATGGAAAGTCGGACGTTGAGGTTCACAGGTACCACGTCCGACAGGTTCTTACAATCATGCGAAAGCATCAATTGTATGCAAATCTCAAGAAGTGTATATTTGCAGCAAGCGAAATACCACTTCTTGGGTGCATCGTTGGTAAGAACGGTGTACGTCCTGATCCCGAAAAGATCAAGGCGATCACCGACTGGCCTGTGCCGGTTGATGTCAAAGGTCTTCGAAAATTCCTTGGGCTTGCGGCGTATTTGCATAAGTATTCACGCAATTACGCCGAGATGACTGTGCACCTCTCTCGTTTGTTGAAAAAGAACGAGAGGTGGTTATGGAACGCTGAATGTCAACGCTCCTTTGAGGGTATCAAGCAGAGCTTGATACAACCCCCAGTCCTAGCAACAGCCGATCAGGACAGGCCATTTCGTGTGGTCTGTGATGCCAGCGATTTTGGAATCGGCTGTGTATTAATGCAGTACGATCTTGAAGGCGTTGAACGCGTCGTCTGCTATCAGTCGCGTCAGCTGCAACCAGCTGAGCGGAACTATCCAGTGCATGACAAGGAACTCCTTGCCATGAAGTATGCACTCGCGAAGTTCAGAGTCTATCTATTAGGAGATAGACCCTTCGTTGTTTACACTGACCATGCGTCATTACGCACAGCAGTGAACAGCCCGCACCTTTCACAACGAATGGCGCGGTGGTTGTCATTCTTTGCAGAATACAACTTTACGGTCGAGTACAAACCAGGACGACTTCATGTCGTCGCTGATGCACTCTCACGTCGTCCCGACTTTGAAACAGTCGCGAAACCCAACAGTGAGACAGTCACTGTTGCGGTTATGACGTCCTCAGTCCCATCTACAACGTTGTATGATGATGTGAGGCGGGCATACGCCCAAGATGGTGAGATAGTGAAGTTGTTGACACATCTCTCCCAACCATCTCGAGAATCGTTAAAACGATTGTCGTCTGCGTATCGATCTGCATCAGATCGATACACTACTCGTAACGTTTTACTGTATTATACAGCCGTTTCTGGTGACACACCACGTGTTGTCATTCCAGATGATACTGATCTGCGTTTGCGGATCATGTTCGAGTATCACGATGCTCCTATAGGAGGACAATGTGGCCGAGAGAAAACATATCTCACGGTAAGTCGAGACTTTTACTGGCCCCGCCAGTACCAGTTTGTGCGAAAGTATGTTCGCGCATGCGAAGTCTGTCAACGAGTGAAGTCAAGTCCTTCACTGCGTACACCTTTACAGCCTCTACCGTTTCCGTCAGAGTGCTGGGAATCCATCTCAATGGATTTCGTCTTCGGGTTACCCAAAGACGCACGCGGGAATACAGGGTATTCTCGTATTTGTTGACAGATTCAGCAAAATGGTACACCTTGTGGCTGTACCAGAGACAATCACGGCAAGTGGCTGTGCTTGTGTCTTTATTGACACCATCTTCCGACTTCATGGGTTGCCCCGTGAACTCGTATCAGACAGAGATCCACGATTCACTGCTGATTTCTGGCGTTCCGTGTTCAAATCACTCGGAACGCGCTTGAAGATGTCGACATCTGATCATCCAGAGTCAGATGGTCAGACGGAACGTGCCAATCGTGTCCTCGAAGAGATATTTCGAGGATACGTACACTCCTTTAAGAGTTGGAGTGAGTTCTTGCCAACGGTAGAGTTTGCCATTAACAACTCGGTGCATGCGTCCACGACACATACACCGTTTTACGTGAATGGCTTACGCCAGCCGCGTGTACCCACCTTACTAGAGTGTAACTCTGGTTTAAGGGGGGGAGGGACTCGCGCGAGCAAAAACCGATTTGGTTCACGCTCATCACGCTCTGACGAAGAAGTCATTGCAGTTTGATGCCGATATCGATAACATCGATATCGAAGAATATGATGCCAGTGAGAGTGCGGAAGCCCTCACTGAAGAACAGATTGATGTCGCTGCAGTGCACTCACAGCGCACTGAAGCTAACGAGTCATGAGATGAGTTCATACTGGCTCGTGAAACGGTAGTCCGTTTTGTGCAAGACTCCATCGCCGAAGCGGTGGATAAGCAAAAGCAAAACGCTGACAAGAATGGAAGGGCAAGCACTCTTTTATTTAATAAAGGTGACTTAGTCCTACTGTCTACGGTTAATCTACCAAAGCATGTAGTGACTAACTTGGGTAGCAGTAAACTACTACCCAAGTACATCGGCCCCATTTCGTGTATTGCACCGCCTAGGCAATGCATACACGATCGAGTTACCACGTAAGATGCGAACGCATCCCACGTTTTACGTTGGTCGGATTAAGCCGTACCATCAGTACGCTGCTTCTTCCGATGAAGAATGCCCTCGCGCTCAAGCATCTTGCAGAGAGCCTTGTGCTCCCGATGGTGGATATCGACAAGGGTCTGAAGAGCAGCTATCTCATCCCGAGACCGATCAACAATCCCACGAGCTACCCTTAGCTCGTCACGAAGAGATATCAGAGATCTCTCGTTCTCAAGCTAAGCAAAGGCAAACTCAGCTCGATGCTTCAAGACAGTGTCCGCCATTTGGAGACGCCTATTCCGCTCATGCTCGAGATCGTCGCGTAACCCTTGCGTTACGCGATCAAAGAAGCTCTCGGGAACACACGGTTCCCCACGACAGTGTGGAGAGCGTCTTTCCTCCTCCTCCACCTCCATTAGAGGACTCTCGCGGTGGCCAGCGCTATCTAGTTGAGCAGCTGTTGAACCACCGCGACGTGAACGGACGTCGGACGAGTTATCTCGTCCGATGGCGCGGCTATCCCCCGTCCTGGGATTCTTGGGAGCCCCGCTCCCAACTGATGATCGACGTACTGGGTCTGGTTGAGCAGTACGACGCGGCACATCCTGTGCCGCAGAAGGACCGCCGGAGAAAGTCTTCCCGGCACGGTCGTAAAGGGATTTCAGGTTGTCAATCCCTTCGTACATCTCAGTAGAGATACGTGCGCGCCACCACGCGCTATTAGGAAGGTAAGCCTCCTTAGGTGCTCGTGCAGAGTTGTTCACACAACATGGGCACGAGTCTCCCCAAGAGAGGCAAGTTAATCCTTTCTCCCTTGACAGACGATGCAGCTTGTAGCGTGCACCTGTCGGGGTTCGCTTTTCAAAGTTATCACGAGCTTTGATAAGTTTGTCGTTCCAAGCGTCACGACCTACATCCTCAAGGTTGTGGATGTAGGCGTTCCACGCTTGAAGCAGTGAGGGACCATTACGCTTGTGATTCCCACTGTACTATCGATGTCTAAAGAAAGCATCGATGAACAATTCATTCTCAGCGCGATAGTTCTTCGCGCTGGGGTCAAGGTGATGGATCTTTGACGAATCGAACAACCGTGTTCGATAACGATCACTCGTCGTCGCCGACAAGTGAACCATGACAGATTTAGGAGGCATCCATGCCTTCTTTTCTGGAGCGAGACGCAAGACATTGCGGTCCCGCTCTTCCTGCGACGTGCCGACAGAAGTACTGGCACCTCGTTGCGAAGTGGTGTCCATAGGTAAACCGACACCACTATTAGCGCCCGAGTCTCGCGATCTCGAGCGCTTTCGCTTCGGCGATGGTTCATCTGATGAATCAGATGAACCAAAGATGCTGCGACGCATAGCATCGTCCATGCCACGCTTGGCAGGCGGCTTAGATTCAATCGCCGTCGATACGGATCCGTCATCCGTATCAGGAGAGTACGAGACACCGAGCTCGTATTCTGTGAAGACACGAGTGTCTTCATGACCAGCGCCTGCATCACCAAGTGACACAGGCTGGGTCGCTTCAGCAACCGATGAGACATCAGTTGCTGTTGTTTCTGCTTCGGCGTCCGCACAGAGACGTGCGGACGCGCTCTCGGCAGCCTTGCTCGCGCATCGCATGGGCTTGTTTACCATGCGATGAGATGTTGGAAAGTGGACGCGGACCAACAAGTGCAAACCTTGTCCCAAATGATTTGGGACGAGTATCCATTTAGTCAATCAGTCACTAAAGTGACTGATGGTTAAGGGGGGGTGATGTAACGGGGTGAATCGTTACATAACAATTTATAAGAAATTGTTAATAGAATACAATTATAAGAGTTATATTCTCAGAATATTGTCATAAGGACAAATATTCTGTAGCACTTACGAGTAGTTCCTAATTGGTTGATATAGGCCATTATATCAACCAACGAAGACGCGCCACGACAGACGCACGCAATGAGTGGTGAGCAGATAACTGATTTACACATTTGTATTTAGACATAGTTAGATGAAGATAAATAGTGATTTATTGCAGACATTAACTATTATATATACAGTTCTACTTTTACTCTAACCAAGTACTCGCTTCTTCTTACCGTCTTCCTCTGCACGTACCAGTGTACGTGAAGTTACGAGGCACCGCCTTATTCTGTCATCAGAATAAGTAGCTTGTACTGTCACCAGTACAAGCTTCAGGGTGCCCCGTTACATAGAGGAAACAACCACATTGATGGCTTATTGCGATCTACGAAGTGTGAAAGCTGTAAGCAAGCATACACCAATGCACCGCAATCGCTGCCGAAGTGATACTAGCTCTGCACGATTGGCCAGCAGCGCGTTCTTTGTTTTGGGACACCGTCTCCAGCAGAGCCAGCATCGTGTGTTCACAGGTCGGTTTGTATCGGTCGACATTGTGCTGTGGACTTCCGTGTATCCTCCGATACCTGGCCCTCTCACGACGAGCATATGTACTGTGAGCTTGACTGTTCTTCGAAGCGCCTCCGACCGTAGAGGAAAGTGGTTTACAACACTCCTCCTGTACCAACCAAACCACCCAAAAACCATCTTGCTCCCACGTCGTGGTATTGTGCTAATCCACAGAACCTTGGCGATGATGAGATAGTGTCACCGCTCTGGAATGCATGACTTGATACAGCACCAAAAATCGACTCACCGTAAAACACTTCCACAACAGCAAGTACCCGATCGAACCATGAAGCAGATTCGACACGTTACTCGATGGCAAGTGTACCGAACAACTTGTCGTAAGTGTGCGATGTCAGCCATCTTGTGGACAGACCCTATGATGAAGCATAGCCAAGTAAGCATCCAGACGGCTTGTCTATCAGTTGCAGGCTGACACTCGGATCAGCCACCATCTCACCAGATCTTTCGGTGCTTCATTTGTCCGTCTGGTATGCATTGTCTTGCAAGTATGGCCAACGGCTCATTTGCTCCTTGGTACTCTTTCTGGCAGGCAAGCATGTTGTAGACGCATGGCTGCAAAAAGAATGCGCCAAAACGAATGAGCGCCTCACGAGGCGTCCGGCTTGTGAATGATGCTTGTTCATCTGCTTGCAATACCCGATGATACAGCTGAGTGCAAGGTTATTGGTATTGAGCTGTTCAGTCACAACCTGCACGTCATTTTCGTGCAGCGATTTCGTCCTCCAGACAACTGTTCTTCAAGATCTCGTGTATTGCAGGTAAATTTCCGCATGCCACTGAATCGTGACGAAGAAGCCAGTGTGTGGACTCCTCGTTTCATGCAGTAGGCACTCATGTAAATGTCTTGTTACTGCACTGCAAGCAGAATAGAAAGGAACTCTCATCCCACCGAAAGCGGCGACATTGTCGTAGATGGGCGCAAAGACCAGGTTGTTAGTGACAGTACGAGGGAGCGCAATGATGCTGAGCAGTAACTGCACTCGTCAACGCATGAAGTAGCGTGCGCGAACATCGTGGGAACAGCACCAACCTTGTTGTGGGGATAACATGACCCATTCGTATCCTCTTCGAGCAACATGGTGCCAGTTTCGACGACGCAGACACGAGATATTAGCTGACACTCGTTGCCTGTCAAGAACGAAATAAAGCGCAACACGCTACGTACTTCGTCTCTGGCATGCGACGCATAAACCGTGATTCGGACACGCGTGAGAGTCTCGTCATACAACGTGCTGCCGTAGTCGACAACCATGCTCACAACCGTGCAGGCTTGTCGGATGAACGTCGTGATGATCCGTATCGTATCTGCTGATCCGTCGGTCTTCAAGCCAACATCCGAATGATATCCCGCAATGCTTGGCGCATCACATTCTGTACAGGACTCATGCTGATGCTGGCTCGCTCACCGATATTGTCGTCGGAACTCTGATTAATTTCTCGAACACACGAAGGAAAGACTACCCAGACAGATATAGATAGATAGATATACAACGGTACAGAAGCTCAAGGTGAGCCTCATGTGTCGGGTCTAGCACATGGGCGTACTGTCTTTTGCGATAGCTGATTGCTACACGGGATAACAGAAGTCAATGGATAAAGAAGTCAGAATTGATTTTGAACGAGTTGAAGGTTGGCTACATTGATGTCGCGTTACCCCTTCACTAGTCTACGAATCCACGCCTACGGCTTGAACTGTTTGAACAGATACAGTCGATTCGTGGGACAGGTTCAGGACAAGCTTGTCTCTCGTCATCAACTCCGTTCAATGTGATCGCGGTCGCCGAGACCTTGATCGCATGAAAAGCTTGGCAGATAGGTCTGAGCCGAAGGCCTAGTAGTCGATGTGGTCGTTGTGGTGGTCGAAGTGGTCGAAGTGGTGGTGGTGGTCGTGTCCATCATCTTCGACATACACCCGACTGTCCTTATCCGTGAGGATATTAGAAAGCACGTCAACTCCATCAAGAAGTTCGTTCCGACGGATACCCGTAGCTTGTACACAGATCGTCGTAGCTGTGACCGCAGCGAGTAGGAGGCAAATGGAGAGTTTCATCTTAGAGTGAAGGTGGTGAGGGATGCTGGGAAGTCTTGGCAAGTTGCAGAATGATAAAAAGCAAGCAGACGTGCAAGCCGGACCGGGCCTCGAGTCAATCGTATCGAATCAAAAGCAGGTTCACCGTTTTCCGGAAGATGAACTTCTGTCGCTCTCGGTTTCGGTAGTGAAAGAAACGCACACCTGTTGACACCAAATGAATGAGTCATCGAAACGACCGGACAGACGAGTGCGACTGTCGCTGGCTGAGAGTTCGGTTTGAGATGCGATGTTACATCATCTACATCTGAAAGCAGATCACGTTGGATCAAGAATAGTACGAACATCGTGCTCTGTACCGACAAACAGTGACGGCGATATCGTCTGGCGTCGTTTGTCAATTCTGTTGAGGATAGGTCCAACCTGGCGAAGGCGACTCACCCGCGGAGGTATCCAGCTATCTAGCTACCTCGCAAGCTAAGGGACTTGTAGCAGCGCGTCCAACCAGTGTGAAGCCCATGGAAGAGATCCGGCACAACATGTAAAATGGCTGACGTTCATTTTTTCTGATGCGGTGCAGCTTGGTATTGACGCCGGTTTCGCAACTCTCTTTAATTGAGGTATGCGCAGAAAGCTGCAAACAAGCATACGTCAATGCACCGCAATTGCTGCCGAAGTGATACTAGCTCTGCTTGATTGGCCAGTAGCGCATTCTTTGTTTTGGGACACCGTCTCCAGCAGATCCAGCCATGTGTGTTCACAGGTCGGTTTGTACCATTCGACATTGTGCTGTGGACTTCCATGTATCCTCCGATACATGGCCCTCTTACGACGCACAGATGGATTGTGAGCTTGACTGTTCTTCAAAGTACATCCAACAGTAGAGTAAAGTGGTGTACAACACTCCTCCTGTACCAACCAAACCACCCATAAACCCTCTTTTACCCACGTCGTGGTGTTGTGCTGATCCACAGAACCTTGGCGACGATAAGCTAGTGTCACCGCTCTGGAATACATGACTTGATACAGTACCAAAAGTCGACTCACCATAAAACACTTCCACAACAGCAAGTACCCGATCGAACCATGAAGCAGATAAGACACGTTACTCGATGACAAGTGTACCGAACAACTTGTTGTAAGTGTGCGATGTCAGCCATCTTGTGGACATACCCTATGATGAAGCATAGCCAAGTAAGCATCCAGACGGCTTGTCTATCAGATGCAGGCTGACACTCGGATCAGCCACCATCTCACCCGATCTTTCGTTGCTTTATTTGCCTGCCTGGTATGCATTGTCTTGCAAGTAGGCCAACGGCTCATTTGCTCCATGGTACTCTTTCTGGCAGGCAAGCGTGTTGTAGGCGCGTAGCTGCAAAAAGAAGGCGCCAAAACGAATGAGCGCCTCACGAGGCGTCCGGCTTGTGAATGATGCTTGTTCATCTGCTTGCAATACCCGATGATACAGCCGAGTGCAAGTTTGTTGGTATCATAGCTGTTCAGTCACAACCTGCACGTCATTTTCGTGCCAGCAATTTTGTCCTCCAGACAACTATTTTTCAAGATCACGTATTGCACGTAGTTTTCCGCATGCCTCTGAATCGTGACGAAGAAGCCAGTGTGTGGACTCCTCGTTTCATGCAGTAGGCACTCATATAAATGTCTTGTTACTGCACTGCAAGCAGAATAGAAAGGAACTCTCATCCCACCGAAAGCGGCGACATGTCGTAGATGGGCGCAAAGACCAGGTTGTCAGTGACAGTATGAGGGAGCGCAATGATGCCGAGCAGCAACTGCGCTCGTCAACACATGAAGTAGCGTGCGCGAGGGAACAGCAACCTTGCGGGGATAGCATGACCCATTCGTATTGTCTTCGAGCAGCGTGGTGCCAGTTTCGATAATGCAGACACGAGATATTAGCTGACACTCGTTGCCTGTCAAAGAAAGAAATAAAGCGAAACACGCTACGTACTTCGTCTCTGGCATGCGACACATAAACCGCGTTTCGGACACGCGTGAGAGCCTCGTCGTACAAAGTGCTGCCGTAGACGACCACCATGCTCACAACCATACAGGCTTGTCGGATGAACATAGTGATCCGTATCTGCTGATCCGTCGGTCTTCAAGCCAACATCCGAATGATATCCCGCAATGCTTGGCGCATCACATTCTGTACAGGACTCATGTTGATGCCAGCTCGCTCACCGATATTGTCGTCGGAACTCTGATTTGTTTCTCGAATACACGAAGGGAAGACTACCCAAGTAGATAGATATACAACAATACAGAAGATCAAGGTGAGCCTCATGTGTCGGGTCTAGCACATGGGCGTACTGTCTTTTGCGATAGCTGATTGCTACACGGGAGAACAGAAGTCAGTGGATAAAGAAGTCAGAATTGATTTTGAACGAGTTGAAGGTTGGCTACATTGATGTCGCGTTACCCCTTCACTAGTCTACGAATCCACGCCTACGGCTTGAACTGTCTGAACAGATACAGCCGATTTGTGGGACAGGTTCAGGATAAGCTTGTCTCTCGTCATCAACTCCATTCAATGTGATCGCGGTCGCCGAGACCTTGATCGCATGAAAAGCTTGGCAGATAGGTCGTAGCTGAAGGCCTAGTAGTCGATGTGGTAGTCGAAGTGGTCCTAGTGGTGGTGGTGGTCGTGTCCATCATCTTCGACATACACCCGACTGTCCTTATCCGTGAGGATATTAGAAAGCACGTCAAGTCCATCAAGGAGTTCGTTCCGACGGATATCCGTAGCTTGTACACAGATCGTCGTAGCTGTGACCGCAGCAAGAAGGAGGCAAATGGAGAGTTTCATCTTCGAGTGAAGGTGGTGAGGGATGCTGGGAAGTCTTGGCAAGTTGCAGAATGATAAAAAGCAAGCAGACGTGCAAGCCGGACCGGGCCTCGAGTCGATCGTATCGAATCAAAAGCAGGTTCACCGTTTTCCGGGAGATGAACTTCTGTCGCACTCGGTGTCGGTTGTGAAAGAAACGCACGCCTGTTGACATCAAATGAATGAGCCTTCGAAACGACCGGACAGGCGAGTGCGACTGTTGCTGGCTGAGAGTTTGGTGCGAGGTGCGACGTTACATCATCTACATCTGAAAGCAGATCACGTTGGATCAAGAATAGTACGAACATCGTGCTCTTTACCGGCAAACAGTGACGGCGATATCGTCCCGAATCGTCTGGCGTCGTTTGTCAATTCTATTGAGGATAGGTCCAACCTGGCGAAGGCAACTCACCTGCGGAGGGTTCCCAACTAGCTAGCTACCTCGCAAGCTAAGGGGATTGTAGCAGCGCGTCCAACCAGTGTGCAGCCCATGGAAGCGATCCGGCACAACATGTAAATGGCTGACGTTCATTTTTTTTCTGATGCGGTGCGGCTTGGTATTGACGCCGGTTTCGCAACTCTCTTCAATTGAGGTATGCGCGGAAAGCTGTAAACAAGCATACGTCAATGCAACGCAATCACTGCCGAAGTGGATACTAGCTCTGCTTGATTGGCCAGCAGCGCGTTCTTTGTTTCAGGACACCATCTCCAGCAGATCCAGCATCGTGTGTTTACAGGTCGGTTTGTACCGTTCGACATTGTGCTGATGGACTTCCGTGTATCCTCCGATACCTGGCCACCCTCACGACGAGCATATGTACTGTGAGCTTGACTGTTCTTCGAAGCGCCTCCGACAGTAGAGGAAAGTGGTTTACAACACTCCTTCTGTACCAACCAAACCACCCAAAAACCATCTTGCTCCCACGTCGTGGTGTTGTGCTGATCCACAGGACCGTGGCGATGATGAGATAGTGTCACCGCTCTGGAATGCATGACTTGATACAGCACCAAAAGTCGACTCACCATAAAACACTTCCACAACAGCAAGTACCCGATCGAACCATGAAGCAGATAAGACACGTTACTCGATGACAAGTGTTCCGAACAACTTGTTGTAAGTGTGCGATGTCAGTCATCTTGTGGACAGACCCTATGATGAAGCATAGCCAAGTAAGCATCCAGACGGCTTGTCTATCAGTTGCAGGCTGACACTCGGATCAGCCACCATCTCACCAGATCTTTCGGTGCTTCATTTGTCCGTCTGGTCTGCATTGTCTTGCAAGTATGGCCAACGGCTCATTTGCTCCTTGGTACTCTTTCTGGCACGCAAGCATGTTGTAGACGCATGGCTGCAAAAAGAATGCGCCAAACGAATGAGCGCCTCACGAGGCGTCCGACTTTAGAATGATGCATGTTCATCTGCTCGCAATACTCGCTGATACAGCTGAGTGCAAGGTTTTGGTATCGTAGCTGTTCGGTCACAACAAGCACGTCATTTTCGTACCAGCAATTTTGTCCTCCAGCGAATTGCTCTTCAAGATCACGATATTGCACGTAGTTTTCCCCATGCCTCTGAATCGTGACGAAGAAGCCAGTGTGTGGACTCCTCGTTTCATGCAGTAGGCACTCATGTAAATGTCTTGTTACTGCACTGCAAGCAGAATAGAAAGGAACTCTCGTCCCACCGAAAGCGGCGACATTGTCGATAGATGGACGCAAGGACCAGGTTGTCAGTGACAGTACGAGGGAGCGCAATGATGCCGAGTAGTGACTGCACTCGCCAACGCATGAAGTAGCGTGCACGAACATCGTGGGAACAGCACCAACCTTGTTGTGGGGATAACATGACCCATTCGTATCGTCTTCGAGCAGCGTGGTACCAGTTTCGATGATGCAGACACGAGATATTAGCTGACACTCGTTGCTTGTCAAGAACGAAATAAAGCGAAACACGCTATGTACTTCGTCTCTGGCATGCGACACATAAACCGTGTTTCGGACACGCGTGAGAGTCTCGTCATACAACGTGCTGCCGTAGTCGACAACCATGCTCACAACCATGCAGGCTTGTCCGATGAACGTCGTGATCCGTATCGTATCTGCTGATCCGTCGGTCTTCAAGCCTACATTCGAATGAAATCCCGCAATGCTTGGCGCATCATATCCCCCCCAGTACAGGACTCACGTGGATGCTGGCTCGCTCACCGATAATGTCGTCGGAACTCTGATTTATTTCTCAAACACACGAAGGGAAGACTACCCAGATAGATAGATAGATACAACGATAGATATACAGAAGATCAAGGTGAGCCTCATGTGTCGGGTCTAGCACATGGGCGTACTGTCTTTTGCGATAGCTGATTGCTACACGGGATAACAGAAGTCAATGGATAAAGAAGTCAGAATTGATTTTGAACGAGTTGAAGGTTGGCTACATTGATGTCGCGTTACCCCTTCACTAGTCTACGAATCCACGCCTACGGCTTGAACTGTTTGAACAGATACAGTCGATTCGTGGGACAGGTTCAGGACAAGCTTGTCTCTCGTCATCAACTCCGTTCAATGTCATCGCGGTCGCCGAGACCTTGATCGCATGAAAAGCTTGGCAGATAGGTCTGAGCCGAAGGCCTAGTAGTCGATGTGGTCGTTGTGGTGGTCGAAGTGGTCGAAGTGGTGGTGGTGGTCATGTCCATCATCTTCGACATACACCCGACTGTCCTTATCCGTGAGGATATTAGAAAGCACGTCAAGTCCATCAAGAAGTTCGTTCGGACGGGTATCCGTTGCTTGTACACAGATCGTCGTAGCTGTGACCGCAGCGAGTAGGAGGCAAATGGAGAGTTTCATCTTAGAGTGAAGGTGGTGAGGGATGCTGGGAAGTCTTGGCAAGTTGCAGAATGATAAAAAGCAAGCAGACGTGCAAGCCGGACCGGGCCTCGAGTCAATCGTATCGAATCAAAAGCAGGTTTACCGTTTTCCGGGAGATGAACTTCTGTCGCACCCGGTGTCGGTTGTGAAAGAAACGCACGCCTGTTGACATCAAATGAATGAGCCTTCGAAACGACCGGACAGACGAATGCGACTGTTGCTGGCTGAGATTTCGGTGCGAGATGCGACGTTTCATCATCGACATCTAAAACCAGATCACGTTGCATCAAGAATAGTACGAACATCGTGCTCTTTACCGACAAACAGTGACGGCGATATCGTCTGGCGTCGTTTGTCAATTCTATTGAGGATAGGTCCAACCTGGCGAAGGCGACTCGCCTGCGGGGGTATCCCAACTAGCTAGCTACCTCAGCTAAGGGGATTGTAGCAGCGCGTCCAACCACTGTGCAGCCCATGGAAGAGATTCGGCACAACATGTGAATGGCTGACGTTCACTTTTTCTGATGCGGTGCGGCTTGGCATTGACGCCGGTTTCGCAACTCTCTTCAATTGAGGTATGCGCGGAAGCTGTAAACAAGCATACGTCAATGCAACGCAATCACTGCCGAAGTGGATACTAGCTCTGCTTGATTGGCCAGCAGCGCGTTCTTTGTTTCAGGACACCATCTCCAGCAGATCCAGCATCGTGTGTTTACAGGTCGGTTTGTACCGTTCGACATTGTGCTATGGACTTCCGTGTATCCTCCGATACCGGCCACCCTCACGACGAGCATATGTACTGTGAGCTTGACTGTTCTTCGAAGCGCCTCCGACAGTAGAGGAAAGTGGTGTACAACACTCCTCCTGTACCAACCAAACCACCCAAAAACCGTCTTGCTCCCACGTCGTGGTGTTGTGCTGATCCACAGAACCTGTGGCGATGATGAGATAGTGTCACCGCTCTGGAATGCATGACTTGATACAGCACCAAAAGTCGACTCACCATAAAACACTTCCACAACAGCAAGTACCCGATCGAACCATGAAGCAGATAAGACACGTTACTCAATGACAAGTGTTCCGAACAACTTGTTGTAAGTGTGCGATGTCAGTTATCTTGTGGACAGACCCTATGATGAAGCATAGCCAAGTAAGCATCCAGACGGCTTGTCTATCAGTTGCAGGCTGACACTCGGATCAGCCACCATCTCACCAGATCTTTCGGTACTTCATTAGTCCGTCTGATCTGCATTGTCTTGCAATTATGGCCAACGGCTCATTTGCTCCTTGGTACTCTTTCTGGCACGCAAGCATGTCGTAGACGCATAGCTGCTAAAAGAATGCGCCAAAACGAATGAGCGCCTCACGAGGCGTCCGACTTTAGAATGATGCATGTTCATCTGCTCGCAATACTCGCTGATACAGCTGAGTGCAAGGTTGGTATGGTAGCTGTTCGGTCACAACAAGCACGTCATTTTCGTACCAGCAATTTTGTCCTCCAGCGAATTGCTCTTCAAGATCACGAATTGCACGTAGTTTTCCGCATGCCTCTGAATCGTGACGAAGAAGCCAGTGTGTGGACTCCTCGTTTCATGCAGTAGGCACTCATGTAAGTGTCTTGTTACTGCACTGCAAGCAGAATAGAAAGGAACTCTCGTCCCACCGAAAGCGGCGACATTGTCGATAATGGACGCAAGGACCAGGTTGTCAGTGACAGTACGAGGGAGCGCAATGATGCCGAGTAGTGACTGCACTCGCCAACGCATGAAGTAGCGCGCGCGAACATCTTGGGAACAGCACCAACCTTGTTGTGGGGATAACATGACCCATTCGTATCGTCTTCGAGCAGCGTGGTACCAGTTTCGATGATGCAGACACGAGATATTAGCTGACACTCGTTGCCTGTCAAGAACGAAATAAAGCGAAACACGCTATGTACTTCGTCTCTGGCATGCGACACATAAACCGTGTTTCGGACACGCGTGAGAGTCTCGTCATACAACGTGCTGCCGTAGTCGACAACCATGCTCACAACCATGCAGGCTTGTCGGATGAACGTCGTGATCCGTATCGTATCTGCTGATCCGTCGGTCTTCAAGCCTACATTCGAATGAAATCCCGCAATGCTTGGCGCATCATATCCAGTACAGGACTCACGTTGATGCCGGCTCGCTCACCGATATTGTCGTCGGAACTCTGATTTATTTCTCAAACACACGAAGGGAAGACTACCCAGACAGATAGATAGATAGATAGGCAAGAATACAGAAGCTCAAGGTGAGCCTCATGTGTCGGGTCTAGCACATGGGCGTACTGTCTTTTGCGATAGCTGATTGCTACACGAGAGTACAGAAGTCAATGGATAAAGAAGTCAGAAGTGATTTTGAACGAGTTGAAGGTTGGCTACATTGATGTCGCGTTACCCCTTCACTAGTCTACGAATCCACGCCTACGGCTTGAACTGTTTGAACAGATACAGTCGATTCGTGGGACAGGTTCAGGACAAGCTTGTCTCTCGTCATCAACTCCGTTCAATGTCATCGCGGTCGCCGAGACCTTGATCGCATGAAAAGCTTGGCAGATAGGTCTGAGCTGAAGGGCCTAGTAGTCAATGTGGTGGTCGAAGTGGTCCTAGTGGTGGGGGTGGTGGTCATGTCCATCATCTTCGACATACACCCGACTGTCCTTATCCGTGAGGATATGAGAAAGCACGTCAAGTCCATCAAGAAGTTCGTTCGGACGGGTATCCGTTGCTTGTACACAGATCGTCGTAGCTGTGACCGCAGCGAGTAGGAGGCAAATGGAGAGTTTCATCTTAGAGTGAAGGTGGTGAGGGATGCTGGGAAGTCTTGGCAAGTTGCAGAATGATAAAAAGCAAGCAGACGTGCAAGCCGGACCGGGCCTCGAGTCAATCGTATCGAATCAAAAGCAGGTTTACCGTTTTCCGTGAGATGAACTTCTGTCGCACCCGGTGTCGGTTGTGAAAGAAACGCACGCCTGTTGACATCAAATGAATGAGCCTTCGAAACGACCGGACAGACGAATGCGACTGTTGCTGGCTGAGAGTTTCGGTGCGAGATGCGACGTTTCATCATCTACATCTGAAAGCAGGTCACGTTGGATCAAGAATAGTACGAACATCGTGCTCTTTACCGGCAAACAGTGACGGCGATATCGTCTGGGGGGGGGGGTGGCGTCGTTTGTCAATTCTAATGAGGATAGGTCCAACCTGGCGAAAGCAACTCGCCTGCGAGGGTTCCCAACTAGCTAGCTACATAGCTAAGGGGATTGTAGCAGCGCGTCCAACCACTGTGCAGCCCATGGAAGAGATTCGGCACAACATGTGAATGGCTGACGTTCACTTTTTCTGATGCGGTGCGGCTTGGCATTGACGCCGGTTTCGCAACTCTCTTCAATTGAGGTATGCGCGGAAGCTGTAAACAAGCATACGTCAATGCAACGCAATCACTGCCGAAGTGGATACTAGCTCTGCTTGATTGGCCAGCAGCGCGTTCTTTGTTTCAGGACACCATCTCCAGCAGATCCAGCATCGTGTGTTTACAGGTCGGTTTGTGCCGTTCGACATTGTGCGATGGACTTCCGCGTATCCTCCGATACCGGCCACCCTCACGACGAGCATATGTACTGTGAGCTTGACTGTTCTTCGAAGCGCCTCCGACAGTAGAGGAAAGTGGTGTACAACACTCCTCCTGTACCAACCAAACCACCCAAAAACCCTCTTGCTCCCACGTCGTGGTGTTGTGCTGATCCACAGAACCGTGGCGATGATGAGATAGTGTCACCGCTCTGGAATGCATGACTTGATACAGTACCAAAAATCGACTCACCATAAAACACTTCCACAACAGCAAGTACCCGATCGAACCATGAAGCAGATAAGACACGTTACTCGATGACAAGTGTTCCGAACAACTTGTTGTAAGTGTGCGATGTCAGTCATCTTGTGGACAGACCCTATGATGAAGCATAGCCAAGTAAGCATCCAGACGGCTTGTCTATCAGTTGCAGGCTGACACTCGGATCAGCCACCATCTCACCAGATCTTTCGGTGCTTCATTTGTCCGTCTGGTCTGCATTGTCTTGCAAGTATGGCCAACGGCTCATTTGCTCCTTGGTAGTCTCTCTGGCACGCAAGCATGTTGTAGACGCATGGCTGCAAAAAGAATGCGCCAAACGAATGAGCGCCTCACGAGGCGTCCGATTTTAGAATGATGCATGTTCATCTGCTCGCAATACTCGCTGATACAGCTGAGTGCAAGGTTGGTATCGTAGCTGTTCGGTCACAACAAGCACGTCATTTTCGTACCAGCAATTTTGTCCTCCAGCGAATTGCTCTTCAAGATCACGAATTGCACGTAGTTTTCCGCATGCCTCTGAATCGTGACGAAGAAGCCAGTGTGTGGACTCCTCGTTTCATGCAGTAGGCACTCATGTAAATGTCTTGTTACTGCACTGCAAGCAGAATAGAAAGGAACTCTCGTCCCACCGAAAGCGGCGACATTGTCGATAATGGACGCAAGGACCAGGTTGTCAGTGACAGTACGAGGGAGCGCAATGATGCCGAGTAGTGACTGCACTCGCCAACGCATGAAGTAGCGCGCACGAACATCGTGGGAACCGCACCAACCTTGTTGTGGGGATAACATGACCCATTCGTATCGTCTTCGAGCAGCGTGGTACCAGTTTCGATGATGCAGACACGAGATATTAGCTGACACTCGTTGCTTGTCAAGTACGAAATAAAGCGAAACACGCTATGTACTTCGTCTCTGGCATGCGACACATAAACCGTGTTTCGGACACGCGTGAGAGTCTCGTCATACAACGTGCTGCCGTAGTCGACAACCATGCTCACAACCATGCAGGCTTGTCGGATGACTGGCGTGATCCGTATCGTATCTGCTGATCCGTCGGTCTTCAAGCCTACATTCGAATGAAATCCCGCAATGCTTGGCGCATCATATCCAGTACAGGACTCACGTTGATGCCGGCTCGCTCACCGATATTGTCGTCGGAACTCTGATTTATTTCTCGAACACACGAAGGAAAGACTACCCAGATAGATAGATAGATAGATAGATAGATAGATAGATAGATAGGCAAGAATACAGAAGCTCAAGGTGAGCCTCATGTGTCGGGTCTAGCACATGGGCGTACTGTCTTTTGCGATAGATGATTGCTACACGAGAGTACAGAAGTCAATGGATAAAGAAGTCAGAAGTGATTTTGAACGAGTTGAAGGTTGGCTACATTGATGTCGCGTTACCCCTTCACTAGTCTACGAATCCACGCCTACGGCTTGAACTGTTTGAACAGATACAGTCGATTCGTGGGACAGGTTCAGGACAAGCTTGTCTCTCGTCATCAACTCCGTTCAATGTCATCGCGGTCGCCGAGACTTTGATCGCATGAAAAGCTTGGCAGATAGGTCTGAGCCGAAGGGCCTAGTAGTCGATGTGGTGGTCGAAGTGGTCGAAGTGGTGGTGGTGGTGGTCATGTCCATCATCTTCGACATACACCCGACTGTCCTTATCCGTGAGGATATGAGAAAGCACGTCAAGTCCATCAAGAAGTTCGTTCGGACGGGTATCCGTTGCTTGTACACAGATCGTCGTAGCTGTGACCGCAGCGAGTAGGAGGCAAATGGAGAGTTTCATCTTAGAGTGAAGGTGGTGAGGGATGCTGGGAAGTCTTGGCAAGTTGCAGAATGATAAAAAGCAAGCAGACGTGCAAGCCGGACCGGGCCTCGAGTCAATCGTATCGAATCAAAAGCAGGTTTACCGTTTTCTGTGAGATGAACTTCTGTCGCACCCGGTGTCGGTTGTGAAAGAAACGCACGCCTGTTGACATCAAATGAATGAGCCTTCGAAACGACCGGACAGACGAATGCGACTGTTGCTGGCTGAGGTTTCGGTGCGAGATGCGACGTTTCATCATCTACATCTGAAAGCAGGTCACGTTGGATCAAAAATAGTACGAACATCGTGCTCTTTACCGGCAAACAGTGACGGCGATATCGTCTGGTGCGGGGGCGGCGTTCGTCTGGCGTCGTTTGTCAATTCTATTGAGGATAGGTCCAACCTGGCGAAAGCGACTCGCCTGCGAGGGTTCCCAACTAGCTAGCTACCTAGCTAAGGGGATTGTAGCAGCGCGTCCAACCAGTGTGCAGCCCATGGAAGAGATCCGGCACAACATGTGAATGGCTGACGTTCACTTTTTCTGATGCGGTGCGGCTTGGCATTGACGCCGGTTTCGCAACTCTCTTCAATTGAGGTGTGCGCGGAAAGCTGTAAACAAGCATACGTCAATGCAACGCAATCACTGCCGAAGTGGATACTAGCTCTGCTTGATTGGCCAGCAGCGCGTTCTTTGTTTCAGGACACCATCTCCAGCAGATCCAGCATCGTGTGTTTACAGGTCGGTTTGTGCCGTTCGACATTGTGCGATGGACTTCCGCGTATCCTCCGATACCGGCCACCCTCACGACGAGCATATGTACTGTGAGCTTGACTGTTCTTCGAAGCGCCTCCGACAGTAGAGGAAAGTGGTGTACAACACTCCTCCTGTACCAACCAAACCACCCAAAAACCATCTTGCTCCCACGTCGTGGTGTTGTGCTGATCCACAGAACCGTGGCGATGATGAGATAGTGTCACCGCTGTGGAATGCATGACTTGATACAGTACCAAAAATCGACTCACCATAAAACACTTCCACAACAGCAAGTACCCGATCGAACCATGAAGCAGATAAGACACGTTACTCGATGACAAGTGTTCCGAACAACTTGTTGTAAGTGTGCGATGTCAGTCATCTTGTGGACAGACCCTATGATGAAGCATAGCCAAGTAAGCATCCAGACGGCTTGTCTATCAGTTGCAGGCTGACACTCGGATCAGCCACCATCTCACCAGATCTTTCGGTGCTTCATTTGTCCGTCTGGTCTGCATTGTCTTGCAAGTATGGCCAGCGGCTCATTTGCTCCTTGGTAGTCTTTCTGGCACGCAAGCATGTTGTAGACGCATGGCTGCAAAAAGAATGCGCCAACCGAATGAGCGCCTCACGAGGCGTCCGATTTTAGAATGATGCATGTTCATCTGCTCGCAATACTCGCTGATACAGCTGAGTGCAAGGTTGGTATCGTAGCTGTTCGGTCACAACAAGCACGTCATCTTCGTACCAGCAATTTTGTCCTCCAGCGAATTGCTCTTCAAGATCACGAATTGCACGTAGTTTTCCGCATGCCTCTGAATCGTGACGAAGAAGCCAGTGTGTGGACTCCTCGTTTCATGCAGTAGGCACTCATGTAAATGTCTTGTTACTGCACTGCAAGCAGAATAGAAAGGAACTCTCGTCCCACCGAAAGCGGCGACATTGTCGATAATGGACGCAAGGACCAGGTTGTCAGTGACAGTACGAGGGAGCGCAATGATGCCGAGTAGTGACTGCACTCGCCAACGCATGAAGTAGCGCGCACGAACATCGTGGGAACCGCACCAACCTTGTTGTGGGGATAACATGACCCATTCGTATCGTCTTCGAGCAGCGTGGTACCAGTTTCGATGATGCAGACACGAGATATTAGCTGACACTCGTTGCTTGTCTAAGTACGAAATAAAGCGAAACACGCTATGTACTTCGTCTCTGGCATGCGACACATAAACCGTGTTTCGGACACGCGTGAGAGTCTCGTCATACAACGTGCTGCCGTAGTCGACAACCATGCTCACAACCATGCAGGCTTGTCGGATGACTGGCGTGATCCGTATCGTATCTGCTGATCCGTCGGTCTTCAAGCCTACATTCGAATGAAATCCCGCAATGCTTGGCGCATCATATCCAGTACAGGACTCACGTTGATGCCGGCTCGCTCACCGATATTGTCGTCGGAACTCTGATTTATTTCTCGAACACACGAAGGAAAGACTACCCAGATAGATAGATAGATAGATAGATAGATAGATAGATAGATAGATAGATAGATAGATAGGCAAGAATACAGAAGCTCAAGGTGAGCCTCATGTGTCGGGTCTAGCACATGGGCGTACTGTCTTTTGCGATAGATGATTGCTACACGAGAGTACAGAAGTCAATGGATAAAGAAGTCAGAAGTGATTTTGAACGAGTTGAAGGTTGGCTACATTGATGTCGCGTTACCCCTTCACTAGTCTACGAATCCACGCCTACGGCTTGAACTGTTTGAACAGATACAGTCGATTCGTGGGACAGGTTCAGGACAAGCTTGTCTCTCGTCATCAACTCCGTTCAATGTCATCGCGGTCGCCGAGACTTTGATCGCATGAAAAGCTTGGCAGATAGGTCTGAGCCGAAGGCCTAGTAGTCACTTGTGGTGGTCGAAGTGGTCCTAGTGGTCGAAGAGGTGGTGGTGGTGGTCATGTCCATCATCTTCGACATACACCCGACTGTCCTTATCCGTGAGGATATGAGAAAGCACGTCAAGTCCATCAAGAAGTTCGTTCGGACGGGTATCCGTTGCTTGTACACAGATCGTCGTAGCTGTGACCGCAGCGAGTAGGAGGCAAATGGAGAGTTTCATCTTAGAGTGAAGGTGGTGAGGGATGCTGGGAAGTCTTGGCAAGTTGCAGAATGATAAAAAGCAAGCAGACGTGCAAGCCGGACCGGGCCTCGAGTCAATCGTATCGAATCAAAAGCAGGTTTACCGTTTTCTGTGAGATGAACTTCTGTCGCACCCGGTGTCGGTTGTGAAAGAAACGCACGCCTGTTGACATCAAATGAATGAGCCTTCGAAACGACCGGACAGACGAATGCGACTGTTGCTGGCTGAGGTTTCGGTGCGAGATGCGACGTTTCATCATCTACATCTGAAAGCAGGTCACGTTGGATCAAAAATAGTACGAACATCGTGCTCTTTACCGGCAAACAGTGACGGCGATATCGTCTGGTGTCGGTGGCGGCGATATCGTCTGGCGTCGTTTGTCAATTCTATTGAGGATAGGTCCAACCTGGCGAAGGCGACTCGCCTGCGAGGGTTCCCAACTAGCTAGCTACCTAGCTAAGGGGATTGTAGCAGCGCGTCCAACCACTGTGCAGCCCATGGAAGAGATCCGGCACAACATGTGAATGGCTGACGTTAATTTTTTCTGATGCGGTGCGGCTTGGCATTGACGCCGGTTTCGCAACTCTCTTCGATTGAGGTGTGCGCGGAAAGCTGTAAACAAGCATACGTCAATGCAACGCAATCACTGCCGAAGTGGATACTAGCTCTGCTTGATTGGCCAGCAGCGCGTTCTTTGTTTCAGGACACCATCTCCAGCAGATCCAGCATCGTGTGTTTACAGGTCGGTTTGTACCGTTCGACATTGTGCGATGGACTTCCGCGTATCCTCCGATACCGGCCACCCTCACGACGAGCATATGTACTGTGAGCTTGACTGTTCTTCGAAGCGCCTCCGACAGTAGAGGAAAGTGGTGTACAACACTCCTCCTGTACCAACCAAACCACCCAAAAACCATCTTGCTCCCACGTCGTGGTGTTGTGCTGATCCACAGAACCGTGGCGATGATGAGATAGTGTCACCGCTGTGGAATGCATGACTTGATACAGTACCAAAAATCGACTCACCATAAAACACTTCCACAACAGCAAGTACCCGATCGAACCATGAAGCAGATAAGACACGTTACTCGATGACAAGTGTTCCGAACAACTTGTTGTAAGTGTGCGATGTCAGTCATCTTGTGGACAGACCCTATGATGAAGCATAGCCAAGTAAGCATCCAGACGGCTTGTCTATCAGTTGCAGGCTGACACTCGGATCAGCCACCATCTCACCAGATCTTTCGGTGCTTCATTTGTCCGTCTGGTCTGCATTGTCTTGCAAGTATGGCCAACGGCTCATTTGCTCCTTGGTAGTCTCTCTGGCACGCAAGCATGTTGTAGACGCATGGCTGCAAAAAGAATGCGCCAACCGAATGAGCGCCTCACGAGGCGTCCGACTTTAGAATGATGCATGTTCATCTGCTCGCAATACTCGCTGATACAGCTGAGTGCAAGGTTGGTATCGTAGCTGTTCGGTCACAACAAGCACGTCATTTTCGTACCAGCAATTTTGTCCTCCAGCGAATTGCTCTTCAAGATCACGAATTGCACGTAGTTTTCCCCATGCCTCTGAATCGTGACGAAGAAGCCAGTGTGTGGACTCCTCGCTTCATGCAGTAGGCACTCATGTAAGTGTCTTGTTACTGCACTGCAAGCAGAATAGAAAGGAACTCTCGTCCCACCGAAAGCGGCGACATTGTCGATAATGGACGCAAGGACCAGGTTGTCAGTGACAGTACGAGGGAGCGCAATGATGCCGAGTAGTGACTGCACTCGCCAACGCATGAAGTAGCGCGCACGAACATCGTGGGAACCGCACCAACCTTGTTGTGGGGATAACATGACCCATTCGTATCGTCTTCGAGCAGCGTGGTACCAGTTTCGATGATGCAGACACGAGATAGTAGCTGACACTCGTTGCTTGTTAAGTACGAAATAAAGCGAAACACGCTATGTACTTCGTCTCTGGCATGCGACACATAAACCGTATTTCGGACACGCGTGAGAGTCTCGTCATACAACGTGCTGCCGTAGTCGACAACCATGCTCACAACCATGCAGGCTTGTCGGATGACTGGCGTGATCCGTATCGTATCTGCTGATCCGTCGGTCTTCAAGCCTACATTCGAATGAAATCCCGCAATGCTTGGCGCATCATATCCAGTACAGGACTCACGTTGATGCCGGCTCGCTCACCGATATTGTCGTCGGAACTCTGATTTATTTCTCGAACACACGAAGGAAAGACTACCCAGATAGATAGATAGATAGATAGATAGATAGATAGATAGATAGATAGATAGATAGATAGGCAAGAATACAGAAGCTCAAGGTGAGCCTCATGTGTCGGGTCTAGCACATGGGCGTACTGTCTTTTGCGATAGCTGATTGCTACACGAGAGTACAGAAGTCAATGGATAAAGAAGTCAGAAGTGATTTTGAACGAGTTGAAGGTTGGCTACATTGATGTCGCGTTACCCCTTCACTAGTCTACGAATCCACGCCTACGGCTTAAACGGTTTGAACAGATACAGTCGATTCGTGGGACAGGTTCAGGACAAGCTTGTCTCTCGTCATCAACTCCGTTCAATGTCATCGCGGTCGCCGAGACTTTGATCGCATGAAAAGCTTGGCAGATAGGTCTGAGCCGAAGGCCTAGTAGTCACTGTGGTGGTCGAAGTGGTCCTAGTGGTCGAAGTGGTGGTGGTGGTGGTCATGTCCATCATCTTCGACATACACCCGACTGTCCTTATCCGTGAGGATATGAGAAAGCACGTCAAGTCCATCAAGAAGTTCGTTCGGACGGGTATCCGTTGCTTGTACACAGATCGTCGTAGCTGTGACCGCAGCGAGTAGGAGGCAAATGGAGAGTTTCATCTTAGAGTGAAGGTGGTGAGGGATGCTGGGAAGTCTTGGCAAGTTGCAGAATGATAAAAAGCAAGCAGACGTGCAAGCCGGACCGGGCCTCGAGTCAATCGTATCGAATCAAAAGCAGGTTTACCGTTTTCTGTGAGATGAACTTCTGTCGCACCCGGTGTCGGTTGTGAAAGAAACGCACGCCTGTTGACATCAAATGAATGAGCCTTCGAAACGACCGGACAGACGAATGCGACTGTTGCTGGCTGAGGTTTCGGTGCGAGATGCGACGTTTCATCATCTACATCTGAAAGCAGGTCACGTTGGATCAAAAATAGTACGAACATCGTGCTCTTTACCGGCAAACAGTGACGGCGATATCGTCTGGTGTCGGTGGCGGCGATATCGTCTGGCGTCGTTTGTCAATTCTATTGAGGATAGGTCCAACCTGGCGAAAGCGACTCGCCTGCGAGGGTTCCCAACTAGCTAGCTACCTAGCTAAGGGGATTGTAGCAGCGCGTCCAACCACTGTGCAGCCCATGGAAGAGATCCGGCACAACATGTGAATGGCTGACGTTAATTTTTTCTGATGCGGTGCGGCTTGGCATTGACGCCGGTTTCGCAACTCTCTTCGATTGAGGTGTGCGCGGAAAGCTGTAAACAAGCATACGTCAATGCAACGCAATCACTGCCGAAGTGGATACTAGCTCTGCTTGATTGGCCAGCAGCGCGTTCTTTGTTTCAGGACACCATCTCCAGCAGATCCAGCATCGTGTGTTTACAGGTCGGTTTGTACCGTTCGACATTGTGCGATGGACTTCCGCGTATCCTCCGATACCGGCCACCCTCACGACGAGCATATGTACTGTGAGCTTGACTGTTCTTCGAAGCGCCTCCGACAGTAGAGGAAAGTGGTGTACAACACTCCTCCTGTACCAACCAAACCACCCAAAAACCATCTTGCTCCCACGTCGTGGTGTGGTGCTGATCCACAGGACCGTGGCGATGATGAGATAGTGTTTTCGCTGTGGAATGCATGACTTGATACAGTACCAGAAATCGACTCACCATAAAACACTTCCACGACAGCAAGTACCCGATCGAACCATGAAGCAGATAAGACACGTTACTCAATGACAAGTGTTCCGAACAACTTGTTGTAAGTGTGCGATGTCAGTCATCTTGTGGACAGACCCTATGATGAAGCATAGCCAAGTAAGCATCCAGACGGCTTGTCTATCAGTTGCAGGCTGACACTCGGATCAGCCACCATCTCACCAGATCTTTCGGTGCTTCATTTGTCCGTCTGGTCTGCATTGTCTTGCAAGTATGGCCAACGGCTCATTTGCTCCTTGGTAGTCTTTCTGGCACGCAAGCATGTTGTAGACGCATGGCTGCAAAAAGAATGCGCCAACCGAATGAGCGCCTCCCGAGGCGTCCGACTTTAGAATGATGCATGTTCATCTGCTCGCAATACTCGCTGATACAGCTGAGTGCAAGGTTGGTATCGTAGCTGTTCGGTCACAACAAGCACGTCATTTTCGTACCAGCAATTTTGTCCTCCAGCGAATTGCTCTTCAAGATCACGAATTGCACGTAGTTTTCCCCATGCCTCTGAATCGTGACGAAGAAGCCAGTGTGTGGACTCCTCGCTTCATGCAGTAGGCACTCATGTAAATGTCTTGTTACTGCACTGCAAGCAGAAGAGAAAGGAACTCTCGTCCCACCGAAAGCGGCGACATTGTCGATAATGGACGCAAGGACCAGGTTGTCAGTGACAGTACGAGGGAGCGCAATGATGCCGAGTAGTGACTGCACTCGCCAACGCATGAAGTAGCGCGCACGAACATCGTGGGAACCGCACCAACCTTGTTGTGGGGATAACATGACCCATTCGTATCGTCTTCGAGCAGCGTGGTACCAGTTTCGATGATGCAGACACGAGATATTAGCTGACACTCGTTGCTTGTTAAGTACGAAATAAAGCGAAACACGCTATGTACTTCGTCTCTGGCATGCGACACATAAACCGTGTTTCGGACACGCGTGAGAGTCTCGTCATACAACGTGCTGCCGTAGTCGACAACCATGCTCACAACCATGCAGGCTTGTCGGATGACTGGCGTGATCCGTATCGTATCTGCTGATCCGTCGGTCTTCAAGCCTACATTCGAATGAAATCCCGCAATGCTTGGCGCATCATATCCAGTACAGGACTCACGTTGATGCCGGCTCGCTCACCGATATTGTCGTCGGAACTCTGATTTATTTCTCGAACACACGAAGGAAAGACTACCCAGATAGATAGATAGATAGATAGATAGATAGATAGATAGATAGATAGATAGATAGATAGGCAAGAATACAGAAGCTCAAGGTGAGCCTCATGTGTCGGGTCTAGCACATGGGCGTACTGTCTTTTGCGATAGATGATTGCTACACGAGAGTACAGAAGTCAATGGATAAAGAAGTCAGAAGTGATTTTGAACGAGTTGAAGGTTGGCTACATTGATGTCGCGTTACCCCTTCACTAGTCTACGAATCCACGCCTACGGCTTGAACTGTTTGAACAGATACAGTCGATTCGTGGGACAGGTTCAGGACAAGCTTGTCTCTCGTCATCAACTCCGTTCAATGTCATCGCGGTCGCCGAGACTTTGATCGCATGAAAAGCTTGGCAGATAGGTCTGAGCCGAAGGCCTAGTAGTCACTGTGGTGGTCGAAGTGGTCTAAGTGGTCGAAGTGGTGGTGGTGGTGGTCATGTCCATCATCTTCGACATACACCCGACTGTCCTTATCCGTGAGGATATGAGAAAGCACGTCAAGTCCATCAAGAAGTTCGTTCGGACGGGTATCCGTTGCTTGTACACAGATCGTCGTAGCTGTGACCGCAGCGAGTAGGAGGCAAATGGAGAGTTTCATCTTAGAGTGAAGGTGGTGAGGGATGCTGGGAAGTCTTGGCAAGTTGCAGAATGATAAAAAGCAAGCAGACGTGCAAGCCGGACCGGGCCTCGAGTCAATCGTATCGAATCAAAAGCAGGTTTACCGTTTTCTGTGAGATGAACTTCTGTACACTGTACTGCGGGGAGTTGTGAAAGAAACAGCAAGCCTGTATGAGATAATCCACCCAAATGAATGAGCCTTCGAAACGTGACCGGACAGACGAAGGCGACTGTTGCTGGCTGAGGTTTCGGTGCGAAGATGCGACGTTTCATCATGTCTACAGGCAAAAATAGTACCGCTGTAGACATCTACTTTAAATACTAGAGTAAGCACAAGTCTACAGAGGACGGATGAGTGCGCTGAAGCTTGTTGTTTCAAGATTTTATCAAAATAGATCGCTCATGGGTGCTGCGCGGCTCTGTTTGCTTAGTAGGATCGGCTCTGAGATCACCTCCAGCCAACATCATTTTTCGAGGGAAGGCCGCGGCCTCTGAGGACAACACGCTGCCCCGAGAGTGGCGTGCACGGAATAGTCACATGAATCCACAGCTGAGATTGGCCAGTCGATCCGCCATCTTTTTGTATTCGCGGTAGTGATGACCCCAGCTGGCGATGTCAATATTGTCTGCTGAAGCTCGTGCCTCCCGAAAAGGCAATTTCAGGTGTGGCTTGCGAGGAGGATGATAGGTAAGAAGTTGAAATAGCACGAGCGCACCGTCCTTAACGATATGCAAAGGCGAGTAGCCGCTAGATTTTGCTTGGCTGAAACCAGTGACTAGCCCCCGGTTATTTCGCGACATTGTTGGTAGTCTGAGTATAGCTGTAGGACGTGCTCGCCACCCACATTATGCAAACAGCGTGCGTCGAGAGTGCAATTTGACGATGACGGATCCGGCCCCACCCGGTCCAGGATTTCCAAGCGATCAACCGTCGAGGAATAAAATGGTGAAGAACGCCTAAGTTGCTGTTGCTCGGCAGCGCTCGCAACGAGGGGGGGGGGTCATCGTAGCATAGGAAGGAGTCAACAAGGGCCGAACGCACCCGTGAAAGTAGTTGGCCATCTGTAACGGGGCACCCTGAAGCTTGTACTGGTGACAGTACAAGCTACTTATTCTGATGACAGAATAAGGCGGTGCCTCGGAACTTCACGTACACTGGTACGTGCAGAGGAAGACGGTAAGAAGAAGCGAGTACTTGGTTAGAGTAAAAAGTAGAACTGTATTTGTAATAGTTAATGTCTGCAATAAATCACTATTTATCTTCATCTAACTAAGTCTAAATACAAATGTGTAAACCATTTATCTGCTCACCACTCATTGCGTGCGTCTGTCGTGGCGCGTCTTCGTTGGTTGATATAATGGCCTACATCAACCAATTAGGAACTACTTGGAAGTGCTACAGAATATTTGTCCTTATGACAATATTCTAAGAATACAACTCTTATAGTTATATTCTATTAACAATTTCTTATAAATTGTTATGTAACGATTCACCCCGTTACATCACCCCCCCTTAACCATCAGTCCCTTTAGTGACTGATTGACTAAATGGATACTCGTCCCAAATCGTTTGGGACAGGGTTTGCACTTGTTGGTCCGAGTCCACTTTCCAACAATTCATCGCATGGCTAACAAGCCCATGCGATGCGCGAGCAAGGCCGCCGAGAGCGCGTCCGCACGTCTCTGTGCGGACGGCGAAGCAGAAACCACAACAACTGATGTCTCATCGATTGCTGAAGCGACCCAGCCTGTGTCACTTGGTGATGCAGGCGCTGGTCATGAAGACACTCGTGTCTTCACAGAGTACGAGCTCGGTGTCTCGTACTCTCCTGATACGGAAGACGGATCCGTATCGACGGCAATTGAATCCAAGCCGCCTGCCAAGCGTGGCATGGACGATGCTTTGCGTTGCAGCATCTTTGGTTCATCTGATGAGTCAGATGAACCATCGCCGAAGCGAAGGCGCTCGAGGTCGCGAGGCTCGGGCGCTAATAGTGGTGTCGGTTCTCCTATGGACACCACTTCACAGCGAGGTGCCAGTACTTCTGTCGGCACGTCGCAGGAAGAGCGGGACCGCAGTGTGTTGCGTCTCGCTCCAGAAAAGAAGGCATGGATGCCTCCTAAATCCGTCATGGATCACTTGTCGGCGACGACGAGTGATCGCTATCGAACACGATTGTTCGAGTCGTCAAGGATCCATCACCTTGACCCCAGCGCGAAAAACTATCACACTGAGAATGAATTCTTCATCGATGCTTTCTTTATACATCGATGGTACAGTGGGAATCACAAACGTGATGGTCCCTCACTGCTTCAAGCGTGGAACGCTCATATCCATAACCTTAAGGATGTAGGTCGTGACGCTTGGAACGACAAACTTATCAAAGCTCGTGATAAGTTTGAGAAGCGAACCCCGACAGGTGCACGCTACAAGCTGCATCGTCTATCAAGGGAGAAAGGATTACCCTGCCTCTCTTGGGGAGACTCGTGCCCGTGTTGTGTGAACAACTCTGCGCGCGCACCTAAGGAGGCTTACCTCCCTAATAGCCCGTGGTGGCGCGTACGTATCTCTAGTGAGATGTACGAAGGGATTGACAAACTGAAATTCCTTTACGACCGTGCCGGGAAGACTTTCTCCGGCGGTCCTTCTGCGGCACAGGATGTGCCGCGTCGTACTGCTCAACCAGACCCAGTACGTCGATCATCAATTGGGAGCGGGGCTCCCAAGTATCCCAGGACGGGGGATGGCCGCGCCACCGGACGAAATAACTCGTCCGACGTCCGTTCATATCGCGGTGGCTCAACAGCTGCTCAACTAGATTGCGCTGGCCACCGCGAGAGTCCTCTAATGGAGGTGGAGGAGGAGGGAAGACGCTCTCCACACGATCATGGGGATCGGTGTGTTCCCGAGAGCTTCTTTGATCGCGTAACGCAAGGGTTACGCGGTGATCTCGAACATGAGCGGGACAGGCGTCTCCAAATGGCGGACGCTGTCTTGAAGCATCGAGCTGAGTTTGCCTTTGCTCAGCTTGAGAACGAGAGAGCTCTGACATCTCTTCGTGACGAGCTAAGGGTAGCTCGTGGGATTGTTGATCGGTCTCGGGATGAGATAGCTGCTCTTCAGACCCTTGTTGATGGCCACCATCGGGAGCACAAGGCTCTCTGCGAGATGCTTGAGCGCAAGGGCGTTCTTCATCGGAAGAAGCAGCGTACTGATGGTACGGCTTAAGCCGACCAACGTAAAACGTGGGATGCGTTCGCATCTTACGTGGTAACTCGATCGTGTATGCATTGCCTAGGCGGTGCAATACACGAAATGGGCCGATGTACTTGGGTAGTAGTTTACTGCTACCCAAGTTAGTCACTACATGCTTTGGTAGATTAACCGTAGACAGTAGGACTAAGTCACCTTTATTAAATAAAAGAGTGTTTGCCCTTCCATTCTTATCAGCGTTTTGCTTTTGCTTATCCACCGCTTCGGCGATGGAGTCTTGCACAAAACGGACTACCGTTTCACGAGCCAGTATGAACTCATCTGATGACTCCTTAGCTTCAGTGCGCTGTGAGTGCACTGCAGCAACATCAACCTTTTCTTCAGTGAGGGCTTCCGCACTTTCACTGGTATCATCTTCTTCAGTGAGGGCTTCCGCATTCTCACTGGCATCATCTTCTTCGATATCGATGTTATCGATATCGGCATCAAACGCAATGACTTCTTCGTCAGAGCGTGATGAGCGTGAACCAAATCGGTGTTTGCTCGCGCGAGTCCCTCCCCCCCTTAACCCAGAGTTACACTCTAGTAAGGTGGGTAAATGTGGATGGCGCAAGCCATTCACGTAAAACGGTGTACGTGTCGTGGACGCATGCACCGAGTTGTTGATGGCAAACTCTACCATTGGCAAAAACTCACTCCAACTCTTAAAGGAGTGTACGTAATCTCGAAGTATCTCTTCAAGGACACGATTGGCACGTTCCGTCTGACCATCTGACTCTGGATGATCAGATGTAGACATCTTCAAGCGCGTTCCGAGTGATTTGAACACGGAACGCCAGAAATCAGCAGTGAATCGTGGATCTCTGTCTGATACGAGTTCACGGGGCAACCCATGAAGTCGGAAGATGGTGTCAATGAAGACACAAGCACAGCCACTTGCCGTGATTGTCTCTGGTACAGCCACAAGGTGTATTATTTTGATGAATCTGTCAACGAATACGAGAATACCCGTATCCCCGCGTGCGTCTTTGGGTAACCCGAAGACAAAATCCATTGAGATGGATTCCCAGCACTTAGCCGGAACCGGTAGAGGCTGTAAAGGTGCACGCAGTGAAGGACTTGACTTCACTCGTTGCAGACTTCGCATGCGCGAACATACTTTCGCACAAAATGATACTGGCGGGGCCAGTAAAAGTCTCGACTTACCGTGAGATGTGTTTTCTCCCGGCCACGATATCCTCCTATAGGAGCATCGTGATACTCGAACATGATCCGCAAACGCAGATCAGTATCATCTGGAATGACAACACGTGGTGTGTCACCAGAAACGGCTGTATAATACAGTAAACCGTTGCGTGTAGTGTATCGATCTGATGCAGATCGATACGCAGACGACAATCGTTTCAACGATTCTCGAGATGGTTGGGAGAGATGTGACAACAACTTCACTATCTCACCATATTGGGCATACGCCCGCCTCACATCATCATACAACGGTGTAGATGGGACTGAGGACGTCATAACCGCAACAGTGACTGTCTCACTGTTGGGTTTCGCGACTGTTTCAAAGTCGGGACGACGTGAGAGTGCATCAGCGACGACATTAAGTCGTCCTGGTTTGTACTCGACCGTAAAGTTGTATTCTGCAAAGAATGACAACCACCGCGCCATTCGTTGAGAAAGGTGCGGGCTGTTCACTACCGTGCGTAACGACGCATGGTCAGTGTAAACAATGAAGGGTCTATCTCCTAATAGATAGACTCTGAACTTCGCGAGTAAATACTTCATGGTAAGGCGTTCCTTGTCATGCACTGGATAGTTCCGCTCAGCTGGTTGTAGCTGACGCGACTGATAGCAGACGACGCGTTCAACGCCTTCTAGGTCGTACTGCATTAGTGCACAACGATTGCAAAATCACTGGCATCACAGACCACATGAAATGGCCTGTCCTGATCGGCTATTGCTAGGACTGGGGATTGTATCAAGCTCTGCTTGATACCATCAAAGGAGCGCTGACATTCAGCGTTCCATAACCACCTCTCGTTCTTTTTCAACAAACGAGAGAGGTGCACAGTCATTTCGGCGTAATTGCGTGAATACTTATGCAAATACGCCGCTAGCCCAAGGAATTTTCGAAGACCTTTGACATCAACCGGCGCAGGCCAGTCGGTGATCGCCTTGATCTTTTCGGGATCAGGAAGTACACCGTTCTTACCAACGATGCACCCAAGAGTGGTATTTCGCTTTCTGCAAATATACACTTCTTGAGGTTTGCATACAATTGATGCTTTCGCATGATTGTAAGAACCTGTCGGACGTGGTACCTGTGAACCTCAACATCCGACTTTCCATCCATAGCCCGACTATGGATGAATACGTCATCGAAATAACTCGGCGCGAATTCTCGTACTGGTCTCAACAGATGTGATACACATCTGTTGAACGTGGCAGGGGCATTACTAAGCCCTTGTGGCATTACTAGCCACTCCCAGAGCATGCCGCTAGGCGTGCTAACTGCGGTATAGGGTATATCCCGTTCTCGCATGAGGATTTGATCGAAGCCATCCATCGAATCCATGGACGAAAAGATGGTACTCTTTGACATACCATCAATGATTACGTCCTTCCTCGGTATCGGCGTCTGAGCCGGTACCGTTGCAGCATTCAACTTGTTAAATGCGTGCACTATCCGCCACCCTCCTGTTGCTTTTCGCACACAGAAGGTCGGAGATCTATGTGGGGAAGTTGATTCCCTCACATGGTTCGCAGCTAAACGATCGGCAAAGAACTTGTCGATCGCAAGTACTTGTTCACGAGGCAGTGGCCACTGCTTCATGACGCAGTACTTCGAGCCTGGTTTAAGCTCGACCTCGTGTCGAATACCTTTATCCTTCGGTAATTCGCACGGAACAGTTTCAGGGAATTAATCCTTGAATTCAACCAAATCTTCATAGAGAGGATTTGTCTTGAGCGATTCCCACGATTGGGAGTCATATTGCTCAATTTGTGTCTTTTCATCTAGGACACTCTCGTCCATCGATAAAATACAAAGGACTCTCTCGTTCTCAGTAAACACTGTTGCTGACCTTATGTCGGTTACACACTCGTCGTCAGCGACGAGTATGCAGATCTGCTTGACTTTGCCACTACGCAGATCACGCAAGAACCTTTTGTGTTCGAGCGTTGGCAACTGAGTGATCTCCGAAGTCAACTTCGGAGGCGCAATCAGATCAAGTGTGTAAGCGCCTACACTTGATCCGTTATTGACTATGACATTCAATGTCTCTGTCATTTCCCGGGGACTTATTCCCTCAGGCTTCGAAGGACTTATTCCTTCGGCTTCCCGGGGACTTATTCCCGCGGGGTTTCGGGGAACTTATTTCCGCCGTATTTGTAATCTTGGGATTTATTCCCTTTACTTCCTCTAGCTGGGGTTGCGCAACCACAGCGAGATCCTCTACGAAAGATTCTCCAGTTGATCTAGGATTATCGTTTCGCTTAACCTAAGCGATCGGTGGTTTTTCTTCTAGATGTTCCCCGCTAGGGATACATCTTTGTCCCGGTCCACTCGACTTATTCGAGTGGTGGACCTTCGGCGCAGCCTGTGTTTCCTCACAGCCGCCGAAACTTTGCTCCGAAGTGTAACCGTTTGCTACACTAAGGTTTTGTGCAGTCGTACTAGCGACCGTACCACAAGTGAGGCCATCGCACTCACTCGTAGTACATCCACACGCTTGTGGACGCTCCAAAACGTTCATCAGATGGCCATCTGATGAACAAGCGGCAGGCATCGTTACTGTTCGATGTTGCCGGTTTACCCGTGGTTCGTACCTTCTGAGCCACGGTATTCCAAGGATGACATCAAATTTGACATCCAAATCCAAAACGACAAAGTCATCGTCACATTAGGTATCTTCTAGAGTATAGTGAATCTTCACTATACGCTTCATGACAGTTACGGATGCGCCTGTCGCAAGACGTACCGTCATCCTCGTAGGAGGTGTGTCACATGCACTAAACTTAAAATGACCATCTTCTAGCGATTGGCGTCGCACAAAATTGTTGGACGCCCCACAATCGACTAGAGCTCGAAGAGACGACTTGTTTGTCACTTCGAGTTTTTAGGTAATGAGTGAGATCTCATTACCTAGAGCAGCAACGCAAAATGTTTGTGTCTTGGGAGCAACCTTCATCAAGAGGCCTACAGATTCTCTTGACTTTTCTGGACCAGTAGGGTGCTTTGCAACTACTGATCCTGTCCGTTTTTTGACGGTCCATCCCGTTGTTGCGTCGTTGCACCAACAGCAGACCCGCGTCCCTGCCCCTTTCTCATGGGTGGACGGTCACTACGCCCAGTGTCGCGAGACACTGGACGAGGGGCACTACACTCGTAAGCGTAGTGTCCTGTCTTTTGACATCTGTTGCATCTCTGCAACTTCTTGTAGTCTGTAGAGCGAGCCTTCTCGCTCTCTACATAACAGAGTTCCATCGGCTCTGGACCTCCGCTGTCATATCGTCTCGGTTGACGATATGATGTCGAGCTGGCGCGAGCCTGTCTCAGACTGAAGCCTTCCTGCTCCGCAATGGAAATGGCTTGTTCTAGTAAATCTAGTTCAAGTCGGAACAGGTGAGTCTTGACGGGACCATCCGCAAGACCCTGCATGAACACCGAAACCAACGTGTGTTCATTAACCGGGTTGGAACTTATACAACTCGTGAGATGTCGTATATGTTGAGCGCAAGCATGCACATCACGCTTACCCTGCTTGAGCTTCAAGAGTTCGGTTCGAGCTCTTAACTCAGCTCTAGGCGGTTCAAACGTTTGTCTGAGCCGCGACTTGAAGACTTCCAACGACCCAAACGCATATGGGTCGTGCAACTTGAGCCCCAAAGCCCAAGTCTTGGCACGTTCTGCCAGATTTGATTGGGCAAATGCAACTTGCATATCCCCGTCGTCGATGCGACGCGCCCTTATGGCGTCATCCAATTCGACGAACCATCTCAAGAGGGAGTCCTCTTCGACTCCCCTATACTTGGAGATGTCAATCTTCAAGGTTTCGGGTCGACGCGAGTGCATCGACCCACCAGCAGCAGCCTGCTGCTGTCTCAACAGTTCAAACTGTTGAGCACCCTGTTCTCTCAACAACTCTGCTTGTTGAGAACCTTGTTGGTGAAGCAAGGCTACTTTCTCGCATTCAGCGTCAAGTTCATTTTGAATGAACTTGGCGATAGTAGCATGTTGGGCATCGCTATTGAGAGCCTCTAGCATGACGCTAACAGCATGGATGCCCATGGTCGAACCCATTCGTTCAACCGCATCCCATTCGACATCGCTCAAATGGGAGTAGCCGTCACGCGTAGCGTGAAAGCTTTGGTCATCTTCATCATCCAACATATTCATGTTGGATGTGAACGCGGTCCTTGGACGGACTACGAAGTGCTACCAGGTGTAACGGGGCACCCTGAAGCTTGTACTGGTGACAGTACAAGCTACTTATTCTGATGACAGAACAAGGCGGTGCCTCGTAATTTCACGTACACTGGTACGTGCAGAGGAAGACGGTAAGAAGAAGCGAGTACTTGGTTAGAGTAAAAAGTAGAACTGTATTTATAATAGTTAATGTCTGCAATAAATCACTATTTATCTTCATCCAACTATGTCTAAATACAAATGTGTAAATCAATTATCTGCTCACCACTCATTGCGTGCGTCTGTCGTGGCGCGTCTTCGTTGGTTGATATAATGGCCTATATCAACCAATTAGGAACTACTCGTAAGTGCTACAGAATATTTGTCCTTATGACAATATTCTGAGAATATAACTCTTATAGTTATATTCTATTAACAATTTCTTATAAATTGTTATGTAACGATTCACCCCGTTACACCATCCGCTTACATTTGTGGCTGGAACGTGGATCCGCAAAAACGAGTGACTGATCGGCGGAATTAGGTTTGAGACCTGGCGGTGTGAACCTTCTATGGCGGAGTTGAGTCCTCCATGCGGCGGAGATGCTCGACACATATTGCATGTAGCGTCGTAGCAAGAAAAAAAAAGCCAAAGCTAGCAAGCTGCTGTAAAGACCGCATCCTTCGCACCCAGCGGATCGACATTTGGGTGGAGGAGATTTTTAATAACGTTCCATGCCGCGCTTGTGAGACACAGGTAGCACATACCAAAAATTCAGACTTGAAGGCCATCCTCCTTAACGTCGCCGAGACTTCGCTACCGAGATAGCAGATGATGCCAATGTCGTCGGGCACTAGGGAAATTCCAGAAGACGTAAATTGCCATTGCAGGAGGGGGGGGGTAAATACTTAGGTACGGGGCACGACATGTAACGGGGCACCCTGAAGCTTGTACTGGTGACAGTACAAGCTACTTATTCTGATGACAGAATAAGGCGGTGCCTCGGAACTTCACGTACACTGGTACGTGCAGAGGAAGACGGTAAGAAGAAGCGAGTACTTGGTTAGAGTAAAAAGTAGAACTGTATTTATAATAGTTAATGTCTGCAATAAATCACTATTTATCTTCATCTAACTATGTCTAAATACAAATGTGTAAATCAGTTATCTGCTCACCACTCATTGCGTGCGTCTGTCGTGGCGCGTCTTCGTTGGTTGATATAATGGCCTATATCAACCAATTAGGAACTACTCGTAAGTGCTACAGAATATTTGTCCTTATGACAATATTCTAAGAATACAACTCTTATAGTTATATTCTATTAACAATTTCTTATAAATTGTTATGTAACGATTCACCCCGTTACACCATCCGCTTACATTTGTGGCTGGAACGTGGATCCGCAAAAACGAGTGACTGATCGGCGGAATTAGGTTTGAGACCTGGCGGTGTGTACCTCCTACGGCGGAGTTGAGTCCTCCATGCGGCGGAGATGCTCGACACATATTGCATGTAGCGTCGTAGCAAGAAAAAAAAGCCAAAGCTAGCAAGCTGCTGTAAAGACCGCATCCTTCGCACCCAGCGGATCGACATTTGGGTGGAGGAGATTTTTAAAAACTTTCCATGCCGCGCTTTAGAGACACAGGTAGCACATACCAAAAATTCAGACTTGAAGGCCATCCTCCTTAACGTCGCCGAGACTTCGCTACCGAGATAGCAGATGATGCCAATGTCGTCGGGCACTAGGGAAATTCCAGAAGACGTAAATTGCCATTGCAGGAAGGGGGGGGGTAAATACTTAGGTACGGGGCACGACAGGTCTTGAGCCGCCCAATTCCAGAGTAGATAACAATTGCTTTTGAGTCGATACAGTGTCTGTGCATCGGTCGGAAGCTTCGCCCTTATTCGTCGGAGGTCTCTCCACTCGATCGTATCTGTACCTGTCGAAATCACTCAAAAGTACGGCTTCGTGACCCGCCTGTCGCGCAGTCGGTTCCATTATTAACGCAGCCGCCGGGAAAGTATATGCTTGAGCTGTTCGCGTTGCGGAAGCCATCGTTGTTAGCCAGCCCAAAGCTGCACGAACCGCGTGAGCACGGAATGTGCGCCAAAGTGTACAATAGATCCACTGTTTAAGGATCAGCCCTATCTCACGCTAACATCGATAAGACGGGAGTTGCCTCGCCAGAATAGCCCGCGTCGAAGTGTGATAGCGATGTATCGTCGCAATTACGTGTCCAGTCAGGATGACGACGAATCTTTAATTAGTATGCAATTGAGGCCTCTGGCTTAAAATTACGTTGGACGAGCGAAGAAAGGTTGTAGAGCAGCGCTGGACAGATAGATTTTAAGTGTCTTCGTTTCGCCATCGATTGGGTAGCCGCATCTCGCGTGGGTGAAAATCTTACAACCCCACGTTGCACCATGCTCCAAGAAAATGTGTCGCCCAGGTAAGTCTGCTCTGTCACAAATGCAACACCTTTCAACTCGCAGAATTTGCCCCTATGATCTTGCAGCCACGACAAACCTTTCATCGAAGCGTGGACAAGCCATCTGGTGTCAAACCGACCCGAAGATGCAAATTTGGCCTGTATTCCAGCTCACAGCTTACCATAAAGCGCTCGCCGGACGTCAATTAAGTCGCTTTCGTCGTCATTGTGATTGAACCCGGCTTTAGACTTGAAGATTTTGGCCCGACCGCAAATTTCCTTTACTTCGCCTTTGCGGGTATGTCGAGCGGCGGGGAGACCAAAAAATTTCAGAATCAGTCAACCAGGAAGATGACCTGTATCTTGGATACGTGTTTTCGGTCCAACACGGCGTGATGTAAGCCGAGATTGACCCGGGAGAACCCCACAGGATGTCTGGAACCAGCAATTCCCTCGTAGAAACCGGAGCTGCCCACTGCCCAACGCTGTCGCCGCCGTTGTCAGTAGTTCCGTTCGAATACACAGCATTCGAAGGCCGCCTTGCTGTATCGGTAATGCAGCCATCTCGGCGGGCACCCAAGGTCGGGATCGTTTTCCATCTCGGGTATCCATTCAAATTCCATGACCAATCCATGCAGCCGGATGACAATGTCAGGAGGAGCCCAGCAATGAAAAGCTGTATAGGTAATTTTGGGCACCGCAATAGCACTGGCGAGGCGGGTCCGTAACGTCACCGTCAACGGTGTGAGTCTTCTCTCTTGCCAGAACGAGTCGACACCGAAAGGATTGTATACATTTCGTCCAATATTCGTCCACCGCTTCCTGTTTCCCTACCAACACACCGAGGTATCGGCATGACTAGCTGGATGCTAAAAGAGTGAGGTCATGGGTGTCAAGAGGTAATGTAACGGGGCACCCTGAAGCTTGTACTGGTGACAGTACAAGCTACTTATTCTGATAACAGAATAAGGCGGTGCCTCGTAACTTCACGTACACTCGTACGTGCAGAGGAAGACGGTAAGAAGAAGCGAGTACTCGGTTAGAGTAAAAAGTAGAACTGTATTTATAATAGTTAATGTCTGCAATAAATCACTATTTATCTTCATCTAACTATGTCTAAATACAAATGTGTAAATCGGTTATCTGCTCACCACTCATTGCGTGCGTCTGTCGTGGCGCGTCTTCGTTGGTTGATATAATGGCCTATATCAACCAATTAGGAACTACTTGGAAGTGCTACAGAATATTGTCCTTATGACAATATTCTGAGAATATAACTCTTATAGTTATATTCTATTAACAATTTCTTATAAATTGTTAAGCAACGATTCACCCCGTTACATCACCCCCCCCCTTAACCATCAGTCACTTTAGTGACTGATTGACTAAATGGATACTCGTCCCAAATCATTTGGGACGGGGTTTGCACTTGTTGGTCCGCGTCCACTTTCCAACATCTCATCGCATGGTAAACAAGCCCATGCGATGCGCGAGCAAGGCCGCCGAGAGCGCGTCTGCACGTCTCTGTGCGGACGCCGAAGCAGAAACTACAGCAACTGATATCCCATCGGTTGCTGAATCGACTCAGCCTGTATCACCTGGTGATGCAGGCGCTGGTCATGAAGACACTCGTGTCTTCACAGAGTACGAGCTCGGTGTCTCGTACTCTCCTGATACGGATGACGGATCCGTATCGACGGCAATTGAATCCAAGCCGCCTGCCAAGCGTGGCATGGACGATGCTTTGCGTTGCAGCATCTTTGGTTCATCTGATGAGTCAGATGAACCATCGCCGAAGCGAAGGCGCTCGAGGTCGCGAGGCTCGGGCGCTAATAGTGGTGTCGGTTCTCCTATGGACACCACTTCACAGCGAGGTGCCAGTACTTCTGTCGGCACGTCGCAGGAAGAGCGGGACCGCAATGTGTTGCGTCTCGCTCCAGAAAAGAAGGCATGGATGCCTCCTAAATCTGTCATGGATCACTTGTCGGCGACGACGAGTGATCGTTATCGAACACGATTGTTCGATTCGTCAAGGATCCATCACCTTGACCCCAGCGCGAAAGACTATCGCGCTGAACATGAGTTCTTCATCGATGCTTTCTTCAGACATCGATGGTACAGTGGGAATCACAAACGTGATGGTCCCTCACTACTTCAGGCGTGGAACGCCTACATCCATAATCTCGAGGATGTAGGTCGTGACGCTTGGAACGACAAACTTATCAAAGCTCGTGATAAGTTTGAAAAGCGAACCCCGACAGGTGCACGCTACAAGCTGCATCGTCTGTCAAGGGAGAAAGGATTACCCTGCCTCTCTTGGGGAGACTCGTGCCCATGTTGTGTGAACAACTCTGCACGAGCACCTAAGGAGGCTTACCTCCTTACCAGCCCGTGGTGGCGCGTACGTGTCTCTACTGAGATGTACGAAGGGATTGACAACCTGAAATCCCTTTACGACCGTGCCGGGAAGACTTTCTCCGGCGGTCCTTCTGCGGCACAGGATGTGTCGCGTCGTACTGCTCGACCAGACCCAGTACGTCAACCATCAATTGGGAGCGGGGCTCCCAAGAATCCCAGGACGGGGGATAGCTGCGCCACCGGACGAGGTAACTCGTCCGACGTCCGTTCACGTCGCGGTGGTTCAACAGCTGCTCTACTAGATAGCGCTGGCCACCGCGAGAGTCCTCTAATGGAGGTGGAGGAGGAGGAAAGACGCTCTCCACACGATCATGTGGATCGGTGTGTTCCCGAGAGCTTCTTTGATCGCGTAACGCAAGGGTTACGCGACGATCTCGAGCATGAGCGGAATAGGCGTCTCCAGATGGTGGACACTGCCTCGAAGCATCGAGCTGAGTTTGCCTTTGCTCAGCTTGAGAACGAGAGATCTCTGACATCTCTTCGTGACGAGCTAAGGGTAGCTCGTGGGATTGTTGATCGGTCTCGGGCTGAGATAACTGCTCTTCAGACCCTTGTTGATGCCCACCATCGGGAGCACAAGGCTCTCTGCGAGATGCTTGAGCGCAAGGGCGTTCTTCATCGGAAGAAGCAGCGTACTGATGGTACGGCTTAAGCCGACCAACGTAAAACGTGGGATGCGTTCGCATCTTACGTGGTAACTCGATCGTGTATGCATTGCCTAGGCGGTGCAATACACGAAATGGGCCAATGTACTTGGGTAGTAGTTTACTGCTACCCAAGTTAGTCACTACATGTTTTGGTAGATTAACCGTAGACAGTAGGACTAAGTCACCTTTATTAAATAAAAGAGTGTTTGCCCTTCCATTCTTGTCAGCGTTTTGCTTTTGCTTATCCACCGCTTCGGCGATGGAGTCTTGCACAAAACGGACTACCGTTTCACGAGCCAGTATGAACTCATCTGATGACTCGTTAGCTTCAGTGTGCTGTGAGCGCACTGCAGCAACAACAACCTTTTCTTCAGTGAGGGCTTCCGCACTCTCACTGGCATCATTGTCTTCAGTGAGGGCTTCCGCACTCTCACTGGCATCATCTTCTTCGATATCGATGTTATCGATATCGGCATCAAACGCAATGACTTCTTCGTCAGAGCGTGATGAGCGTGAACCAAATCGGTTTTTGCTCGCGCGAGTCCCTACCCCCCTTAACCCAGAGTTACACTCTAGTAAGGTGGGTACACGCGGATGGCGCAAGCCATTCACGTAAAACGGTGTACGTGTCGTGGACGCATGCACCGAGTTGTTGATGGCAAACTCTACCATTGGCAAAAACTCACTCCAACTTTTAAAGGAGTGTACGTATCCTCGAAGTATCTCTTCGAGGACACGGTTGGCACGTTCCGTCTGACCATCTGACTCTGGATGATCAGATGTTGACATCTTCAAGCGCGTTCCGAGTGATTTGAACACGGAACGCCAGAAATCAGCAGTGAATCGTGGATCTCTGTCTGATACGAGTTCACGGGGCAACCCATGAAGTCGGAAGATGGTGTCAATAAAGACACAAGCACAGCCACTTGCCGTGATTGTCTCTGGTACAGCCACAAGGTGTACCATTTTGCTGAATCTGTCAACAAATACGAGAATACCCGTATTCCCGCGTGCGTCTTTGGGTAACCCGAAGACGAAATCCATTGAGATGGATTCCCAGCACTCAGCCGGAACCGGTAGAGGCTGTAAAGGTGCACGCAGTGAAGGACTTGACTTCACTCGTTGGCAGACTTCGCATGCGCGAACATACTTTCGCACAAACTGATACTGGCGGGGCCAGTAAAAGTCTCGACTTACCGTGAGATATGTTTTCTCTCGGCCACGATGTCCTCCTATAGGAGCATCGTGATACTCGAACATGATCCGCAAACGCAGATCAGTATCATCTGGAATGACAACACGTGGTGTGTCACCAGAAACGGCTGTATAGTACAGTAAACCGTTACGAGTAGTGTATCGATCTGATGCAGATCGATACGCAGACGACAATCGTTTCAACGATTCTCGAGATGGTTGGGAGAGATGTGACAACAACTTCACTATCTCACCATCTTGGGCGTATGCCCGCCTCACATCATCATACAACGTTGTAGATGGAACTGAGGACGTCATAACCGCAACAGTGACTGTCTCACTGTTGGGTTTCGCGACTGTTTCAAAGTCGGGACGACGTGAGAGTGCATCAGCGACGACATTAAGTCGTCCTGGTTTGTACTCGACCGTAAAGTTGTATTCTGCAAAGAATGACAACCACCGCGCCATTCGTTGTGAAAGGTGCGGGCTGTTCACTGCCGTGCGTAAGGACGCATGGTCAGTGTAAACAACGAAGGGTCTATCTCCTAATAGATAGACTCTGAACTTCGCGAGTGCATACTTCATGGCAAGGAGTTCCTTGTCATGCACTGGATAGTTCCGCTCAGCTGGTTGCAGCTGACGCGACTGATAGCAGACGACGCGTTCAACGCCTTCAAGGTCGTACTGCATTAATGCACAGCCGATTGCGAAATCGCTGGCATCACAGACCACATGAAATGGCCTGTCCTGATCGGCTATTGCTAGGACTGGGGATTGTATCAAGCTCTGCTTGATACCCTCAAAGGAGCGTTGACATTCAGCGTTCCATAACCACCTCTCGTTCTTTTTCAACAAACGAGAGAGGTGTACAGTCATCTCGGCGTAATTGCGTGAATACTTATGCAAATACGCCGCTAGCCCAAGGAATTTTCGAAGACCTTTGACATCGACCGGCACGGGCCAGTCGGTGATCGCCTTGATCTTTTCGGGATCAGGACGTACACCGTTCTTACCAACGATGCACCCAAGAAGTGGTATTTCGCTTGCTGCAAATATACACTTCTTGAGGTTTGCATACAATTGATGCTTTCGCATGATTGTAAGAACTTGTCGGACGTGGTACTTGTGAACCTCAACGTCCGACTTTCCATCCATAGCTCGACTATGGATGAATACGTCATCGAAATAACTCGGCGCGAATTCTCGTACTGGCCTCAACAGATGTGATACACACCTGTTGAACGTGGCAGGGGCATTACTGAGCCCTTGTGGCATTACTAGCCATTCCCAGAGCATGCCGCTAGGCGTGCTAACTGCGGTATAGGGTATATCCCGTTCCCGCATGAGGATTTGATAGAAGCCATCCATCAAATCCATGGACGAAAAGATGGTACTCTTTGACATACCATCAATGATTACGTCCTTCCTCGGTATCGGCGTCTGAGCCGGTACCGTTGCAGCGTTCAATTTGTTAAACGCGTGCACTATCCGCCACCCTCCTGTTGCTTTTCGCACACAGAAGGTCGGAGAGCTATGTGGGGAAGTTGATTCCCTCACATGGCCCGCTGCTAAACGATCGGCAAAGAACTTGTCGATCGCAAGTACTTGTTCACGAGGCAGTGGCCACTGCTTCATGACACAGTACTTCGAGCCTGGATTTAAGCTCGACTTCGTGTCGAATACCTTTATCCTTCGGTAATTCGCACGGAACAGTTTCAGGGAATACATCCTTGAATTCAACCAAATCTTCATAGAGAGGATTTTCCTTGAGCGATTCCCATGATTGGGACTCATATCGCTCAATTCGTGTCTTTTCATCTAGGGCACTCTCGTCCATAGATGAACTACTGAGAACTCTCTCGTTCTCAGTAAACACTGTTGCTGACCTTATGTCGGTTACATACTCGTCGTCAGCGACGAGTATGCAGATCTGCTTGACTTTGCCACTACGCAGATCACGCAAGAACCTTTTATGTTCGAGCGTTGGCAACTGAGTGATCTCCGAAGTTAACTTCGGAGGCGCAATCAGATCAAGTGTATAAGCGCCTACACATGATCCGTTATTGACTATGACATTCAATGTCTCTGTCATTTCCTGGGGACTTATTCCCTCAGGCTTCGAAGGACTTATTCCTTCGTCTTCCCGGGGACTTATTCCCGCGGGTTTCGGGGAACTTATTTCCGCCGTATTTGTAATCTTGGGACTTATTCCCTTTACTTCCTCTAGCTGGGGTTGCGCAACCACAGCGAGATCCTCTACGAAAGACTCTCCAGTCGATCTAGGATTATCGTTTCGCTTAACCTGAGCGATCGATTGTTTCTCTTCTAGATGTTCCCCTCTAGGGATACATCTTTGTCCCAGTCCACCCGACTTATTCGAGTGGTGGACCTTCGGCGCAGCCTGTGTTTCCTCACAGCCGCCGGAACTTTGCTCCGAAGTGTAACCGTTTGGTACACTAAGGTTTTGTGCAGTCGTACTAACGACCGTACCACAAGTGAGGCCATCGCACTCACTCGTAGTACATCCACACGCTTGTGGACGCTCCAAAAACGTTCATCAGATGGCCATCTGATGAACAAGCGGCAGGCATCGTTACTGTCCGATGTTGCCAGTTTACCCGTGGTTCGTACCTTCTGAGCCACGGTATTCCAAGGATGACATCAAATTTGTCATCCAAATCCAATACGATAAAGTCATCGTCGTATTGGGTATCTTCTAGAGTAT